>CM023481.1:228710561-229180551 GCA_013339685.2 Hyalomma asiaticum
AGCTCTTAGCGAGACTAAATATTCGTTCCCGAATATTCGAATAACCGGTTGTACGTTCATTCAAACCGGATAAGCAGAATTCCCGTTCCTTTAAATCCGGATAACCGGATAACCGGCTTTCAAGGCCGGATTCGCTTTTCTCCGGTTTAACCGGATAGCCGGTTTGGCGGATACTTGCAAGCCCTACTGGCAACTGGAGACGGCATGTGCAGGTGCAGGCAAACAAAAACCATTCATTCGTTCGTACGATCTGCTGCAGAGCTTTTCCCCAGGAGAGGAGAACATTTTGACGAACGGTTACCACTGTAGGCAAAGTGGGTCTCAGTGGACCCTGCACACAGAACGGGGTGAGGATGCATGCAAAGGTGGCAAAGGAGGGTGGGGCACAGTAAGGTTGGACGACGAAACTTAAGAGACCGTTTTCGCTGTACACAGGCTTTAACTGCTCGAGAGCGATTATTTCCCATGAGCCATTCTCATCGACAGCGAAGTTTGAGGGGAGGCACTCAAGGACACGGGAGGGTCTGAGGTAGTGTGGCTGCAGTGAACCACACGAACATGTGTGTTGTCGTTTTCAAACCTGGAACAATGTATTTGCTCGATTCTACCACGCCCTCTACTGTAACGTGCACCTGTCTCCCACGATGGAAATAAAGAAAAGAAAAAAGTGAGAGATCAATTGTAACGCGCACCCATTTTTCGTGACATGAGAAAAAAAAAGTCTTAGTAATCAGCCTTCTCACATTCATAAAACCAAATGCCGTACTCGCGTAATGAACACACTTGCATAATAAATGCACCGCCAACTTTGAACGCCTGCAATCCCGCTTCACTCGATTCGCAGTGTCTCGAAGACGTTCGGCGCGCCGATTCATAAGTCGTGCATCCTGATAAAACTGCCACACGTTGCCGGGCGCAACGTTTCTAGAACCAGGTCTAGAAACGTTGGCTGGGCATAGCCGCGTGCAAGCGACGGTAACATCATTTACTTGCAGTGCTGCATTCCTCCGTGCTGTCGCAGTTCCCTCATGCCCGATGCCACGTGCTGCCATGTGTGCTGCGCAGGGAAACATCTATTTTCCCGTTACGGCCACCCTCAAACGCTATCGAAAGCTCGTGCGGCTGGCCGTCTCGGAGATTGCATCGGCGACGTAACGACTTTCTTTGGCCACAAGACTGCCAAGCCGGCGTGGTGATTATCATCGGCCTGCGCATCATGTGTGTCATGCCGTCATTATGCGGGGACTGGAGGTGATATAGAAACTACAGAAACTATGCTCGCCAAAGAGCACCGCGCCGCTAGCTCGTTTTTTTTGGCAGTGGCCATTCGACAGCGCCCGAAGCGCGTAGGAGGTGGCCATTTTGACACAGACGGCGATATGATAACAGTGTGGTTCGTTTGCACTCGATTCTAATGCGCATACGATTTTTAGACCCGTTTTATCGGAAAAAAGGTGCACGTTAGATTCGTGCAAATACAGTAGGTTGTCCATGGCTGGTTTGGTCTCTTTGGTTGCGGTCGAAGACCTTTGAAAGCTGGGCGAAGCAGGTGCTTATATTTGATGGCTACAGGTGCACTGGGGGATGTGGTGGCTTCATAGTAGACAGCCGGGAAGTGAAGGGTGGTGTTGTAAGTGAGCTCTGCAGTGGTGCACAGGAGGTCTTCTTTGTACTTAGTTTGGATGCTGAGCAGAGTGAGGGGAAGTGCTTTTACCCAATTGTTTCAGGAGCCTCTTGCTGTCAGCGCTGCTTTCAGATGGCGATAAAAGCACTCGACAAGGCCGTTAGTTTGGGGGTGGTATGCAGCTGTTTGCAGACGGGCTGCGTGGCATGTATAGGGACTCTGAGCAACCAATCAGTAGGTTAAGGGCTTATGATTGGTGCAAACAGTGAAAGATCGCCCTTCAAGCAGGTGGCAAAAATGGCACATGGAGAGGTGCATGGCGAGGAGTTCACGACCAAACACATATAGCGAGATTGGGCCGGATTCATGTGCTTTGAAAAAAATGCAAGGGGCTGCTACTCTCCATTAACTTGCTGTTGAAGGACGGCTCCCACCACTGAGCTTGATGCATCATTCATGACTGCCACTGGGCAGTTAGGGTGGTTTGGGTGAGCGAGGGGCGTGACTTTGGCCAAGATGCATTTAATGGCTTGAAAGGCAGCGTCTGCGGCATTGTCACAGGCAAGCATTGCAGGTTGTTGGCTGCCACCATGCAAGCAATCGAGTGGTTCCAGGAGCGTGGCACAATTTCTCATGAAGCGGCGGTAAAAATTCACCATACCAAGAAAGTGGCGAAGCTTGGTAAGCGAAGTTGGCTTTGGAAACTCGACGACTGCTTTGACTTTATCAGGAACGGGGCAGACACCATTGCTGTCGGCATGATGGCCAAGGAATACGAAAGCGTGCACTCTGAACTCGCTTTTCCCTCTGTTGATCACAATTCTGTTAGCTCCAAGTCGCTCGAAGAGAAGGCGAAGGTGTTGCATGTGCTTTTCTATGGATGAGCTTGCTACCGTGAGATTGCCCACATATGCAAACAGGAAGGGGGTCCACGTGTCACGGTGTCGAAGAAGCGCTAGGACATTTGCGTGGCATTCCGGAGTCCGAATGGCATTTGCAGGAATTCAAAAAGTCCAAATGGTGTCATTATCGCTGTTTTGGTTATGTCTTCTTTGGCCATAGGAATTTGTGGTATGCCTGAACGAGATCAATATTGGAAAATATTGTTGCACCATGCAGAGACAAGGTGAAGTCTTTGATATTGGGAGTGGGTGCTGGTCAGGGACTGTCTTTGTGTTGTGGGATGCCGTGTCTGTTGAAGTAGGAATTCCACATAAGAACATAACAACAGGGTTATTCAGTTAGCAATTGCAGTGGACAAGCATACCGAGGCTACACATGCCCGGGTAGCGAAAAGTAAGAAGACTCGTTTCCAATATGGGCAGCCTGCTTTTGTCGCTACCGTTGGTGATGCCCACCTCAGGTGACGCTGTGGTAGCACTGTTTTATTGGACACGCAGTGCTGTGTGCAGCGGGGTTCCGCTGGGCTGGATGATACAATGCGTGGAAATATGCGCAGAGTGTTTTGCCACGTCACCCCCCCATGCAGTGGAGAGCCTCAGGGCTTGTAAAAATCCGTGGTGCATACCCGGCGTCCATAGCGTGTAGTGACTGGGGCAGGCTGCAATGTTGGGGGTTGCGGACGAATGCTTGGGACTGGTCTGGCGTTTCCCAGTTCGTCAGAAGCGATGTATGCTGGCTTTGCCCGGTCAAGAGAGACTTGGACATCGTTCCCGTTAACGTGCATGATTGTGCTTTTGTTGTCGCATTGGAGGACCTGGTAGGGGGACCGCTGTAAGGTGGTCAAAAAGGTGCGCGTGCAGTGTCGTTGTGGGGGAAGGCATGCAAGCATGTTGTCAAGTTTTTGGACACTAACGGCATCGGCTTGTTGTGATGTGCCGCTGGCAATGGGTGCAGGGCACTCATTCTGCCATGCAGCCAGGTGACGAAGTCTGTGGGGTCAGAGCTGGTGATGTCGGGAGTGGAGTTGGTGAGGAATTCACCAGGTGGGCGAAGTGGTTTCCTATAGACAAGTTCTGCAGGCGTTGCTTGGATGTCTGGTTTGAAGGGGGGGCACAGACCGAAAACGACAGCTGGGAGAGCCTCGAGCCAGGTTGTGCTAGGGTGGCACGTGATGGTGGCCTTGAGCTGTCGATGGAAATGCTCAATCATCCTGTTGGCGCAGGGGTGGTAACTGGTGGTTCGCAAATGCTCGAACCCGGTGGAGAGCCAGAGAAGTCTGAAGAGTTGAAATGGGAAATCCAGCCGGAGAATGCCAAGGCAATGTCTTCTGCCGTAATCTATTCGAGGGGCCATACCTCGGGCCATCGGGTGTAACGATCAATGGCATTGAGGCAGTAGTAGTAAGGTCCAGTCGGTGGAAGGGGGCCAATAACGTCGATGTGGACGTGTTGAAACAGTTTCGATGGCAGGGGAAATGCCCCGAGCGGTGAAGCAACATGCGATTATGGTGCATTGGCAGTAGATGCACATGCATGCCCAGGCGCGCCAGTCACGCTGCATTGAGAGCCAAATGAAACGGTCAGTCACGAGGCGCATAGAAGCGTGATTGCCGCGATGGCTGAGGTTCTGTAACTGGTTGAGGAGGCTGTGACAATGCAGTGAGGGCAGATGTGGTGTCACTCATCTGGTGGATATGTTGCAGTACAGGATGTCCGTCAACCCAGGGATGGCATGTTGTTGAAAACAAAGAGAAGAGCCATTCCTGAGGAGCTGCTGGAGTTCGGCGTCTGTTGAGGGTGTCAGTCATCACAAGTGGCAATTTGACAGTGGAGATGCGGGAAAGTGTGTTGGCGGCTACATTGTCTCTCCCGCTGATGTGTTAGATGTCTGTGGTGAACTGGGTGATAAAGGACAGTTGGTTCTGCTGGACTGGTGGCAGCTTTTCACGGCATTGGGAGAAGGCGTAAGGTGATAGGTTTGTGGTCGGTGTAGATGGTGTAGTGCTGTGCCTCGAGGATGTGGCGAAAGTGCTGGACTGCTTTGTAGATGACAAGAAGTTCTTTATAGTGGCCTGGCCATGTAGTTTCCGCAGGGGCCAAAGTTGAGTCTGCAGTCCTGCCAAAGGACAGGGGCATCTTTGGGCTGGAAAGTTTGTTCAAAAAGAACGCCAACAAGCACCAGCTTTTGTCTGCATACTGCATGAGAGAAGCTCCAACGGTGGTACTAGAGGTGTCTGTGAAGAGCCCCAGGGGGGCCTCTGGCTTGGGATAAGCGAGCAGAGTGGTGTTGCAGAGGGCAGTTATACAGTTGCTGTTGAAGTAGTTCCAGTTACTGGCGAAGAGTGTCAAAGGCTTCCTCGTCAGCCATGGTGGTGTGGTATGTTCTGTTTCCGGGTCACCATATGTGGGATGCCATGTCCGTCGAAGTAGGAATTCCACTGTAAGAACATAATGGGTTTATTTAGGTAGCAGTTGCAGCGTATGTGCATGTCGAGGCTGCGCTCATCTGGGTAGTGAAAGATAAGAAAACTCGTTTCCAATCTGAGCAGCCTGCTTTTGTAGCCACCGTCGGTGACGCCCACCTCAAGTGACACTGCGGTAGCACTGCGTTTTATTGGACACGCAGTGCTGCATGTAGCCGGGTTCTGCTGGGCTGGATGATATGCTGCATGGAAATATGAGCAGTCTGTGTTACCACAGTGTTAATGAGCTGATAGTCGCCACATGGTCTCCAATCACCTGGATTTTTAGGTACCAGATGGAGAGAGAGGTGAAGCCCAACTGCTGGATGATGGTCGAATTATGCCAACTTCCAACATGTCCTCGAACTTGGCACAGGCTATTTTAAGCTTGTCGGGGGCGAGTTGCCATGGACAACAGAAGACGGGTGGTCTTGGTGTTGTTATATGGTGCTGAATACAGTAAAATCTCATTACTACGAACATCAGATTAACGAAATTTTCAGATTAACGAATTTTTTTGAAATCCCCGCCAAAATGCCTATATTGCCAATGTAAAAAACATTCAGTACTACGAATTTCAGAATACAGAATATTTCAGATTAACGTACGTAATTTAACCCCGAAATCAACAAGATGCTTCGTTATTACGAAGTTCCATGAATGTTTCAGTACGGAAATCACTGAAGCTTACACATATCATCATCTGCAGCAGATATGCGCCGGGAAACCCGCTTCAACGGGTGCAGCCCCATCAGCATCGACATTAACGCGAGCGTCACCAACTGGTCAAACTGGTAAAACCAAATCAAACAACGTCGTAGGCTTAGTCGCGCTGTTGCCGCTGTTCTCACCACGTTTCCAGTTGCTGTCGTTTGGAGTTGCGAAGTTGAGATCGTGTTGTGCGGTCGCTTTTCTGGCAATGAGTTCTCCTGGCCCCAGCGTTAAAAAGAAGCAACGCCAGTTTTCGCTCAAGGAAAAAGTGGACATTCTGACGGAACTGAATGCTGGAAAAAGGCAAGTGGACATATGCAGGGAGCGTGATATCGCGCCAGTCAACAGTGGCAACGATACTGAAGGATCAGGAGAAGATCGTGAAATTACATCGAGAATCACAGCTGGCTCCCTCAAGAAAACGCTTGCGGCTGGGCAACTACCGAACCGTCGACGCCGCCGTCCTCACATGGTTTAAGGATGCCAGACAACACGGAGTGCCCTTGTCAGGCCCTATTATTCAAGGAAAGGCGCGACAGTTCGCGGTCGCTTTGGGCACCTTCGGCTTCGACGCAAGTGCCGGATGGCTCTGTCGGTTCCGGCAAAGGAATGGCATCATGTGGCAAGTCGCGTGCGGGGAAGAAAAGGCGGCCGATGCCGAAAGTGCGATTGCCTGGCGGAACGAGCGCTTTGAGGAAATCGTCGAGTCGTTCAGTCCAGACGACGTTTTCAACGCCGACGAAATGGCGTGCTTTTATCAGCTGTTACCTGATAAGACAATGAACTTTAAAGGTGAAAAATGCAAGCGCGGAAATAAATCGCATCTTCGCGTGTCAGTGCTCTTCTGCTGCAGCGTCACAGGCACGGAAAAACTCAAACCTCTTGTTAATGGCAAGTGGCACATATGGTGAACGTGCATTTGAGAAATGTGCAGCTTGAATTTCTGCCCCCGAATTGTACGTCTTTGCTCCAACCTTTAGACCACGGCATAAGAAGATATGTGAAGGCCGAATTTCGGAAGCAACTTGTGCAGTGCCTTCTGATTAACATACGACTGAAGCTGCCCACGGAGGTCAACATCCATCAAGCCGCAGAAATGCAGACAGCGTCATGGTGGAACGTCAAGGCAAGCACCATTAGCAACTGCTGGCAAAAGGCAGGTCTTCTCGAGACTTCGCTTACACCGCAAGACTGCGATGACGAAGCGTAGCTTGACCCAGAGCTTTGGAATGAGCTTACCGAGAAGCTCCCGGTAGACGCTGCGGTAACCTTTGAGGATTACGTAGACAGTGACTGCGCAGCGGCTACGTTCACAGAGCTCACCTGCAAAGAAATCGTGAGTCAAGTGCGTGAGCAAGATTGCTGTAGCAGTGACGAAGACGACGCTGGAGATGCAGAGTCTGGGACAATGGAAGAGACCAGTATCAGATGTTGTGGTGCTCCTTGAGAAGACCCGATCGTACCTCGGGTGCTGCAAGAAGGACGTACCCGAAGACATCCTCAGGAAGGTTGCGGACGTGGAGGCATACATGCACCAGCGCCTGATTTCTACTCGCCAAAAGAAGATAACCGACTTTTTTAAGCAGTAAATTGTTTCCACCCGGTGCCCAGTGTTTTCGTTCATTGTTTATGCCCCAACACGTGCACCTCCTGCCAAGGTACGTTATTTTTGCTGTTGTGTTACATTACCGACATCATTTTTCAGTACTACGATATTTCAGAATAACGAATTAAATTCGGCGGTCCCGCGAAGTTCGTTGTAACGAGATTCCACTGTAGTGTGCACAACGGGTTGAGTCCAGTGGCAGTGTCAGAGACAGGAATTCTTTTAGTAAGGTAGCAAACAGTTCTGAGGCAACTGTGACGCAGAAAGGCGCTGCATCTGAAGTTGCACCCGCATTGATGCCTTGAACACAGTAGCGCACCTAGGATTTCTGTCGGAGGGGGGGGGGGCTCAAATTTTCACGATAGAAAGGGGGGTGGGGGGGGAAGGATAACGAACACCTTGCACAATACGTCATTTCCTTGCTTCAGCTGGAGGAATCGTAAAGCAAATAAAATGCCAAATAATAGTAACATCAATGGTGATAATGATTTTTATTTGTTTGGCGCTTTGCAGAGACATAATTGCAAGAGCTTGACAGGACCATGAAGCCATTCAGCAAAGCAGTACACGGGAAAATGAACGGAAAATTGAATAAAGCAACGCATGACAGTGATAGCGTAGTTCCGAACAGTGTTGTCTGGCATGTGCTTAGTTTGACGCTCCATGCAGTCATAAGGGTGCCGACATGCCGACGGGTTGGCAATTGTGCGATACTGTTTAAAAAAAACTGCAGGCCAGCATGTTCTCAATTATGAGAGCGGAACATATTATATATTATGTTTCCTTTGAACCTTGTCAAACTATATCTGAAAGTGAAATGTTGGCCTATAGCTGCATTTGTACGAATGGCATAGTCTGAATAGGTACATTAAAGCTATGACAGCAGTTAATAAAAGCTCATAAAATCAATGAAGTAATACCCCTGTCACACGAGGCAACTTAAGTGCACTTTGAGCGAGTGCTTTTACGCTCACAGAGTGCACTTACGCTCACGCACTGCTACACGAGAAACAGACGTGTGCTTTGGAAATGCGCATTCCCCTAGTAGACGTGGCCGCAAA
Source organism: Hyalomma asiaticum (assembly GCA_013339685.2). NCBI lineage: Eukaryota > Metazoa > Arthropoda > Arachnida > Ixodida > Ixodidae > Hyalomma > Hyalomma asiaticum. The sequence goes on from CM023481.1 coordinate 228,718,928, forward strand.
CTGCCCTAGGTCGAGAATAATGAGGTTTCTTGTTGAAATATGATTTATTTTATTGCATAGCAGTATTTCGAATAACGAAAACAATGTTTTAAAAATCCTGCAGGTTCCGCGTTGTGCATTAGCGTATTTGGTTGCAAGCCACTGCTACCGAGGCTACACACTCCAGTGTGAAGTGAGTTCGGCGAACACACTCGCCTGCAAGCGCACTTTGTAGAGAATGTCACTAAACATTCCCGTGTGACAGCGTGCGAATGACACTAGCGGCGAAGTGTACTCTCACAAAGTGCACTTAAGTTGCCTCGTGTGACGGGTATAATTCGTTATATAGAAACAATGTTACTAGGGCTAAATATGTAGAGAAATGACGCAAATTATTTATTCAAGTATATAACACCTTCCTGCAGAGCTGAGAAGTAACTCCCATTATTTTGCTGTAGCAGAGCTTAGTTTCAGGCTGTTACTTGAAGTCCGCTTATTTACTAGTATTACCAGACCAACAATAAAGGTATTAAATTACTATATTCTGGACCGCTTTTCCCTGCATTATGATTATGGTAACAAGTTCCACCATTTTGTGGCCCTCTTTCAATTATCCTCTGTGGTTACCACTACAAGAATGTTTCTCACTATGTAGTGGTGCAAAAGGAGGCTCCCACATCCAAAATTACTACCTACCACGAGATCACATCTCACCAAAACATCGGTGTAATGATTCTCCATATGAGGAGTTTGTGAGAGGGAAGTTTGGACAAGAGGACTCATTTTAGTTTTACAATAGGTACAGTATATCAATATATCGATAAATTTAACTGAGGGTCATCTCGTATGGGTTAAATCTGAAAATTAAGCTGACATCATGAAAAATACTTATGAAAATTTTTTTTTGTAGGCTAGGAAAATCAGTTTGCCGTTGATGTGCATTATCATAAAATGGTTGGAAAAATTAAGATGGGATCACTTAAGTGCCTCAGTCGTGCTGGCCGACATTTTGACAGAAAGATCTGCCTCTGTCAAAGCAGCTTCGTCATCATAGGCGTGTTGGTTTGGTGCAGTTTGTGTGCCTGCCTTCTTGTCTTGCTGCTGATATTGTCAACCTGAGCAAGAGAACTTGGAGGGAAGTAAATATTATACCTTATTTAGGTCAGCAGCACGGGCACAAGAAAAACGCCTCACTTCTTATGGTAGAAAGGGGGTTAGGGTCAGAGACAAAGTCTGATGTAACTTCAGATGCGAGGAAAGCACGCAAGTAGTGCTGGCGAGTGACACTATAGCGGCATCTATGGTTACATTACAAAAGACAGCAAGGTTGTAGAGAAGCGGTGGGCATACGTTCAAGCTCTTACCTAGACAGTCATGGCAGCGGTTAGTTTTGTAAGCATTTTAGAAGGTTGCTAATGGCTGATGGAGTGGACGAACTCAAGGATTGCACAAGTTAAGTCAGTTGGAGCAACGAAGAGAATACGTGAGCCAGACGGGCTGACTAGAGTCCTATACTAACATTTGGAATAAATTGATAATGAACCTGTGAAGTGAGCGAAGAGTGAGATAATATAGTGTGGATAGAGCCCGAGAGTAGTAATCTGTATGATTAAGCATAAGTGAAAGAGCTAAACCAAACGAATAAGAATTTTAAACCAACAGCTATAGGTATACACATGTTGTAGAAGTTAGAGTAAAACCACTCGATTCAGAAGACAGTGCCCATAAGTTGTGGGGTCTCGTAATGTTTGCCATGCTCTTAGAACACATGGACAGTCACGCTGTCAGGCTACCAAATGCGTGTACATTTATTACTACTTTTACAAATGACGTTATCGCCAGCCTAATGTAATACATCACTGGTGATACGCGAAATAACATTATACAATGCCAATACAATACAGAAAACAACATACAACTCACACACACACAGTACATCAAATGCCTCATCGCCGACGTCCGGCTCACCACAAGGGCCCATGTGCACGACCCTCGGAATCGTAATACGCACGGACCCTGCCGTGAGCCGTCCGTCCACGAACGCTGCTGACCCTGAAAGAGATCCTTCCTGCTGTTACTTCTGTGCCGGCTCAACTTGTGGTTTGCACTCTTTCAGTTTATAAGTAGATGAGTGAATACAATGCATTTGTAGGGGCAGGAAAAAATCAACCTCTAGCCATATCGTGAATTGAAATTACAATGTCAACAAGGCCCTTGAAGGTATACGTTGGGCACTCGGTGTAAGGACATAGGAGCAGTTACGGAGGGGGGGGGGTTACAACCCCCTAACCCTCCCCCCCCCCTTGTTGGTGCGCCACTGCTTGAACACTTAAACTTGTTGTGGTGTCTAGAGGATGTTTGTGGCTGAGGTTGACGAGGAGCCCACGCTTGGCAAAAAAAATCTGCTCCCATGATTGTGGACCTCACGTCGGCGACCAGAAAACCCGGCGGAACAGGCTTTGAAGCCCCAGGTTCCGTGTGACAGAATGTTGTGAATAGACAGGAGCGCGGATATTTACAGCTCGTAGGTGAAATATGGTAGGCGGAGTATGTTCTGATGTTGTGGCTGGGACTACGCTGACCTGGGTTCCAGTGTCGAGAAATTTCTGTCCAGTGGTGCGGTCGGTGACGTGGAAGATGCGACATTGTGTGGGGCCCTGACCACTTGTCTCCACTAGTGGTCTGTTGGTGGGTTTCCCATCCACGCGCATGGTAAGTGGCACTGGTGTGCCTCACCACCGAAACAGTGATGGTAGTAGCACAAGCGTGCACTGGCAGACTTCTTCTGATCTCTCTCTCCATGCTGGTGGGGAGTTGGGGGCTGCCCACGCTGTTGCAAATGGCGGGAAAAATGGTCTTACCATGTAGCTGCTACGAATATCTCTTCAAGCCTATCGCAGAAGTAGTCATTGTGGGCAGGAGAGGTGTTGGCACGATATGGTGGTGGAGATGCTCCAGGTGCAGCTATCAAACCATGTGCAGAGCAACTTGGACGTGTTGTGTTGACACTTGCACGACTTTGTTCACCAGTGCGCCAATGGAAGACGGGTCCATTGTAGAAGCAGTGGCCAGCACCATTTGCACATTTTGTGGCAGATGTCGGACGAACAACTCATGTAACACTGCATTGTCCATCGCGTGTGCGTGCAAGCCGAGGAGCTGCTGCATCCGTCATAACAGTTGCGTGGGCCTCTGGTTGCCAAGCTTCACAGTTGAGAGCAGCTGTTGGATGTGTGTCCATTATGATGCTGCCATTCTTTCAAGCAGCACTGCCTTGAGTTTGTTGTAGGGGGCTATTGGGAGGGTTGATGCTGAAGGAAACCAAGACGGTCGGAGACCTCTTCTGCGGTGGTGGGTGGCAGTGCGCTGACGTGGTATTTTTGGAGCTGTGGTCTTACTCTGCAGATGTGGAATTGTGATTCCAACTGCAAGAACCAAACTGTAGGGTTGCGCTCCCAGTACTGCAGCAGGCAGAGGGATACCAGCAGCAACTGTGTCACCGGTCACGTTTGCAGCTTGAGAATTCTCAAGACATTAAATGAGTCTGACTGATCTTGTGGTGAGATGGCTCCTTGCATCAGTTGCACTTGTGGTTCCATGAGGGACATAGCATTAACTTGACTTAGTTGTGGGTAGCATCATGTCCGGGTCACCAATTTGTTGAGCATGTGTATGCAGGGCCAACAATGACTGTGTCTGGTAAGGAACTGAATTTTTAATCTGAATCCTGTCACACGCCCAAAAGCGCACTGCGGAGCAACAGGAGAGAGAGAAGGAAAACAAACATGCCCGGGCAGATCTGAAAAATGGGTGTGTGGGCAAAGGTGTCATGGCTGCCAGTGCACGCAGGTGCAGGCTGACAAAAGCCACAGGCAAAGAAGTTTCGGGAATAGCCTGCATGTGTGTTCGCACTGGCAACCGGAGACAGCATGCACAGGTGCAGGCAAACGAAAGCCATTCAGTGATCCCGACAATCCGCTACACCTTCATCAAATGGTGGGTGTAGTGTAACTGAGGCCAGCGAGAAGGAAGCTGACTGCCCTGGCTACACATGGGGCAACAACACATGACCATGTCCTGCTTCCTGGAGAGCCTACACAGATGATTTCCCCAATTTTGCCTTTTTAGCTGCATATGGAGCCTCTGAAGCAAAGACAGAAAAAAAAAGCGGCACCTACAGTACCACCATGACTTGATCGGGCAGTTTGTGGGTGATACGAGGGCCCACGCTATAAGATGGGGCCTGTTTCCATTTTTAGACTGCAAAGAAGGACTGCCTACAATGGCCGATTTCATGAGCAAGTTTTCTGGTTGCACAAGGACGCAGTTTTGTCCAGGTTCCTTATGTTTTACAGCCATTGCAAACAGTGCAATCCGTGCTAGTTGCAAACTTGTCAACAATATTCAGGGATTGTTGCAAGAAGAATGTCCTGAGCGCTCAACATACTGTGGAAATATTGACTAAAGACTAATGCAGAAAAAAAAATTGTAAAAAATAAATATTCTAGAAATTATTCCTGCACAGTTGTTCGCTTCTAGTCACTAGCCTACAGGAACGTTTTACTGCCTGCTTCTCTTGTAGCATTCAGAGCTTGTGAGGTAGTTTCTGGCCAGAGCAGCCAGAAAGTGGGTAAATGTTTCAAACCACCACCAAAGGGATCATGAATAGATTGAAATATTGGTGGTTATTTTGTTATGAGGTTACACTGAAATCTGTGAGTTATGGCATTGTGGTTATGTAACTGCACTTGGAATATGCTGGTAGAACCCTCACTCAAATTTTTGCCTTGTATGACGGCTCTGGCACGTGTTAGTAAGCAAAAAAAAAATTTAAAAAAAAGTGTTTACCATGGAAATGCATATAGAAAGGAGTTAAAAGTGTGTGAACTGAACATGTTTGTGGTGACTGGGACTGATAAAATGAAAAAGAACTCATACTGAAAACATAACTTCATTGATAAAGTATTAATAATGACCATGTTGACCATGTGTTTAATTATGCATGTGCCAACATTACTGATACAAAGGATTCACTCTTCCAAGGAATCGAAACAGTGGCAAGTATTCTTACTCTTTCACAGAACAAATGCCAAAGTGCCTTGTTTCAGTCACAACCAGGAAGTAACATATATTCCCAAAATCATTGGTAATGGTGAATGCATGAGGCATATTAGGATTGACCATAATCCAGCTTACTGGAACTATGTCTGCAGTAACCAAAAGCAGTATCCCCACAGTTGTGACAGCCCACAGCTTGTGTTTGGCTGGGGTCATATGATCCACATCGAACAGTATCATGGGAGAGACCAGAGTGTTTACTAGATGAATTTTAGTTTTGAGATTGGCTTCTTTAGTGAACCCTGAAAGTCCACCTAGTGCTCTCTTTCCTGATATTATTCTTTGCTGTATTTCTTTTGTAGAGCTACTTACAGCCTCTATTTGGATCCTAGGAAAACCTAGTGTTCAACATCTATGATGTTATCTACCTGAATGATCTGTAGTTCACCTGTTATTGTTACTTTAGTATTTTTTGTTTGTGTTTGTAAAAGAGCCAGCAGTTTGGTATGAAATTTTTAAATTTTTCGATCTTCATGGTCACCCAAGTGATGCCGGGAAGACTGGTTACTGGGTTTTTGAAACATTAATTTAAATATGAAAGTTACTCTATGTCATGAAAGAACGCTACCAGATGTGTGTAAAATACAATTGTGAGTAATGAATTCTTGCTTTTTAAGCAGGATATTGAACCTGCTTGGGTATTTCTTGGTTTTTATTACACTTGACACTCATCATGAAGGATGGTGCCACCAGTCATTTTTTAACAGTTGTCAAGGCCAAGTTAAAAATACTATTTCTTGTTTGTGGGGTACTAGCGAGCTTGTTTTCATCAACATAAAGAATGACCTTCTCATTTTCACCACTACCAAAATAATTTTCAGAGTAGTAGGCAGTCCATTTAAGCATGTGGTTGCTAATAACGAAGCTACACTACTGTAATTTTTCCACGCAAAGCAGTAAATACTTTAAAGCTTCAAGCAGGTGTTCAGGTCACCACAAATTGTTCATTGATTAATTTGTACAAAAGTTTTATGTGTCTTCTTTTGCATCATTTTATGCATTATTGAATTCTGGCTATCTAGAACTAGTCTGTAATCAAGGCACTGTTCAGTATAGTGAAGTTTAACTGTACTTACATGATCATTGCACAGGTACCGTTTCTGCTTAGGCATTGGAATATGCTGCAATCTTTTCATAGTGTGGCCCGATATGATAATGTCATGCACATGTGTAGTACATACACTATGGGACTAACACAAATATACAAGAGTCTTCACCAAAATCAAAGGAAAACAACATACCCAAACCAATGCCCTGTGTACCAATGCCCTGTGTGGGTGTTGCTGTCTACACAGAGGAGTGCAAGAATATGCTAAGTTGAATTTGTAGACGCAATAAATGAACACCATTGCTTGATAACACTCAGTGCTGGGCAATATTGATCATACATGCATCATAGATACTATGTTTTCTATCTATGTCATGATACATCTGGCAAGACAAGTGTTTGTATCTGTGCTTTCAATACATAAAAATGTACTACTTATCTTATGACACAAGATATACTGCTATCGTAACATCCCCATGCAAAACAAAAATGTTGGATAAACTCTACTTCTCAAGCCAAAATTTCTCCCACTGAGCTGTCTGAATAAAAGTAAAGTCAGTGACATTCATTTGTCTTTCTACCAGATCCTTCATTTGAGGGCAGGCAGTGAGGTCTGCATGCCCCTATTTGGTGAGCATAGCCATGGAGTGCTGCCTCAACAAAAATAAATTTGCAAGTGCCTGCACACAGCCCTTATTTTGTTTCCTGATATTGTGTTTTTAGTTATTTCAGCACCAGGACACTTGTAGCCATCGTGCTGTCCTGCATACACAAATGCATGGAGTGTTTTCCACAAATTCTGATGGTGCTATAGTGTCATTATCAGTTTTTCTTGGTTTGTGCTTTGTTACAAAGTCTGAAGAATGTAATAATGGAAAGAGTCTCTATAAATACGTCCTCTTCATGCATAATTTCCGTGGAACTCCATGTTTAATGCAAGAAAGAAAACATGGTTATACATTCAAGTCTGTGTTTACAGTAATTATTTGCCCTGAAGTCAATCATCCCTTACTTTGTCATAAATTGAATGAGAAGTCAGACTTGGAACGCAGGTGCAGTTTGTTATTGGCTGTTCTCATTACAAACCAATGAAAAAAATTTTTTTTTTCACGTTGCTCCCGGAATGTACCACGTTGATCCACTTGTCAAATTTTGTAATGCTTTCAGAAAATTATTTGTTTGCACAAATACGCTGCACATTGGTAACAAATTGGCAGCACACTGAATATGTCAATTCATCCAAAGCTCATTGTTTCTTGTACTTTTGTGGCAGCTTGTCGACTGAACTGCCAAAAAGAAGTTGCATAGGCAATTGTGTGCTCCGCCACTGAAGGTGTTAAGAGCGTTGTTTTAAAATTTACATTTGTTGCAACCATAAATAAGCACATCAAGTAAGGATTGAGCAACTTCTGTACCGCCTCCCACTTATATTTTTGTTCTTTTTTAATCCCCAGATGGTTTTCGAAAAGTTGCAAACATAGACCAGGGTTTGAGGACAGAACGAGAGGAGGTAGAGTTTTTTCATGACTTCTTTGTCCGTGGTCAAGAATGTCTGCTTGGTCTCATCAAACGAAAGGTAAATTCTAGTTTTGCTTTTGTCTCCTGTTCTATCATGAATGCGAATGATACAAAGCTTTAGCGTAGTATTCACAGTCGACTTCACTCCAATGTTACGCATTGAGCTCTAGTGAATGTACAGTGCCACCAGCTGTGTGCTGAGTGTATGAGCAGCTGACTTTTTTACTAACCTGATGCAAAGAAATGCAGTGATGATGATGAGAAAGAATGATGCAATGCTGTCTGCATTTTCTTTTCTTTTTATGTGTAATGATATTTCTTATTGTGCCAGTTTAATATGTATTTATGTGTCTGTTTACTTGTTTAGATGACTTTATGAATGCTGTCACACTTTTTGCCTTGTATTGCTGGGATGTGGGGTTAGTCAAGCTGCGTTTATATCACAGCTTTCTTTCTCGCAATCTGCACCACCTTTTGTATCTTTATTTCATGCATGGGTGTAAAAAATTGTAAGCAATGTAACACTGGTGAAATAGACTTCCACTCTGCTCTACAGGGCAACACTTGTCCTGCAAGAATCATGAACAACCATTCCGATTTTGACTCATATAAAGCATTATAGAAATGGAGGGCTGCTTCTTAAAGGGGTCGTGAAAATAATATCGAGATGCCCAGTTGTAATTTTGACTGCTTCAGTATGCATTCGACAAACCAATTCCGAAATATTTAGGTGAAATATTCAGTGCAGATTTAATAACCCCCATTTGAAACCCCAGTGCTCTTGCGCTCCTGAAACGACTATGCAACACTACGGGCCAGCATGGTACTATTCTGTAACATTTAGGTAAGATTTTTTTAAGTGTAAAGATATAGTGAACCCGTGTTTGCTCTAAAAGAATTGATTTGCTTGAAAGTCAGAAAATAAGAAAATACTTAGAAACCTTGCGGTGCCGCCATTCGGAAACAAGGCTACAGGATGGTTTGTTTTCCCGTGGCCTTTGAGGGCGCACCAATCTTGGAGGCCTGGTGGTGACTATTGTGACGTCGACTGCAGAGTTCAGGGGAACGCGTGCAGGTGAAACCAAAACCATGTTTTTTATCGCTCTAAATCAACCCACATGATGAAATGGAACAGTGCATATTATTGATTGGAGGGTCAGGATCCCAAAAATGCACTTAGCACAGAATATTCACAAAACGTTTCACGACCTTTTTAAGAATGGTGAGGTTGATCGGCACCTTTTTTTTCTTAGCCTAATACGTACAAGGTTTCGCTGTCTTGCTGCTGCTATAATGCCATAGATAATTGTGTTTGGGGTGAGAATGTGTGCCTGATTCTTCTGCAGTAAATGTGTGCTCATAATAAATCCTTTGTATTAGTCAGTGAGACTTTGGGAAACTAGAAATTTAGCAGAAGTGAAGTGCTTGGTATGTATACAGTTAACCTAGCCACTGCTTGCGGTATGTAGTCACAGGAAGCGGCAACGAATGAACCTGCGGCAGCGGTCCAACGAGAGGAGCAGGTCCATAGAAGGACCAATTAGGCTTTTGCTTACACATTCTAAGAAAGTTCTGAGCGTCTCTTGCAATTTTTTTTGTCAGCGTCACTTGCTTTCCAAGAATGAGAGATGAGTGCACTGTTTTAGTACAGGTTTTCTTCGATATTTCTGTTTAAGATCATATTATTTTTACGCGACAATGACTTCAAGAAACTAGAACTCTTAAAAGCAGGCCATCTGCAGCCATAACCTGGTGTGTACAGAAAACAATACATGGTTTGGCTTAATGCCTCGGAAATGTTTTGATGTAACGAAAGACAAAAGTGATTTCCAGTTAAATATGCACCATAAGAAAATCCCAGTCACAGTATGCAACTGGTAGTCACAGTATGGAAAAATAGATACGTATCTGTGTATCATAACTAGGTATGTAACTACACATAGCTACTGTTGTGCGGATGGGCTGACTGCGGATGGGTCGGTCGGTCAGAAGGAAGGAAGGAAGAGGAAGGGGACTGTACTAAGACACTTGAGACAACCATACTGTTAGAGAAGCCATTACAATAATCAGTGGTGCTTTGTGTGATGGAGCGAGCACTAATATGAGGCTGTGGATGGAACTTGGCATAGATGGCAAATTCGGAGCTAAGAAAACACATTTGAACAACCAGTGAACTGTACAAGAAAAGTGTATGTGGCTGTGTCTTCTTTGACACGTGACACATGACACCTTTTGAAATGTGTTTGTGACATGCTCCTGAATGAGTGTTACCAGAAGGTGAACATACAGCAGCTGCAGAAGCCTTTGGGTGTCGCTGTCTACAAAGATGTGTGCAAGAATGCAAGTCAGCATTCTTCCACCTACAGCAACAAGCGAGGTACAGGATCTGCTAATTGCTTCATCTGCAACGAATGCATAGAAAGGGCTTGGAAAACTGTTTATCAGGCACCTCACATCATCAGAATATTAATGACTGAATGAGCTTCTGCCCAGCACTGAGCTTGGCAGCTGGATGCCCATTCAGTTGTGCCACATGCAACAGCTACTCGGCATGATGACTGCTGACGTCGACAGCATGCTGCTTCGGGACCTCTTTCTGCATAAGAACTCCAATAACTTCCCCTATGCCTTCCTTGGCTTCACTGTTTGTGGTTCATTAAGTTGTTTCTAACAAATAAAATGGGCTTGGAAGTGTCTAGACAACTTGGAACAGGATGTTTATAGTGGAACTATTTCTTATGACATGCTCCTAGGTCACTCGACTGCAGATAACCTCCCAGTCATCATGACCATGCTAGAACTTTTGGAGTACCTGCTGAACAAGTGTGCATTCAAGTACGTTCTATGTGGCAAACTGAACCAAGACCCACTTGAAGGATTCTTTGGTAATGCTCGATAGGCTGGTTCTGAGAATAATCATCCAGATATACTATGACGTCTCGGTTTAGACAACGTTTATTCGCCTCAGTAGCTCGGCAGGTAACCAGAGCAGCACAAACCCGATGACGATGATACGCTCACCGGCAATGAAGATGCATAAAATGCATGGTGATGATTGTAAGACGTGTGTAATAAACAGTCACACTAATTCATCGCCACCTCATCAAACGTTGCATGTCTCATGCGTCCAGTGGCCGTAAAGCTGTGGTCGCCATCAGTCGTCCAGCTTTCCCACAAATGCTGCAGTACAGCTTTAAGGCTGTGGTTGACGGAGATATTTAAAGGCTGTAGAATTTTTTTCACACCATCTGGAATGACTGCAGGCATGCAGTTGACAGCCCTTACCTTCTTCAGTGTTGCGCCAGTAATATGCACACGTATACTGTCCATGACAAGCAGACCTTTTTTCACATGGAAGAAGCCGTCTGATCATTTGAGAAGACGTCTGTCAAGGCCAAATCGTCATGAAGTTTTTGTCCATCCATCCCATTTCATCCGCCTGGATGATGACTCTTGAAGGGAAGCTGTCCTTCGGCAGTGCCTTCTGCCTAAATATAAGCATTGGTGGTAGTTTGGTTCCACCTGTGCAGCAAGCAAGGACGACCGTAAAATGAGATTATTTGTGCCCTGTTGTTTGCAGTAGCACCGACTTGTCACCCATTGTGCAACAGTTCGTTCCATCGGAATGTCAAATGTCAATGGAATTTCGTCCATGTTGACAACGTTGACAACGTGATTCTCAGAGATCTCATCTTTGTTCACTTGCTTCTTCACGAACTCCTTGAAGCTCTCCAGCTTTCTAGCGAAGTCTTCGGGCAGCTTTTGGCAAAGTGTTGTGTGCGCTGTGATGTTCAAGCAGTTGCGCTTCGTGAATCTGAAGCACCAAGAAGGTCCACTGGCAAAACAAACAGCTCCCATCTCCCGAGCCCACGTGCGTGTGTTCAGGCACTACTGCACAGTTGACAATCCCCTGCCTTCAGCACATTGTTACAACATCCAAGCTCGCAGACGGGCTTCAAGTTCAGGCCGTCGGGCTTTCAATCCTCGGTCAGCTTTCTTCGTGCTTCTCATAGCCCTCAGCTTCTCCTCCGACTTATGCCAATCGCGTACTATCTTTTCACTCACACCAAAGTGTCGTCCAGCGGCCTGGCTACCGTTTTCAAGCGCAAACTCAACCGCTGTCAACTCAAACTTTGCTATGTAGCTCTTTCACGATTGCCAAGGTGGCATGGTGGAACCAGAGAAACGAAAGCAAACTTAGTATACACACGGGCAAAACGAACCGGACGAAGCAAAGATTGTAACAGAACAGCCACACGTCTTGTACGCTGGGCAAAGAATGGCTTGACTGAGCTCGGCTCGCCTCGGCATCGACGTGCATTTTCCGACTTTGGCCTCACAAGTGCAACAGCACCTTCGCTTTCGGCCCTTTCATACAATAAACGGGCTTAAAACATAAACAGGCAAAATAATAAAAATAAAAAACTTTGTGACTTGCAAGTTTGAAATTTATTGGTTTAAAATTTGGTAGCTTGTGCAAAGTAATGCAGCCATTATAACTAACCTTTTCCTTTCTTTTTTTTTCCACTCACGTTTGCTGTTTTGCGACCTGAATCTTGTGCCGGCTTCAACTGCTCGCTCAACGACCTGACTTTCATTGCCACGGTCTAAAAAAAAAAAAAAAAATGCAACTTCATTTCAAAAGTGAGAGGAAAAAAAGATTATAAGTTGCACCTTTGTATAAGACACTCTGAAGAAAAATTCAGAAATAAACCATGTCTTATACTCCAGAAAATACGGTACCCAGGAAAATTATTTTTTGTGAAGAGCGCCTTCTTGCGTAGTTTTCTCTGGAAAGCTGAGGGGGAATCAAAATTGTTTCGTTGTGGTGGAAATTTTGTTTTAGGTCTCTGGTCTTCTGCTCCATCTGCTTTACTGCACCTGTTTGGAGGTGTCACAGTAGGTGGCGTTGCCACGGTGTCCGCCACCGTGCTCACGTGTGACATCATGATGCAGCAGAAGCCAAGTGGGATGTTATCTCTGGTTGAGGATTCGTTCCAGAAAGAGGATGAGGCAGCAAGCAAGTGCACATACACGCAGAGGTCTTATTTAGCACTCGTGTAGGGACTTAACACTGATTTATGACGGTTACAGACACATAACAAGCTTAGAAGTGTGAAAGTCAAAATGTTCTCACACAACAGTTCCCGCCGGACGAGCTGCACATAGCTGAGTCATCATTGGCACAGACTTGGTCGGTGTGCAAGGGCCGGAGCTAGGCGCATGGCCTGGCCGTGTCAGTCTCACAGAGTTGTTCCATGGTGGGTGATCCTGGGATTCTGTGTGGCGGTGAACACCACTGGGTGTCGCACCTGGGACTCGGCGTACGCGGTGGCTGACGGCTTGAGTGCGCCTGTCTGCGCACAGCAGCAAGGCTCGGAAACCCTGCTCTCGATGTCCAGGGCCTGTCTTCAAGCAGATAGGCCGAGCAGGCAGAAGTGCTTTCAGGTCAATGCGTCAATACGTAGGGCGGCGGTTTCTCCCAGCGAAAGAGACGACTGCCTTGCAACGCCAACCCTCGTGCACTGCCCGTGCCACCGGTCACTCTATGCACGGACACAAATTGTCTTCTTCTTCACCGCACGGCACATACGGTGTCCAGCAGAATTCGCCCCCGCATGGTGCACTGTTTTAATTAGTCTTTGTTGCGTACTTAGTGTTTAGTGTTTAATTAGTGTTTGTGGCATAATTAGTGCTTGTCACGACGTATTATCTCGCCAAGTTGCACCACCTAAGTTATTCCTCCATGGTTTAAACTTAAGGCTGTGCATGCTCCTAGGCATATAGCTTGCACTTGACAACCTCTGCAAGGTATCGTCCCATGCAGCGAAATAGGCAGCTTTCATGCGATATAGAGCTTCTCATGCGATGGTGCTTCTCATGCAGACATTGGAAATTGCCACAGAGCAGTGAGCTCATACAGTGCCGAACCGAATGGGTGGAATGTGATTGTGCATCCATAAGACTTTTTCATCACTTTTTGTAGCAGCATCTACTGCACTTAACACTTCTACCTTGAAGGAACCATTAAAGGGACCCTGAAACGGTTTTGACGATTTTATGCAAACATGGTGATCCAATAGAGCGAGTCATTAGGATCATTTGAGGGCAGATTTCAGCGCTGTGCGTAAAGTGTGGAATCTACAATAAGGTTTTCAACACGTGCATCACAAAAGATCTCAGCGGCTCGCCAAAAGGCGTTTTCAAGCACCCCCGCCATCGACCGATCGAATGGGAAGCCACTGATTGGCCCCGAACCAGTCACGTGCACGTAATTTTCAAAACCTAGCTGCGAACAACGTGCTTCTACAACGTACTCCTTCGTTTCAGCCAACGGTATCGTCGCGGCATCTGGCGGCGTACACACGAGTCGCCGGCGCTCTATTACAGAAGCTAGTACTGCCGAGGCGGGCGACCTCAGTGAGGATATCGGGACGCTATGTCGCTACGGAGGGCTCGGCAGAGCGGCTGATGCGGGAGGCGCTGTCATCGCTAGCGCGCATTCCGCAGCAGATCGAGTTGAGGAGGAACAGCAGTGGTAAGGAGGAAGGCAACTGAAATAAGCCCATAGCTGTCTTAGCGCACGGCGCTTTGTTTTATTTATGGTGTGAATGATTTCACAATTGTGTTGCCTAATCGGTGACGCAATGTCAAAAAAACGTTTCTCGGACCCTTTAACCAATATTGTTAATTGCAACCTTTATGATGAAGTGCTTGGGACTTCTAAAGCCCTTTGTTATAAAGGCCCCTTGATTGTAAAGATGGTTTTAAGAGCCTTGTCCAGCTGATTTTGGGAAAAAAGTTATTATTTAGCATGAATTACAGAAATACTTAGTGAAATAAAAGTGTCTTGGAACACACCTTAGAAGCATCTGCTGTCAAGCTAGTCAGCACTTGTTTATAGAAACAGTTAGAGGTGGGAAGTTACTCGGATAATGCAGGACATGGGCAGGCACAGTTGTTCGCTTCTTTGTGTCCTACCTAGTCCATGTTATTTTTTGCCTCTAACCATTTTTGTGGCCCTGAAACACCTGTCTGAATAGTGGAGTAACCTTGCTATTGGAATGGGTTGCGTGATAACTTCTTGTTGTAAAATTGAGCACAACTCTCATCTCTGGCACTCACAGTTTCCTGTAATGTTGCTTTACGAGACGTACAACCAACATAGCCATCTGTATAACGGTGCTTCAACAATGATGAACGGGTCTGCAGGGTGGGTGATCTTTCCTGCAAAAGCCATTATCGTAAAGACTAGGCTGTCTTACCAGACTACACCGACTGCTGCAGAACTTGCTGCTATTTGTGGAGCACTTCGATTTGTTTTTGATGAACCACTCAAGAAATGGAGTGTGTTCAGTGACTCCAAGTCAGCACTCCACTGTTTGGGTTCTGCCTTACAACGCAGACTGTATGAACAGCTTGTTCTAGAAACCATACTGTTGTTGCACCACCTTGTCGGGCAAGGAGACATCATGTTGCAGTGGATTCAAAGACACTGTGGCATCATGGGCAACTAACATGCTGATGCAGTTGCTCGATCTGCACATGAGGAGGGCTTGCTGAGCCCCATACTGCTGTCAACAACAGATGCTGCCGTAAGAATTTAGCCCCTGCAAATGCAGAAAAAAGAATGTTGTGGAACATGTCGAGTTTGAAGCACACATATCTGTGTCAACTGGACCCGACATTTCGACTTAGCCTTCCATCTGGACTCTCTCGACTCGAGACCACAGTTCTTTGCTGGTTGTGGCTTTGTGTCACATTTACGAAATCTTTTCCTTTCTGCATGGATGATAGCATTCCATGTAGTTGCTGTGGCAGCAAGTAAACTATAGAACACATTCTTTGCGATTGTACTCAGTACAGTGCGCACAGACTGTCACTAACAGCCATGCTGTACTGTCTTGACAACCGGGCACTGTCGGAATACACTGCATTAGAATGCCGACCAAAAGCGATGTTGCAGTGGAAGTCAGTCAAAGCTTTGTTGAAGTTTCTCCATGGCAATGGTTTGTTAGAAAAGCTGTAATGCCCCCTTATTGCCCCCCCTTTTTATCTTGTTGTCTGCGCTGTTCTATTTCCCTCTTCCCATGCCCTAGTGCAGGGTAGCAAACCGGAACCCTATTCCTGGCTAACCTCCCTGCCTTTCCTTCTTATTTCTCTGTCCCCCTTGCGAAAAAATTTCTCCGAATCCTTTTGAGTTCAGCAGAGTTGAGTACCTAGTTATTGCGCATTGCAAGCAGATTTCTCTTTCCTTTCATCCTGACATGGTTGAATGCAAACAGTTTGTTCTAGTCTTTATGTGAATGTTCTGAATATTCTTCGTTGAGAAACAGCCTTCCTCATGCATGTGTAGCATATCTTCCAAATGGCTTATGTGTCAAGGACAAGTTTGGTATATGCATAAGTGGCATTGCATCAGTGTTGCCTTTTGCTCCAATGTTGTTTTGTAGGGTTTTACGTCCCAAAACCAGTTCTGATTATGAGAGACGCCGTAGTGGAGGTCTCCGGAAATTTCGACCACCTGGGGTTCTTTAACGTGCACTGACATCGCACAGCACACGGGCCTCAACATTTCGCCTCCATCGAAATGCAGCCGCCGCGGCCGGGATTCGATCCCGCGACCCTCGGATCAGCAGCCGAGTACCTTAGCCACTAGACCACCATGGCGGGGCGCCTTTTGCTCCAACTCGTGCCTATGATAATGCTGATGTGCTACCATACCCCATTGTAATGCGACTGCTGCTGTTGTAACATGACATCCTGCTTGTGTTTTGACAAAAAGAACAAAAAAAGTAGCCTTACATCCTTAGTCAAAATTATTTGATGTTTCAAAAACAACATACATACTTTTTGTAACATTGGTTAAATTCAGTGGCAGTATATTTTATTCTGGCTATATCAGTGCATTTAGGTAGCCCATTCATGACAAACGAGTTCATCATGGACTGACAAGGCCTGTCAAATTGTTTTGCAGGTGCCATCCAGCAGGGCTGGGGCTCCAGCTCCTGAAGACGAACAGCTTCGCAGTGAGGTCCTCAAGGAACTATTAACCAATGCAGGCAACATGCAAGATCGCCAAGAGCAGATGGACCATTTGCTTGCTGAAATGAAAAAAGAAAATGAAGCTCTCTGGCGGGAAGTGGCCCGACTACGCCAGAAGCACATTAAGCAGCAGCAAATTGTCGAAAAACTCATCCAGTTTCTTGTCACCATGGTGCAGGCCAACCGTAACATTACTGTAAAGCGCAAGATGCCACTGATGCTACATGACAGTCCCAGCTCCACTTCCAAGAGGCCCCGGCTAACCAAGGGTGCTTTCATTACAGACTACCAGGTCACTTCAGTATGTTTGTGTTTTGCTGATTAAATTGTGGAAGAAGCTATAGTTGTGATGTGAGCTGTAGCTTATCTGCTTACTGTTAATTTTTTAATTTTAATTAAAGGGCTCTTACGTACTTTGTCAACATAAAAATAGGAACATGTCGTCAGGGTGAAAACAGAAGAATTTAGAATTGCACTTAAGAACAAGTATGAGGCTCTAGGACAGGAAGAAAATGAGAATTTAGAGAAGATGAATGAAGACATTACTAAGCTGATCACCGAAGCAACGATTGAAGTAGGAGGCAAAGCACTGAGACAAGATGTGAATGAGCTCTCTGAATCCACTAAAAATTTAATTTAAACAATGCCAACAGATGAGAATAACTAACTCAGGAGACAAGATAGAATTCACTGAGCTGTCTAAGCTCATCAACAAAAGTAGAGCCAGGGACATACGTAACTATAAGGTGAAAGAAATAGAAGCAGCCGTCAAAAAGGGAGTCAGCATCGAAACAACTAAAAGGAGGCTTTGTGCAGGAAAGAACATAATGCATGCAGTGAAAGATAGGCAGGGCGATGCTGTTACTAACTTCAGGGATATAGGTGGTCGAGGACTTCTATTCTGAACTATACAGCTCAAATACGAGTCCTCCCCCCCCTCCATGAGTGTAATAAACGTCGATCAGGACACCGAAATTCCATGCGTCACTGCGGACGAGGTTAAAAAAGCAATTCAGGGCACATCCTGCAGAAGAGCGGCTGGAAACGGTGGCACAACCACCGACTTGTCCATAGATGGAGGAGACTTCCTACCTGGAAAGCTCGTAACACTATACACACAATGCTTCAAAACTTCAAATGTACCAGTCAGCTGGAAAAACGCAAACATTCTACTATTACATAAGAAGGGAGATGTTAAGGACTTGAAGAACTACAGGCCGATCAGTCTACTCTCAGCAGTTTACAAAATTTTCACAAAGGTTATTTCAAACGGAATAAGGGCCACGCTTGGATTTAATCAACTGTGAGAGCAAGCAGGGTTAAGGAGAGGATACTCCACCATAGACCACCTTCATGTGATCAATCATGTAGTCGAGAACTTTGCGGAATACAACAAACCTCTTTCTATGGCTTTCATAGACTACGAAAAGGCTTTCGACTCTGTAGAGATACCAGCAGTTCTGGAGGCATTACGCCGACAAGGAATGTGCGATAGCTACGTAAAAACAATAGCCAACATCTATAAAGATTCTACAGCCACCCCACTCCTCCTTAAGAAAAGCAGGAAAATCCCAATACAGAAAGGTGTCAGACAAGGAGATACAATTTCTCCAATGCTGTTTACTGCATGTTTGGAAGAAATCTTCAGGAGACTAGACTGGGACGAGACAGGGCTAAGGATTAACGGCGAATATCTGAGTAACTTACGATTTGCAGGCGACATAGTTAGAGTGTACTAGAACATCTGAGGGGCGTGAGCGCCTGCCTGGACGCGGCCGTTTCAGCGTGGAATGATGCGGTGGCGCTGGCATCGACCAATCTTCCCGGGCGAATGGCTGGCAGGTGTTCCGCATACGCATTGGTACCTCTCCGTCGAGCCCAGGATGATCTTTTTTATTCCTTGTTATACCCCCCTTTTCAAAAATTTTAATGCAAATAAATATTATTTGACATTATTGTTATTAAAGTTGCCGCCGACTTTATTGCAGCTTGAAATAGCGTAGCACATCGTACCGCATAACGAGCGCATTCCCCCCCTTTTTTACAGTGTACACTTACACGAGAAACCAGCTAGCCGGTACACATAGGAAGCCTCCCTCATCCCCCCCCTCCCCCTCGAAAAAAAAAGGAATGTGTTGCACATAAGACGAAGAACTCCTCGCCCGTTCCACGTAAAACACCATTGTTGAAATCAAATAAAGGGCGTGTTGCTTGCTTGTGGCTGCGTTCACTCACAACAAAAGCAGGCTTTATTGACATTGTCACTGTCTGAAGAACAGCAGAGTTTTTCCAAAGCTCGCTTTCATTTTAATATGGGAATGCGTTTATTGTTGTAGGACCCACAAAAATGCACATACGTAATACTGCAGAAAAACGCCTTCAGTGAAACATAGCAGTGCAAGATTTCGAGAGTTTAAATAAGCAACAACACTGCAAAGCAAAGTCGTATTAACAATTGATAACGTAAAAATACAAGGTTCGCATACTTATACAAAGAATACATTTGCAATTAAAATTATAAAAAGCATAAAATTATAGAGCCAGGATACACAATATAACATAAAACAAAACAGAATGGCAGAGCTTAGGTCGTCTTTCTAAAATGCACTTAAATAAAAAAAAAGATGTTATTATTGTTGCAAAATCGTTTAAACCGACTCTAAAGCGGAACAATTAATCGGCTTAGTTCGAGTAATTGTGCTCTGAGAACCCTTAAGCTGCTAAATTAACCATCGCAGGTTTATTAATAAAAACAGATTCAAGATCAAATTTTATTTTCAGATTTTGCATTAGAATTTGCACGTTCTCTTGCTTACAAACCTCTTCTCGGAAAAATCATCTCTCTTCTTGGTGCCCCTTTGAAAAATCAAGAGTGCAATAAAATATGCACGAAAACTGACATTCTTTTTATGCCAGTGCAGCAATTTACAGCCTAAATTTCAGGTGCTGGTGTGCGCTTCTTCATTTCTCATCCCGCCACTTGTTAAGACCCTTTATATAGAAATGCATACGTGTGACCACGTAAAAGCTGATGAAGTTAGCAGTTAATGACTTGCAACCAACACCCCCAATGCTTCTCCTGTTGATCACTGCCAGGACATCCAAGATGCTATCTTTGTGTAAGTCACTCTTACTAAAGCAACCAGTGAAAATGTCTTCAAGTTCACTAATAAAGACAAAAAGTTTCGGAGGAGGTTACAGAAGACCACCGAAATCGCGAGATTTCACGTCTTCGGGGCCTTAAAAAGGGATAACTTACGACTTTGTTGCACACGCGGATATCCAGTTGTGCAACCTGGCGCGTAACAATGGTTTAAATGTTGTTTTTTGCCATTTCGCGACCGAAACAGAGATGCCGACTACAGAGGCTACCATGCCGCCGAGCAAACTTGGGTAGATTGGGCGATGGCAGCGCCGCCGCTACTTTCGCCGCAAGTTGGGCAAGGGGCAAGCAAGGGAAGAGCGTTGCGGTCGCGCCACTCGAAAGCTTCTAGTACACTCTAACATAGTACTCTTTAGCAATGATGGTGACGAACTGCAAAAGATGATTGAAGACTTAAGCCAAGAAAGCTTCAAGGTAGGATTAAGGATGAACATGCAGAAAACAAAGGTAGTGCTGAGTGGCACGGCAAAAAAAATGTGTCCTCATGATCGAAAACCAGACATTAGAGGTCGTAGAAGAATACCTTATATCTAGGACAGCTACTGACAGGTGAACCCGCCCATATAAAAGAAATCCACCATAGAATAAACATGGGATGGCGTGCATATGGGAGACATTCCTAACTTGTGAACGGAAACCTGCCACTATCGCTCAAGCGGAAACTATATAACTACTGCATCTTGACAGTACTGACATACGGGGCAGAAACTTGGAGAATTACAAAGAAGCTCAAGAGGAAGTTAAGAACCGTGCAGCTGGCGATGGAACGAAAAATGATAGGCGTTACGTTGAGAGATAGGAAGACAGCTAAGAGGGTCAGAGAACAGATGGGAGTCGCTGACATAATAACCGACGTTAAGAAGAAGAATGGACATGGGCAGGCCACGTGATGAGAAGGCTAGATAACCGATGGACAGTTAGAATGACTGAATGGATGCCAAGAGAGGGTAAGTGTAGCCGTGGACGACAGAAAGATGGGGGGACTAAATCAAGAAATTCGCAGGCATCAAATGGAATCAGCTCGCGCAGGACAGGCAAGAATGGAGAGGATTGGTAGAGGCCTTAATTCTGCAGTGGACATAAGATGGGCTAATGATGATGACATTTAAGAAATTATTGTAATCGCCTAACATGAAAGCAAGTATATCAGGCACTAAATATCCACATCCACAGTGGTCAAGCAATGTAGCACAGCATTTGCTATGTGCACAACAGTGCTGGAATGCACAGTCACATTTGCGCACCCCAGTCTGACCAAGCTATACGAGTGCGTAGTGTGAACCAGTTTTGTTGTGCACCAACTTTACTGACTGCTACATAGTAGCCAGGTTCAGGTTGTGCATTTTGAAGCACTATCACTTAACTCAATGCAAAGCTACGCATGCCAAGGTTGCTAGTACAGTAGCTCATAACACACATTGAAGAGAGCATGTGTTGGCGAGGCACACGTCTGGGAGGCTATAAGATTCAGGCGTGAGTAGAGTATTCATGGCGAACTCGGTACAAAGCAAGTGACTAACTCTTTAAGAGTTTGGAAGAGCACGCATGCCGTATTACCGGGTGCCACATCTCATGGTTGTCATAGGAAACCACACATAAGCAGGTGATAGTAATTTGATACCTGAAGGGAAGAGATACCATTATTTTGTTTCACTCATTCTGTTCTCTGCATTGTTTCACCATAATGAATATAATCCAACTAGCCCAGCAAATAACCCTTGTGCAAAGATAACATGCTTTCTCTTAGTCTGTTTGAGATCCTGTTCAACTCAAAATTAGCTATATGAGCCCTTCTTAAAATATTGTAATCAAGAAAGTGGCAAGCAGCTGCTAATCCTGCTTGCCGTGTAACTGACGGCAGCATTGTGAAGGATACAGCAAGGGATTTGTGGCTGTCTTTGTCACAACAGTGTGAATTTCTGCTTCATAAAGTGTAATAACACTTGGCCCACATCTTAACTTAAGCCTCATCTGCAGAATCTGCAGATTGGCATCACTTTCTTAAACAGTCCTTCACTAGGCCCAATTTTGTGTTCATTCTGGAATTTGTAAATTGCCGTATGGGGAGCGCTTTAGGGTGGAAGGTTGAAAATACTGTAACCATTTACAAAACAAGCACAGTGCACGAGAAAAAGCAAGGGTAAAAAAGATTACATACATGCATTACTCACTTAAGAGTTAATTACCAATAGGAGGAGCAAGTGTGTGTGATATACACTGTGCAGACATTCTCAGAACAAGAATGAGTATCCATAAAAACACATTGTGCTGCTTTATAGTGTGCATATTAATTTCTTCATGTGAGCAATATACAGTAGAATCTCGATGATACGAATTCGTAGGAAGCACGTAAAATATTCATATCATCCCGAATTCGTATAAGCCAAAACAAGTTAAAGCTGTTCATGAAGATAAACAAGAACTTTATTGGGGTCAACTACTTCTTGCTGAAAAAAAGACCATGATGTTCTTTTGAACTTTTCTAACTTCACTGTCCCTCAAGAAAGCTGCCTGAAAGGAATAAAACCATGCTGCGGTTTCATCACTCACGCTGCCAGTGCTTAAGGTGCGACGCAGTACATCGAGGGCGTCAAGGTTTTCTGACATTGACGGTAGGAGATCACGCTCACTGGCACCTTCACCATCACTCTCAGACCCGGTATCCTTTGCCTCGTATCCTTTGCATCGCAGCTTACAAGTCGCTACGTTGTCGTCGGCGGTGACGAAGTCTCGCGCCGAAGCTAGAGTTTCTAGGTTGTCCCAACCCTCGATGTGCAAATCGTCGTCAGGCTCTAGGTTTTCTTCCGTCGTAGCCGCATCCGATTCCACGAAAAATCCGCACTTGCGAAAGCAGTTCGCAATCGTGTCCTAGGTCACATTATCCCAGGACATGGCAAAGAAATGTAACGCGTCAAGCTGGCTAATCCGCAAGTTTTCATCCTTGCGCTCAATTTTCGCCAGGAGCCTCCACACAAGCAATCCCTTGAAATGGTGCTTTACATTTGGGATTATTCCTGCATCCAGTGGCTGTAGACTGCTCGTGGTTTGCGGGCAGGAACCTTATGGAGACATTGCTGAAGTTGCAGTCTTTGGGATGGGCCGAACCCTGGTCGTCGAAAAGCAAAATTTTTCTGTTTTTCACTGCCATTTTCCGGTCCAAAGTAGTAAGGAACTTGCGGAAAAAATCTGCAGTAAAAAATCTGAGTCAGTCGCTCGCGTGAAGCGGTCATTTTGCGCGTTCGTATCATCCGCGACGGCTGGG
Source organism: Hyalomma asiaticum (assembly GCA_013339685.2). Taxonomy (NCBI): domain Eukaryota; kingdom Metazoa; phylum Arthropoda; class Arachnida; order Ixodida; family Ixodidae; genus Hyalomma; species Hyalomma asiaticum. The sequence continues at coordinate 228,742,061 of CM023481.1, forward strand.
GAAACTGTTCGTATAACACAGAATGACGGCGCATTTTATACAACGTAGTCCGTCCAAAACAACATTAAAATTCGTATCATCGCGAAATTCGCATCAACCGTAATCGTATCATCGAGATTCTACTGTATATAGAATGTTAGTCATTTACATATGATTTAGATATGTGATTTCTTGACACCTGAGCACATTTTATGGGGAACTGACGCATGGGCTATCAAACTTCCCAATAAAATCTGCTTCCGTGATCTTGTGGGCTAGCTATGATCTGTGCTTAGCTAATACCTCGGTTCACTCAAAGTGAGGCACGCAGCCACAGTCACAGTGACAAATACCAAGGTGACCCACAAAAGAACCTCGACAATGTTTATAATGCAGTCTCTACGTCTCTGTGGGAAGCAACTTTTACCGACTGTCCTGCTCTTTCTTTAAATTATAATGTACTTTAGTGCATTATGTCTTTTAAGTTATGTTTTTTTCCGACTACAGCCTGGAAGTTCCCAGTATTCTGAAGGACCTGTAATACGTGATGTGACTGACCTGATGGAAGATCTTGGCAACACAGACAGCACTATTGTTGCTGAGCCAATGACCTTTGTCCAGTCCCCAAGGGCAGCTCTGGTGTCTACTCCCTTGACGCCTGCACACTCCTCAGCTTCACCAGCAGCCTGCAGTGATTTGGATGCTGTTCCTGTGGTGTCCAGTCCACTTAGTTCAGCAGATGCAATGGAGCCTCTGTGTCTGCTTGACGCTGTACAGGATGTTCAGAGGTGATTGTGTGCTCTCAGTACTGGCCATAATGGGTTTGACTGTTCATGATTGCATGCCAAGTGTACTATCGGTTCTATGGGTTACGCAGCATTCTTGTGAAACAGCGTGTACACCCAACAGCAAAAGTTTATGGGATGTGAAAGTTTCGAGAAAGCTTTATCACCACCTAGCTGGCTGAGGAACACAGCCACCGTATAAAAGTTTCAGCCTGAAGGGGTCAGTACGACCTATACAGCTACCTGCTAAATTAGAAGCGTCACTTAATGACATCAGAAATTCATATTTGTGGCGGAGCCTACATCCTGCATCTTTTGTTGTTGGGGCTCTCGTTCGAAAAATTGGCATCTGGCTGTATGTTCTGCACCCACTACTAATGCAGGTCCTTGAAACTTGAAATTGAAAAGTTTGTTTTCAAGGCCCTGGAATGTCATGCTATTGCTTTTTCTTGAAAACCATTCTAATGAGCAAACAGACAATGAAGCTTAGGAAAGCATAGGGGAAGTTGCTTGTGGTATTGTAATTGTGGAGAAAGTAGAGAGGAATTAAAGTGGACGAAAAGACGAACCTGCCTTCGGTGGGAACCGAACCCACGACCTTCGGATGACGCGTCCGATGCTCTACCAACTGAGCTACGAAGGCGGTCGTCCCTTCGTCCACTTTATTGGGTATTTATGTATATGTAATCCTGGGAGTGTTAGGCAGCGCCACTCGTAGCCAAGGCGGTGTGTGTGGAACACACTTTCTTGTCAGGAGGCGTCACGTAGAACGTGAACTTAGATGAGACGGCTGCTGCCCAATAAGCTGCCTTCGTAGCTCAGTTGGTAGAGCATCGGACGCGTCATCCGAAGGTCGTGGGTTCGGTTCCCACCGAAGGCAGGTTCGTCTTTTCGTCCACTTTATTTCCTCTCTACTTTCTCCACAATTACAATACCACAAGCAACTTCCCCTATGCTTTCCTAAGCTTCATTGTCTGTTTGCTCATTAAGTTGTTTCTAACAAATAAAGAACGAGCCCTTGACCCCTCCCTTTCGTTATTTCATAGCTTGGGCCTCATTGTGGCAGACTTGGTGCCTTAGGTAGCATGCGAGGGCTTATTGGGCAGCAGCCGTCTCATCTAAGTTCACGTTCTACGTGACGCCTCCTGACAAGAAAGTGTGTTTCACACACACCGCCGTGGCTACGAGTGGCGCTGCCTAACACTCCCAGGATTACATATACATAAATACCCAATAAAGTGGACGAAGGGACGACCGCCTTCGTAGCTCAGTTGGTAGAGCATCGGACGCGTCATCCGAAGGTCGTGGGTTCGGTTCCCACCGAAGGCAGGTTCGTCTTTTCGTCTACTTTAATTCCTCTCTACTTTCTCCACAATTACAATACCACAAGCAACTTCTCCTATGCTTTCCTAAGCTTCATTGTCTGTCTGCTCATTAAGTTGTTTCTAACAAATAAAGAACGAGCCCTTGACTCCTCCCTTTCGTTATTGATTTTCATGAGTAATAGATGATAAAAGGGGTTCCAAGATTATCTTACCCACTTTTTATCATTGTTCTGCATGAAGTCTGCATGCAGCGAATTTTGGAAAGAATCTTCGAACTCTTCTGCATCTGAAGACGTGCAAATATAAAAATTTTAGATTCTAACCAAATTTGAATAATGAAAGCCGAGTGTGAATCGCGGTGAACTGTGGCGAAGTTGGCTTCATTGTGGCACGGTAGTGTCATGTGCTCAGTGTTAGAATAAGTTTAGTTAGAGCAAGGGTGCATTGAGAAGAGGAAAAACCTGGGGCCTGTTTATTTTCTTGCTGAAAGGTGGTATGCACATGAAGGAGGCCGGGAGGTCACCTGCATGTGCGTGGTGTAGTCGTGACACTTAGATTCTTGAGCGTGTTTTAGTTGCAAGGCTCTGTGAGAATTGTGTGGCTGTGTGATATCATATACATAAGTTAAATGTCCCGTAATTGCTCGATTCTACTGTGCCCTCGATTGCAACGCGCACCCGTATCTCGTGAACCAAAAAAAAAAAAGGTCCCCGGTAATCTCTTACATTCATAACTTCTCACATTCATAAAAACAAATGCCGTACTCGTGTAATGAACACACTCACATAATAAACACACCGCTAACTTTGAACCCCTGCAGTCCCGCAAATGGCTGCGCTGTGGCTTTTCCGCATCAGTTGATCCGCGGCGTCTCGAAGAGGTTTGGCTAGCCGATTCGTAGCTCCTGCATCCTGATAAAACTGCCGCACGTTGCCGGGCCTAGCCACGTGCAAGCGGCGGTAACATCATTTACTTGCAGTGCTGCATTCCTCCGTGCTATGCTATCGCAGTTCCCTCATGCCTGCTGCCGTGTGCTGCCATGCTTGCTGCGTGTGCTGGCATAGCTTAAGCATGGTCGAGGTGTGGTCTCTGAGATTGTCGCGATGCAATCTCGGATGCGGGGGACCGGCGGCGACATATAAACTACGCAAACTATGCGCGCCAAAGACCGCCACGCTGCTAGTTCGGTTTTTCAGCAGTGACTGACAGCGCGCGAAGCGCATAGGAGGCGGCCATTTTGATGCTGACGGCAATATGGTAACGGTGTCATTCGTTCGCACTCGATTCTAACGCGCATAAGATTTTTGGACCCGTTTTATCGGAAAAAAAAAGTGCATGTTAGATTCGAGTAAATACGGTAAACACCTGGAGGTGTTTTATGCATGATGGTTTGGGATGCACCATTAAAAGGTTCATAGACACTGTCTTAACACTATGGCTTTGGCTGTTATCCCGAATTCTGTCTACACCAGTAATTCTATGGCATGTTGAATTTACTCTTGAGTATTTGTCACCACAAGGTCGTGTCAATGCATTTGTGGCCAGCATCATATAAAGAGCGAGCATGTGCCACTGGTGCATAATGTGCACCATAAAGTGCCACTCTGCCATGAAAACAAATGGATTTCTCTGTGAAAATAGCAAAAGCAGATGCCCTGTGCACACAACGTCCGGCTGTAATAAAAATGCAAATAAAGCATCACCGTCGGATCAGAGGGTTGCAAAAGTGCTATTTGTTTAGCAGAACTTTGCATATGAGTTCAACTGACCCTACAGAATCTTTTAGCCTGGACTGCTTGTTTGCTGCACATTTACGAGGAGGCGTATGTTTAATACTGAGTTTAAAATAGAATGCACTAAAGTGGTCAACAGCTTGTGACAGGTGGTTATGAAGCTGTTCTTTGATTGAAGCAAGCTTTTAAAGATAAATGAACAGCAATATGTGCATAATGTTGCTTAAACAGTTTTGTGCCCATCGCTGACATTATGTATGAATATTACTTTTTTGCCTTAAAATGCAGCTTAAAGGTTGAATGTCAACTACAGTAGAACCTCGCTGATATGTTCCCGGTTGATACGATTTCCCAGTTGCAACATTCGCAGTTGCGAAAACACGAACTTTCCTCGTAGAGTTATGCTTCTTTTCTTCCTGTTAATACGTTCCCGGGAAATATGATTATTCGGCACCAACGTTCGATTTATCGTCCAACTACAATCGGATGATACGTTTTCTTGCGACAACTTTCTGTGGCATCGCAGCCAAGGCTACGTGGGCGGAGCTTCTGCACATGTGTTAACACGCCAAGTAGTACATTTGCGCGAGATTTTGATTTCGGTTTTGCGCGCACATCCATCATGCGTTTTTTGAGGGTGCCAGTTTCAAGTGAACCCCGCCCTTCACCCTTTGGCATATATGCACAGTTTTATGCAGTAAAAGCTCGTTAATTCGACACCCGTTAATTCGGAAATTCGGATAATTCGGACAGCTCTATTGGTCCCGGCCAAAGTGCATGTTAATCTATGGGACCAAACCTTCGTTAATTCGTCAGAATTCGCCTCCGCACCGCTTAATTCGGACAAATGCTGACGGCTGCTGCTACACAAAAGTGTGATAAAGCAGCGCTGGCACCACTGGAGTGAAACCGAAACCTGAGTGGCATCGCCATCATCATCAACTAGTGGGGGCGATCGCAGTGTCACCAAACGTCAGCGTCTTCTTTCTTCTCCACTGCGCCTCCGACGCCATTTTCCCTTGTGTTGTGTCGGCACCATCTCTTCTTGCGGAGTTAACGATGACTGCCCGACCTTCGTTGCTGTCCGACGATGACTGCCCGACCTTCGATGCTGTCCTTCCCACAGATGTGACCCTTCAGGACTACATCGCGATTGATCATGGTGTCGCCACGACTGGTCTCCTGACCGATCAAGACATTATTAATGATGTCACGGGCGCCCAGGAAGACCACGATTCCGACGAAGAGTCATGCGAGGAGATGCAGCCGCGACCTAATCCACCTCACGGGAAGTCTCGGAGGCGCTTTTAATATTAGAGGACGTTTGCCTGAACACTCCCGACAGCTTGCGTGCTGTTGGCCATTTGGAACAGTTACGAAAAATTGTAATGTCAGCCGGAATCTGCGCGAAAACGCAGACAATTACAAAATACTTCAGCAAATAAAGGTATGCTTCTGCAGCTTTATTTTAATGTTGTTTTTCTTGTTCATTCGTTAATTCGGCATTCGGTTAATTCGGACATTTTTTCCGGTCCCATGAAATCCGAATTAACGAGCTTTTACTGTAGTGATATGGAAGATCTATAACTGGTTAGTTATGTGTAACTTTAACTCAAAGTAACCCCAATTTTTTATACGGTGATATGCCAGCGACTCACTCAAATATGCATGCAAACGCGCACCTTGTACACAACGATTTGTAATGCGCTTTTTTTTTTTTTTGAGGATCGTGTACTGCTGGGAACCGTAGGAAGGCTAAAGAATCAGTTTTGTTCGAGCAAGCAGTTTTATTTTTTAAATTCTCTAGAAGCTGCAAAGTAGCTGCACAATTATGCATCTCACATGCAGCAGCAAGCCATTTCATTAATTCCGTTGCATACAGAGTAGGTATTCTAATTTCTGTGACGCAATAAATTCAGTTACTTTCACGAGGCTCTCCTCTGAGTTCGGCAAGGAATGCGTTGCTGCCGACGGGTAGCTGGGTATGTTTGCGACGTCCCACAGATGTGCGCATTTCGAGTTTGCAAGTCCACGCGAGAGAGACTCACAGGTTGACTGGCCGTTGCGAATAACGCAGTTCTTGAGCAAAGTGGAACACTCTCATTGCAAAGCGCCAAAAACACTTCCAACTGCAGACACAGACGCGTATGCTGTCACACGCAATGCGCGTCGTTCATTTTCATGAGATGCACATTCTTAAAATCGTATCAGCGGCAATAAACAACCGAAAATATCGACCATGTATATCCAATCAAGCAAATGAAATGAACCATTTATTTTACGTACTGTTTCCAATAGCAGCAATAGCTTTCAAGTTCACGGACTCGCTGAAGGCGGGTGGGTCACTGCGGTGTCGAAGTGGTTATCATTGTATGGGACCAACTCTCGCCGGTCGCATCACTTACATGCAGCACAACTTTCCTCGAGGTCGTATTCATGCAACACAATATTTTGCAACACACCACCGTCTCCGCTTCGCTTTCTACGATGACTTCACACCAGCCGATGAACACTCGCTCATGCTCGCTTACACGCTGTGATGCGAACCTGCTTGAACTGAGCGACGCCATTGTTGTTTTGAGGATGAGTAAAATGTGGAACGGACAGCAGAAACCAGAAAACTAGAAGCAGCAAAAAACGAAATTCGATTACGAGGCAACTTTTCTAAATTACGATGAAATAATCTTGAACATAAAAAGAAAAAAATTAAGTGACATGTCTTATGTTGCGCTAAGTATCGTGCAAAAGTTAGCATTTGTGGACTACATGCGGGAGCATAGCAAAAATGTGCGCGCTTCGGCTCCCACAGCCTTCGCTGTGCTGCCACAGAAAGTTTTCACCAGGTATAGAGTCCGCGTGCAACTGAGAAATCGGGAAGCTCGCGTGATCGAGAGCAGTAGCTGCCCACAGCGGTGGCTACACCGGAGTACTCGCCCGACCGTGTCACAAGAAAATGCCAGTGTGCTCTCTTCCGATTCTAGCATATCACCTAGCTAGACATAACACACCGCGTTCAGCGGTATCGCCGCTGACACTCGCAATCAAGGCAGCTTTAACAGCACGCGTGCGGTAGCTGTTGGAAGCATACATAGAGCGCACTTTTAATGGTTGATAACCGAGACACGCCGCCACTTCTTTCAGTAGGACCGATTCGAGAGCGCAAATGCAATCGCGAGCGCAAACGGTGTTTGTGCGGGTCATCTCTCGTCTTTTCCCCCACCGAGCACCACCATCTTGATAACATTTTAAAGCTGAAACTTTCGGCTGCCCGTTGCCGCTCACCTCACCTTCGATGACGACGCCCAAAAAGCCCAAATAAAAATGTCTGGCACATTTAGATAGCTAGTGCACAAACACTGCCAGAGGAATTCTCCCAACACTGCTTCGAAAACATTGTTGAACCTGCATTTCTGATCGCAAGTTACCGATATGCGAGATAACGGTCATTACTTAAAAACAAAAATAAGCAAGTTTGAAAGCCGATATCGCGTACGGAATACGGAGTGCATCCTGTGCTTTTTACAGAGAGCAATCGGATGCAGTCTGTCGCAAGGTTATACAGTGGAACCCCGCTGTTACGTTCCTCACTGCTGCGTTTTCCCGGCTGTTACGTTGTTTTTCATCGGTCCCGGCATAGCTCCCATAGGGTCCCATGTATTGCAAACCCCACTGTTACGTCGCAACTGTGGGCGTGTTCCCACATGATGCGTCGCAACCTGGCACGCCGTACCCGCCCGGGCTTCGCTATTTTGATTTTACTTTTGACAGTCTTGGTCACGCTTGCAGGAATCGCCGCCCGCTGATGGCTGCCGAGATAGCGCCAGTGCTATCTCGGCAGCCATGCGATCGCTCGGCAGCCGAGCGACACTCCCCACCCCCCTCCCGCTTTTGCGTCTTTTCATGCTCGTTAAAGACGGACGGGGCGTTTCTTCCCCGCTTCGACGGCAGGCGATCCGATAGGGGTGATGTTATCGCCTCCGAGCGACGGAGATGTGCCGGGCACGTTTGATCTCTGCTTCAGCCGTTTTCGTCACCCCCACTCGAGTGCTTTTATTCTAGCGACCGTACCTTGGGCTCTGGGGGCTTCCGGAGAAAAGAATCGGAAAAAGGAACATCGCACTCCCAGCCCCTTTTGTGTATGTCTGTGCTCGCCCGTGCAGCGAGGGGCACGGCCGCGCGGCTGTCCAAAGTCTGTCCGTGCGCTCGCCGGCGAGCTGGTTCGGGCCGGACGGCGAGCGCAAAATATACGCGAATTTTTTTTTGTATTGCTGGATAAATGTCAGGGGTGCGAAAATTATGCGAGGGCGCAAATTAGGCATGTAAATACGGTTAACAAGCACTGAAGACGGAACGTGAAAGCGCTATCGAGTGATCGCGGACCCGACACGACCAGCCGACCAGCCGTACTCGCAATCACAAACCACGCGCGGGTTGCCGAAACAGGATGCGGTGATCGCAGTGACGGGGCGACTTGCCTCCAAAATTGGCGCGTCACGCTGGAACTAAACCTCAGTGATCACAGTTTTGATTGCGATCTCTCAGGCCATACTTTCTCTCATCGGGGCGCCGAAGGCTATAATGGCGGCCCATTCACTTCGCTCGACAGCCGCGAACGGAGTCCGAATTATCGAATTTAGAGCTAGAAACCGTCCGAAATATCAGCCGGTTTGATCACAATAAGCCTATGTTGGCACTAGCGGTACTGCACGGCTGTCCGGATTATCGGTCGGCGACGTAGATGGCTCACCTTGCTGAAATAAATTGTTTGAAATCAAAGCGGCCCTGTTCTCATTCATTTTGGGAGCTTTCCTCACTCTTGCGTTTTCCCGGCCGTTACGTTTTTCCCCCCTGTCCGCTGAAAAACGTATGAACGGGGTTCCACTGTATCCCCAGTGATTAGATCGCGCGCGGGTGATCCCATCGCGTCAAAACTGAACAAGTCGTCAACGCATTGTACCATGTAATCCTGTACTGAGTAGTCGCGTGACAAGCGTAACCTCGCTCTGGCAAGCGTACATTGCACGTGCTTCGGCTGGTTTTGCCGTTGAGCAGAAGTGCGGGTCGCGTTTGGCGCGTGCTGCACTCACGCACCACTTGAACCACTTGAAGGGGGGGGGGGGGAGAGAGAGAGAGAGAGAGAGAAAACGGCTGAACGTTTCGTAGCGTCTACAGACTAAGGTGCTAGCTCTGGTGGTCAAGATGCACGCGATGCGCTTGCCCAGTGACCTTGGCTTGGGCCATGCGAGGCACTTGATGTGCCCGTTCATGTGACCTGCAAGGCTAGTGCTCTTGGTGCGCATGACTTATGTACCAGAGTGCGCGCCAATGGGCACAACATGGCCCGTGCGTCTGCGCCATATATTGATAGCCGTGCGCACAGTTTGGGCAGGCCGAGAAAATGACGATGTGAACGCGCATTTTGTTACATGTTAAATAATTTGCCTGAAGATGCCGAGTAGTTTAAACACTGAAGCAAGAGACAACGTGTGTGTTCCGTCCCCGACGCTGTGAGCGCTGAGGGCTAGCGCTCGCAGTCACTGCTGTGCCTTCGGGCGCATTCCAGCACGCATCAGAGCTAATATAAACAGACGTTTATTGTTGTTTCGTGACTTTTTATTGCCTGAATTACATGAAATTGTAAAATACTTCATTATTTATATCAATGCATGCTTTTTCGGCGAAACTGTGAGATTTTTTCGTTTGTTTGGATCATACGTTTTCCCGGATAATGTGTTCAGTGTCGTGTTATTTTTCAAAAACGTATGAACGAGGTTCTACTGTACACCACTATGTACCCATGGTGGGTGAGGGATTTCAGCCAAGTTTAAAGAAAGAAAGATACTTCAAGGATGTGCTGGTAGAATTGCCCGTGAAAGAATGGTATGCACACAGAATCGTCAAAAGACAGGAAATATCACATGCTGCACTATAGATTAGGAAAGAGCAAGGCTTCAAAAAGACCTGTCCCTGTTTGTCAATGTGGCGTCACGTAGAGCATCGCCATCACGGCGGGCAAGTTTCACAGTGGTTGGCAAAAAGCTCCAACGGCTCCAGCAGTATGCTCGGGCTTTGCATGCGATGGTGATGTCCCCTCCTGAGATTGTGCACTGGAAAAGCTGGAAGTTCGTGGAACCCAGTATCCTAATCCCTACACTATTTTGGAATGAAAGGATTATCCTAAACTTTTTTCAAACGTTAGGTTTGGGAATTTCTGTGTGTGCCTCGTGAGTGCGCCTGGCCCCTTCAATTCTGAAACCATGAAGTATTACCGTGCCGATCGCTCAAAGCATACAGCCTGGAAATGGGTTGCAAAACTTCCAAGTTAGCTTTCCTGCAATGAAGAAACTGGCAGAAATTAATAGACAATGGCGGCGCCGGACGTCCTCGCTATGTTTGTTACGTGCAGCGTTTTGCTCACGTGTTCAGCTAGAATAGGTGGTTCAGCTTCTGCGAAAGCCTGTGCTACAGGTAGCTCACAACAGACTAGAGCCTAAAGAGCATGCACGTGTCTTCAGTAGCCAAGAACATGTGTGCCAGCATGCCCCACACAGTGCACCTGACAGATGTAGTACCGGCGGGTGCCACTGCCATTATGCATGAATGTTTGCCGGGCAGAAAAGCTGTCATTCAGGGTTTGCAACCCACCTATGGAATGCCACGTGCAGGGAGTGCTTGTCTCGAACTTGGGTGGGGAATGCATGTTTTTCAAAGCAAACGGGACACCATTGCAGAGAACCACTGCCATGCCCTAAGAGTTGTGTGCAGCACCCACACTGTGCACTGTACCTGCATGGCTGGATGAGTTGTAGACCTCACTTACGTTTCCTTGTTTTTGTTTGTTTGTTATTCTTTATGCTCAGGAAATAAACTTTTATCCGGTCGAAAACAGGCGAGACTGGTGCTGTCTATCACGTCCGAAAAAATAAACAATATTTTCCTTTTGTGTGCTAGCCTGACACACGTTGCAGCAAAGTGAGTGGGAAGTGTGAAAATCTGCACAACACTCTGAACCAACACTTACTGGAGGTGCGTTTCCATTTCAAAGTACAGTTAAAATGTTCACACTTCTTTCTTCATGTTTCAGGGCTAGTGCTCTTAAAAGCAAACACGTTAGGTACCCAGTCCGGGTGCTCAGGAAATCGAGACGGGCCACCTGAGTTGATAAAATATACACACTCACAAATGCTGCGGAAGCACAAGTAACAAAACGCCTAAAAGCTCGAGGTAACGAGAAAGCCTCTTTACTTACCAATGATGAAATGTAGTCCACAAATCCTGCTGCTGTCCAATGGCTACCATTTTACTCAGCGCATTGCTCGCACCCACGCTTTCCGTCGACTGTTGTCGATTGGAAATCGGGAAAAAAAATCAGATGCCGCTGATCTTGTTGCATGTTTGGCACAACCCACAGCACAGCAGCTAACCACCATGTCAAAGCAGCCAGGTGCACGCGCACAAAACAAACCAGTACACCCTCAATCAATCTGTACGGCAGCATGGAACAACACGGAACACATCAATGTTTTGCCAACCAGTCCATTCACACTTGTGCGGTAGGGTCACGTGACGTACCCCTGGACAGGTCATTTAGTTGTAAAAAAAAAAACGAGCGAACGAGGGCTATACATTTTTAATGGTTTGAGAATGAAATTGATTGGTGGTTGAAAGTCTTTTCTCTTAACGACATTGAAACTGTGCCGTGTTAGTGCGTTTAGCAGTTACAAATTGCCACCAACATTATTTAGAGGGGGTGGGGGTTGTAGTTATGTAAATTTGGTTATGATGTGACTCTATTTACTTAAAGGGACACTAAAGGCAGATAACTTTTTATTGCAAGATAGCACTTATATGGACACTTGGAATGGGTCTTTCATTGTTGCCGTCATTCTCGGTATATATATGTGTATATATGGTAAATGCAAATCGCTAAAAAAAACAACCATAAGTTTCTGCTGCAGAGCAGCGCCTTGATTACATGCTTTGTCTCAAGTGTCTTGCATATAGCCGCAACGCTGGCAATGCCCTCACCACTTAGTGCTCACGCGAATGTATCAGCCAGTGCCGGAAGGAACGCACTCGCTTGATGCCGCTGTGCTGGGCCAAGTTTCTTGATGGTGTAAAGTGCGCAAAGTTCACGTTGCTTAGCGTAGTGTGAAGCACGTACCAGAAGAAATCAAAACAACATGACTTAGCTTGCAGCTCTGCTGGGCTGTTGTCTCTGCCACTTAACTGTCACATGGTACTTTACGCACCTGTATGCGTACTTAATAAGCCCACATTCACGACAATTCAGATAGTTCCTGAAGAAGCTGCTAGTCTTCCTTCGTATATTATGTCATGCATTGCTATCGCATTCACTGCTTCACCTTTCTGGCGAAACTTCTTTTTTTTTTTTTAAGGGGGGGTGGGGGAATGACGGGTGAGTGCTCGAGAACGTCCGAAATGTCAATATTATCTACACCATCGAGGCACCCTAAGAGCCCCGCCACGGTGGTCTAGTGGCTACGGTACTCTGCTGCTGATCTGAGGGTCGCGGGATCGAATCCCGGCCGCAGCGGCTGCATTTCGATGGAGGCGAAATGTTGAGGCCTGTGTGCTATGCAATGTCAGTGCACGTTAAAGAACCCCAGGTGGTTGAAATTTCCGGAGTCCTCCGGCGTCTCTCATAATCATAGCTGGTTTTGGGACGTTAAACCCCACAACTCAATTATGAGGCACCCTAAGAATAGGTAACCCTCCTTCTGTCTTGCCTTTCACACAGCTGGTTGGACTGTCGGCCAGTAAAGAGAGAAAGCGGCAAATCTACACCAATGGGAATGGTTAGGCGTGCAGTTTGAGTGGTTTAAAGGGCCCTGAAACACTAATTACACAAGTCGCTTTTATTGTATGTTTGCTTGATGTAAGACTCGGTGATGACCGTAACAGCTGTGAAAGTGGTGAAGTTAAAGCGTATTATATTTTAATTTGTATATGAGATTGGCTCCTGCACCAGCTGGAGTGTCGTACATCGTTTCTTCGGGTGGATGTGACGTTGCTGTGCTGGTTACGCGTTCAGTTCTGATTGGCTGGGAATAGTCAGGAATAAAAATATGTATCACATGTGTTTACAATGTACTGACCATGAACAATTTTAAGATGAAAACATGTTTTATGCTTGCTAAAGCTACTAAGAGGCACAAACTCGTACATTACAATTTCATTTTACCTGCAACTGACGCAAGGAGCACTGTGCGACCCATCTGGTTGCTTTGGTAGGAAGGCCACAGGGCGCACGCAGCATGGCTCGTTCTACAAGACGGAAGCTGCGTTTCGATTGGAAGCAGCGTGACACGTGTCTGGGTTAGTGAAATGCGAGAGGGGATGCTGATATCTGTCATCTGCTTTTACTTTGAATTTGTAAGCTGAAAAACTTCCGTTTGCTTCATCAATCTAGAAAATTCTTTTTGGAGTTACCTCAGGAGGATACAAAGAACCAGTTTCAAAGAAAATCTTAGCGATTAAGATTAGGTTTCAGGACCTGTTTAAATACGATTTTCGTTCATGCTAGCTATTTTCTTGGCACGAAACAAGCACTAGTACGACGTTTCTAGAATGGTATTTCAACAGCGGACATCAGCTTAATATTTGCCTTTAGTGTCCCTCCAGTGTCACGTGAGGAACATTATATGGTTGTAGTATATTATATAGAATAGTATATACTCAAAGTTGTGGCCCTGTTTATTCATTTGATCTATACCCTCAATCGCCGAGGCATTGTGGAGGAGAGTGAGGGACAACATAGAAACGAAGAAAGAGCAGAAATGAACATGCAGGTTTGCATAGTATTTTCGATGGCTTATACATATGAAGCGAAATCTAATGGCACCTGTGGCGTGAAATGCTATGAAATAGCAAATATAATTGGTATAATACATATAAACATATATAGTAATCTCTGACAGGCACAAGGACCATATATTCACGGTCATTGTTTTTATTTTCACACTAGAATATTTTTGAAAGTCATCTTGTGCCTCTAAGGCCCGTTTTCACAAACCTATCTTATTCTTATCGCTTGTTTTCTGGATTGCCCTTGTGCCATTAATGCGCATTAAAAGCACCAAAATGGTTATCAGTCTGAAAGACTCTTAAAGGGTCCCTGAAACGTCTTTTTTTTTTTTTTTACATTGAGTCACTGATTAGGCAACACATTTGTGAAATCATTCACGCCATAAAGAAAGCGAAGCACCATGCGCTAAGGCAGCTATGAGCTTATTTCTGTTGCCTTCCTCCTTACCACTGCTGTTCCTCCTCAACTCGATCAGCTGCAGAGTGCGCGCTAGCGACGACTGCGCCTCCCGCGTCAGCCGCCCTGCCGAGCCCTCCGCAGCGACATAGCGCCCCGATATCTTTACTGAGGTCGCCGGCCTCGGCAATGCTAGCTTCTGTAATAGAGCGCCTGCAACTCGTGCGCGCACAGCCACATGCCGCGACGATACTGTTGGCTGAAACGAAGGAATACGTAAGAGCATGTTGTTCGCAGTTAGGTTGGGAAAATTACATGCACGTCACTTGTTATGGGCCAATCAGCGGCCTCCCATCTATCGTTTGATAGGCGGGGGCGTTTGAAAACGCATCTCGGCGAGCTGCTGCGATCTTTTGCGATGCGCGTGTTCAAAACCTTATTGTAAATTACACACTTTATGCAGAGCGCTGAAATCTGTCCTCTAATGATCCTAATGAATCGTCAAAACTGTTTCAGGGTCCCTTTAAGGCTTGTTTGTAAATTCTACACCTATTTGTTCATGAAATTAATAAGGCATAGGGAACATAAGGAGCACAAACGATAAAGATAAGGTTGATTTGTTAGTACTGGCCTAGCGCATTATCGTGGCTCACACAACTTATATTTCACTACAGTTGAACACGGATATATCGAACCCGCATATATTGAATTTCCGGCTCTATCGAACTCTTAAATTATCCCCTTGAAAATCCTTTGTAAATGTATAGAAATTCGCACGTTTATAGCAGACAGTATTTTTACCCGCCATCGGATATATCGAACGCCACGCAAGCCGGAAGGTGCGCTTCGACACTCACTGCGCCACGCGACCTTCGCCACCTTCGCGGCACCGCTCCTCCCCCGACACCCTAAACACTCGAAAAGCGTGAGGGCAAGAGGGCTCGGACTGTACTCCTGTTGGGTGCGTTCTCCAACATGCAGGACAGCTTTTTTTTCTTTTTTTTCTCTATCTCTCTTTCTCATGCTTTCTCCGCGTTAATGTCGGCTCAGAGAGCAGGAACGAAGGAGCCGGCGGCCTCCTTCTTTTGCCTTCTCTCTCTCTCTCTCTTTAGAGCAGGAACGAAGGAGCCGGCGGCATCCTCCTTCCACCTTTTCTTTCTTTCCTTTTTTCTTTTTGTTGCTGTTTTGTGAGTTTTGATCAGCCAACCACAGCCTGCGCCTTCTGTATTTGCTCAGCCAACCACAGCTCGTGCCTTTCGTACATCGCTGTTGCCCTCGCAATTAGCCCAGGTAGCTATCGCTGCCATCTCAACTGGTCGCGAGAGCTTTGTTGGCAGAGTTCACTTCCGTGACTTGTCGCATACCACCGCATTCCTCTTTTGCGTGCATGCTGTGGAAAGGCACTGCGGACTGCTTGAATTTTCGACTTCTCGTGTAGCAATGGCCAGCGTCAAGAAGCGCAAGAACCTTGACTTTGCAACGAAGTTGAAAGCCATACAGCGTGTTGAGGCGGCGAGAAAAGTTCGATGGTGGCGGACGACATCAGGATACCACGGAGCCGTCTGAGCACCTTGTTGAAGAACAAGGCGGATATCAAGGCAAAAGCGGCGGAGCAGCGAACGTCGGGAGCCTGTCGTGTGTGCGCTGCTGCCCACAGGAAAGTAGAAAAGGCACTCTATGCCTGGTTCTTAGAAGTGCGCGTGAAGAACATTCCTGTGGATGACGCAATGCTGATGGCTAAGGCCAAGTGGTTTGCCACTGCACTCGATGAAGACAATTTCGCCAACAACGCCGGGTGGCTTCACTGATTTAAGCAATGCTACAACATCGTCGACAAAATCATTCCTGGTGAAAGCAAAGGTGTAAGCAGCCAGGACATCCAGCAGTGGATGACGAAGGAGTGGCCAGAAATCTCCATGAAGTTTTCACCCGCGGAAATCTTCAACACCGAAGAGACCAGTCTATTTTGGCAAATGCTGCCGAGCAAGACTTTCGACGTCTGGGGTAGCACGTGTCACGGCGGCAAAATGAGTAAAGTCCGCGTGAGTGTTCTGCTGGCAGCCAACATGGATGGTCTCTGAAGCTCCAGCCCTTTGTGATCGGGAAAGCAAGGGCACCGTGCTGTTTCAAGAACTCTAAGCAGCTCCCCGTTTGCTATGCCTCGAACAAGAAGGCGTGAATGATGCGTCAGCTGTTCACAGAATGGCTGCAAGCGTTGGATGTCATGCTGGGCAAGTCGGGCTGTCACGCTTGCCTTCTTGTGGAGAACTGCTCCGCCCACCACACCACCTGCGAGCTCAAAAACATTGAGCTGAAGTTTCTGCCGGCCAACACAACGGCGAAATTGCAACCGCTCGACCAGGGCATCATCAAGTCCTTCAAGGTGGAATATAGGAGGCGACTCCTTGATAGGCTGCTGGTCAATCTCCACATGGGCACCGAGCTGAAGGCTGACCTGCTTGGTGCCATTCAAGTGATGACGGGCACCTTGCGAGAAATGAAGACGGACACCGTGGCCAACTGCTTCCAGAAGGCAGGCTTCGGGACGGTGGAACATGTGGAAGCCGGTGAAGACTGTGACGAAGAGAGCATAGACGACACGTTTCGGGAGTTGTCATCCCACTTCCCAGCTGCCGTTCCACCCGTAGTGTCTGCGGACGATTTCGTGGAAGCGGACTGCAATGTTCACGCTGTTGCAAGCCTCGCTGACGGGGACGTTGTCGCTGCGGTTGCAGGGACCCAGGATGCCCAGGCCGAGAGCTCAAGTGGTAGCGAAGATCGTCCGGACAAGGCGGTGGCAGCGTTCAGCTTGATTCGCTATTTTTGCAACGACATGGAGGTAACCGGTCTGTCGCACCTGGACAGCCTCGATAAGGTCGAGGCCAGTGCCTTCAACTTCATTTCGAAGACGAAGAAGCAGGCCAAGATAAGCGATTTTTTTTCACGCAAATAAAACATTCTCTTGCATCGTGTGTGTGGAATTACTGTTGAACCCACTTATATAACAATACCGGTTATAACAATATATCGGTTATAACAATGGTTAGCTGCTGCATCAACAACTTTTATATGTTTTCTATGGTGAACCAACCCTCTTTTAACAATGTTCCCATGCCCTATTGTTGGTTATAACAATGAAGTCTAGCTGCTGGGTGTACTGTGTATTGGTGCCAAAAGGTAATTGAATGTGATATCATTGAAAAGAAAACGAACTTTGGCCACTGAACACTTGCTGCTCTTCTCGAAAAGGCTGCCCAATTGTCATACAATGTAAACCACCTCGTAAACATGAGGCTCACGCTGAAAAAAATGGTTGTAACAAAGGACACTGGTTCCAGAGCTGGTTTTGAGGAACTTCAACTATCTTTCCCTGAAAGGCCTCAGCGCTGTTTTCTCTGGCTACTGAAATAGAAGGTGAGGATTAAAATAACACTGCTGCAGGGAGGGATGGGTAGGGAGCGGGGTCCTTTGTGTGCAGCTTAAAGTTGGTTCAGGGACATCTTTGGACATCCTTGCGCTCATTCTCATGCTGTGAAGCATACTGTGTATGGGAAGGGGCTTTTAGCCATTGTCCCCCCACTCACACATACACAACCAGCCCTCGGGTCCCCTCATTTAGCTTTTTTTCATGCAACCCTGTTATAACAATTATCAGTTATAACAATGTGATTTTCATGGCACTTCAATATTGTTATAAGTGGGTTGGACTGTAGTTGTCATTCTTGAATGCGCTGGTTGTACGTGATCGTCCGCCACTGGTAAGGTCTTGGGGCCCGTATTATTTTTATGTTGAATTTTTCATATATCGAACTAATTTGCGATCCCCTTCGAGTTCGATATATCCGTGTTTGACTGTATGTGTTTCTATCTGTTGGCTACCATCTGTGGATTTTTTTTTTCCATTGTGTGCGTACACAAAGTTAGAGTGATGTGTACGGAAGACAATTACAGCACAAAGAAAAACTGACAACAATTTAGGAGTTGTCAGAAACGCAGCTTTGTAAGGAACACAGGCACCGTTGATGCTGCTGAGGTGAGGGCCTCGTTACACCTAGCGCTGCCTGCTGGGAAAAGACGGAAGCACGTCTCAATTATCAACACGGTGTGCAGCAGAGGCGATGTGTCAGTTCATCTAACCCTGTTCTAACACCATGCATGCGGTGAAGCATACTAAGAGTGGGAAGGGGCCACACATTTCCCCCTTAATTGTACATACGTGCATCTACAATTATGGGAAAAGTGCCGCACAATTATAAGCACCAATATGATCGCTGACGTCTAAACACTTTGTTAGCAGTCATTCAAAGCTTTGCCCCTGATAAATGCAGAAACAAAGTCTGTAAGATGAACAATTTAGTTCTGTATATTTAAATTTTGTTAAATCAAAATTTGGCCTTTTATGTAAAGTATAGTCACTGAAGGATTCCTTTTTACGTGGCAGTAATATAAGAATGTTTAAATAATATAGCAGCACAAAAAAAATTAAACTTCAGGAATGTTTACGAAAAGTTTTATGTTTCGGTGATGATGACGTGATAACGCAACGCACTGTCAAAACCATCGCGATGGTGTAAAGATTGAAAAAACTCTTGCACAGCACACTGTGGTAAGTGGTAAGCACAGCTATCACGCCCATTCTGCCACCAGGGCTTGATGTTAAAACCATCGGGTGTTTCCATGGGACAAGAGGGTGGTGCCAATGTTGTCGTGTTCACCAAAGCACTAGCTATCGACTTAGTATGATGAACATGCAACATCAAAAACCGTAGCATACCACAAAAACAAAGAAAGCTACGGTCAAGAAGCGCATGAATGCAAAGCAACAACCTGAATTACGGCTTCTCAGTTCACAGTTGTCGCGCTTGCTGTTTTGTGACATTGTGTGCATGTACGAAGAATTTAGCTAGAACAGGTACAATGTTGTGAATTTTAGTTGCCACTATACATTGGTTCAGCAGGCATTGTAAGTCGCCTTTATCACTGAACACTTGCATCATTTTATAGAGTAGGTAGCTGTGCAGCAGGTAACCGCGAGCAGCAAAGGAAACCTGAAAAAAAAAAAAAGTGGCCAGCTTCTCAGACTTCCTTGCAGAATTGCTGCCACCCTCCCCCCTCTAAAAGCTTCATTTGCGGTAAAAGTGCCTATTCCTATTACTTTCGCTGCTACTTCAGAAAGTCTAAACTAGCATCTGTCTCGTTAGGAGTCGTGAAAAGTGAGCCATGCAGTGTCCAGGATAAAGCAGTGACGCTTTTTTTCTCGCCAATTGCGATCACCTTCAATTTACAAGCCTTGTTGGTGACATCCGTACGATCGCAATCTCTAAGTAAATTTTCAAAAAACCAGGAAGGTAGAAGGCGATCTGATGCAGATGTGGTGAACTCGTGCTCAGTTCCCACCTTATCCTCCCTTCCACTTCTTCACTTCCTCGTGGAGCCGAGCTCCCCCAGCTGGCGTTGCCGCTGCTGTGAAGAAGGATGGGTGGAAGTCTTCCCCTACTGCCTGTCCGCAGTTGCGTTGTGTTGTCTCAACTTGAACGATGGAGACCAGCCCTTTTCTCACACACACACAACTCGACTTTATATACACAAGACGGTACATACACATTGACAGACAGTAGCCTCGGTTGGAAGGACCTAGGTGGAGCCATCGGTTGGTAGGGCTTCGCGGTGGGTCCGTCGTCCCAATTCGGCAGAGCCGGCCAGTGCATAGCACCTCTCCTGCGACTTCAACCACCGCCCAGACTCGTACTAGATGTCCTCTCTAGTACTATCCGCACCCTAGCCCCGGTTGGGAGGACCTTGGTGGAACGATCGCTTCCAGTCGGCAGAGCCGACCGACCAGTGCATTGCACTGCTCCTGCGACCGTAACCACCACCCGTACTCGTGCTAGATGTCCTCTCTAGCACTATCCACTCCGTCCTCGCCAACCTTCGGGCTACCTTCCAACCTTCTGCTCACCTTCAGCCTTCCAACCTCCGCTTCCAACCACACTTGCCAGGGAAGAGGGGCCACCTTATATACACCGGTTGCTCCGCCCCTGAATCCCTGACAGCCAATCACAAAACCGAATACGAGATGCCGTACTGACAACAAAAGACAACTCATGAACAATAAAGTGGGTACGCATGCTGCCCCTTGCTCGGTTGTACTTTTACACAGAGACGCTCCGCTGGGCGAGGGCGCCAAACCCCAGCCTAACCAGGTGGCAACTAGAGACATTCCTGGACATGCTGCCTGATCTACTCGCTTTCCTGGGGCTGCCAAACACCTGTCAAGCCGGTTTCCAGTCACCAGCTGGCCTGTTCCCAGCTGTACAATGCATCCCAACAATGGTCGCCTCTTGCCCCGCATGGCCACCACGTGGCTCCGCGTCTGTACCGGCGCCTACTTGACCATCTCGGAATACCGTAAATTCCGTCTTATTCCGACGACCTTTACACTCTAGTAGGATAAGCAAGAGCCGCCTGCCTTTACTACCACTTCTATGGTACACATGCCTGTTCCTTGATACTTAGCGATAACAAAGACCAAATCAGCTGCCACGACATGGTTGATGCGAAATACAGAACCATACTACTTGAGGAGCGCAGAAGATGCGTAATATGATGCACGAGGCAATTTGCATGCATGCCCTCCATCCCCCCCACACTGGTGTGGCGAGAAGGCAATGATTCGGGTTCTCCCTTACGCCCAAACAGTTGCTTCGCGTCGGCAAGCGTGGTGCGCATTTTTAAAAATGCTTTTGTAAAAGCCGCATGCAACTTGCCCATTTCACTGCTGGCACCTGCAGAACTTTCAAATTATTGCTTTGTTATGTGAAGGTAAAAAATACATGGTGGTAAAAAATACATGGTGTTCCATGGACATCATGTTGTAAAAATCAAATACTCTGTAATATTGAGAATTTTGTTATATTGAAATTCATTATATTGAGGTTTAACTATAATTGATAAAATATTTTTTTGTGGGGGAAGGGAGGCTTGAATATTTGATGTCCTCACTGTACCTTTTGAATCAAACACTAATCTTTCTAACCTAATACAGTGAAACCTCGTTATAAGGAAGTTGAAGGGGGAGCCGTAATTACTTCGTTATAACGATTAGTTCATTATAGCCAATATCCATATCATCTATGGGATTCCAAGGGGAATTGCGATTGCTTCGTTATATCCAATAGTTCGTTATATCCAGGTTCGTTATAGTGAGGTTCTACTGTATTTGAAATTTCTCTTGTTGCACTAGTGTTTGCATACTTCGCTGCTTTGTGCATTTGGGTTGCATTGAAGCATATTCAAGAAAAGTTGCTGTTATGGAGTGTAAGACACTTGTCTTGTATTTTTATTCTCACATCTTGCATAGTATGCTCTGTGGCATGTAATTCACTTCTAATTCAATTTCTTCAGTAAGCTATCAAAAAACTACTTTTTTGTTGGCATGAGTGGTTTAGCTTCCAATGATGCGAGAAGTGGTTATCGTATTTACTCTAATCTAATGTGTTCACCAAATTTTCATGGGTTAAGAATAAAAATGCACCTGAACGTATTGTTTTAGGATAAAACCGTCGTATGTCATTATTTCGGTGATCAGAAGGAAGACAGAGACAAATACCACTTGCCTATATGGAATAAGAAATTTATTCTTCCAGCAGTTCATTTCTTTTGTGATCTATTTTTATGGTGTAAAGGTCACTATTGTACACTCTTGTATTGCATGCCAATAAAAGTGCCGTTCATTGCTGTTACTAGCTCGACCTGCAAGGAGTTTCTAAAGAAAGCCTGTGAGCTTGTCTGCGAGGTCCAGCTATTTTCCAGTTTCCTTTGTTTTTAGCCCATAGAAACTTTTCCTTGTAGACATGCAGCTGGATATCTGAGCAGCACTCACTTTCTTTATGTGTTGCAACCTATGCATCGCGATCTGTCTTCCATGTCGTGATTTGGCAGACATCAGTGACACTCTATCCAGATTAGTTTGGACTATGTAGCTGTGATGACCGTTGATAACGATCAAGAAAGTCGGTCCGAATCGGCGTTGATCACAATGAAAAGCTCTGGTATGACACCTGTCATTACTCATGGCAGCAGGCTTTGATTAGGCAGAAGTCAAGTGATACGACTATTTTCAATGCGCAAAATAACAATTTTTTAACGTGAGCTTTATGATGAAGCGGCTTGCTGCCATTTTCATTTAATTCAGAACAAATGCACAACACAAAGCAGTCGTGGTCTAGCAAGAAGTCAACCAACGTGAACTCGCAGCAAATGTGCTCTGCCACCATGGATGCTGCCATGGATGCTGCCATTTTGTGATGGGAATAACACTGCACTTGACCCACACGATGGAAGGCTTCATGCTGCGAACGTGGTTTTGGTTTCGTTCACACTCGATTTTAACGTGCAGGCGATTTTTGGGCTTATGTTATTGGAAATTCATGTAAGTACGGTATACAATTTTACCAATCTTTTCTGGTCAAGTGCGCCAAGGACGAAGTACCACTGTGGAGCCGGTGGCTCTCGTGAGCGTGTGGGCTGTGGTGGAATCTGTACCCAAGAACTGTCACCATGTTTCTGCCATTTGGCTCATTTGATATAAAATGAAATTACTGCTCATTGTCATTATTCCTGCTGTCGAGGGTGAGTAATACAGTCGAACACGGATATATCGAACTCGAAGGGGATCGCGAATTAGTTCGATATATGAGAAATTCAATATAAAGAAATACAGATCCCGAGACCTTACCAGTGGCAGACGATCACCTACAATCGGTGCATTCAAGAATGACAACTAATTCCGCACACACGATGCGACAGAATGTTTTATTTGCGGGAAAAAAAATTGCTTATCTTGGCCTGCTTCTTCTTCGAAATGAAGTTGAAGACACTATCCAGGTGCGACAGCCCGATTCCCTCCATGTCGCCGCAAAAATGGCGAGTCAAGCTGAACGCTGCCGCCGCCTTGTCCGGACGGTCTTTGTTGTCAGCCTGGGCATCCTGGGTCCCTGCAACTGCAGCTACAACGCCCCCTTAAGGGAGGCTTGCAACAGCCTGAACATTGCAGTCCGTTTCCACGAAATCGTCCTCGGCAGCTGGGAAATGGGATGACAACTCGCGAAGCGTGTCGTTTATGCGCTCTTCGTCGCCGTCTTCACCGGTTTCCACAAGTTCCGCCGTCCCGAAGCCTGCCTTCTGGAAGCAGTTGGCCACTGTGTTCGTCTTCATGTCTCGCAAGGTGCCCGTCATCACTTGAATGGCACCAAGCAGGTCAGCCTTCAGCTCGGTGCCCATGCGGAGATTGACCAGCAGCCTCTCAAGGAGTCACCTCCTGTTGCCCACATTGAAGGACTTGATGATGCCCTGGTCGAGCGGCTGCAGCTTCGCTGTTGTGTTGGCGGGCGGAAACTTCAGTTCGACATTTTTGAGCTCGCAGGTGGTGTGGTGGGCCAAGCAGTTGTCCACAAGAAGGCAAGCGCGGCGCCTTGACTTGCGCAGCACGACATCTCACGCTTGCAGTCATTCTGTGAACAGCTGACGTGCCATCCACGCCTTCTTGTTCGAGGCGTAGCGAACGGGGAGCTGGTTAAAGTTCTTGAAATAGCACGGTGCCCTTGCTTTCCCGATCACAAAGTCTGGAGCTTCCGAGACCCATCCATGTTGGCTGCCAGCATAACGCTCACGCGGACTTTACTCATTTTGCCGCCGTGACACGTGCTACCCCAGACGTCGAAAGTCTTGCTCGGCAGCATTTGCCAAAATAGACTGGTCTCTTCGGTGTTGAAGATTTCCGCGGGTGAAAACTTCATGGAGATTTCTGGCCACTCCTTCGTCATCCACTGCTGGATGTCCTGGCTGCTTACACCTTTGCTTTCACCAGGAATGATTACACCTTTGCTTTCACCAGGAAGGGAAAAGGGACTGAAAGAGATAGGAAGGAGGGAAAACCCGTAGTGGTGGGCTCCGGAGATTTAGACCATCTGGGGTTCTTTAACGTGCACTGACAACCAGCGGCGTAGCCAGGAATTTTGTTCAGGGGTGGCTGGGAATTTCCGACTGGTATGGAGGGGGGGGGGCGGAGCTCCGACTCCTTTAGACACCCACATACATACGCACGCACACACACACACACACACTTAATACTTTCTCGAAAAAAAATACGGGCACCTTCGTAGGCCGTCGCCGGTTGACTGAATCGGAGCGCTAGCTGAATTACGTATGACTGTCAATGCCCTGCTCTTAGCGACACAGGCGAAGCAGCAGACTTGCTCTGCCAGACTATTAGTACATGCTCATGCAAGGCATGTACTGTTACATGCTTTGAAATATTAAATGCTTTGTAATATAATTATTACAAAGTATGATTACTGGCCTAAACAGGCAAAGTAGAACAGGGGGCCTGAAAATTAATATGCAGAAAACTAATGTTCAATAGCCTTGGGCGAGCACAGCGATTTGAGATAGCTGGCGAGGCATTGGAAGTAGTAAGTGAATGTCTACTTAGGCCAGGTAGTGACCCCTGGTCCGAATCATGAGGCTGAGGTAATTAGGAGGATTAGAATGGAGTGGAGTGCTTTCGGCAAGCATTGTCAGATAATGAATGGTAGCTTACCATTGTCTCTGAGGAGGAAAGTGTATAACAGCTACATCTTACCAGTACTCACCTACGGGGCAGAAACTTGTAGCTAAGAGGGTTGAACTTAAATTGTGAATGACGCAGCGAACTATGGAACGGAAAATGGTAGGCATAACCTTAAGGTACAAGAAGAGAGCGGAGCGGGTTAGGGAACGAACGCATGTTAGGAACATATTGCCATGGGGATAAGAATAACCAGAGGAGTGTAGAAATTATATTTACACAATATATACAAGGAAAGAGCAGGAGACAAGATGGCAGGGCATCAGCACGAGCGCTGCTCTGATCGTCGTCTTCATCTTCTTCGTGCATTCCTCCAGGCTCGGCAGGATGCGCCGCTAACTGCGCGGAATAGCGCGTAACATAGAACCCCCGCCGTCGAGAGCGCATTCGTTACGCCCGTCGGGCGTAACGAATGCGGTCTTTTGGCGGTCTTTATCATCGACGGATATCTGCCAGTATCCTGACCTGAGGTCAATAGAAGAGAAGTAGGCAGATTCGTGTAGACAGTCGAGGGCGTCGTCGATCCGCGGCAGAGGATAGACGTCTTTGCGCGTTACTTTGTTCAAGAGACGGTAGTCCACGCAGAATCGCCAGCTTCCATCTTTCTTCTTGACAAGAACGACCGGCGATGCCCATGGACTGCACGACGGTTCGATGACG
This sequence comes from Hyalomma asiaticum, assembly GCA_013339685.2. Lineage (NCBI taxonomy): Eukaryota > Metazoa > Arthropoda > Arachnida > Ixodida > Ixodidae > Hyalomma > Hyalomma asiaticum. The sequence goes on from CM023481.1 coordinate 228,767,395, forward strand.
TCTTTGGTGAGCATCTTGTCCACCTCACGTTGTATTACGTTTCGCTCGGCGTGGGACACGCGGTAAGGACGTCGTCGGATGGGGCTGGCGTCCCCGGTATCGATCTTATGAGTGACCATTGTTGTCTGCCCCAAAGGACGGTCATCAAAGTCAAATATGTCGCGGTAGGACTTTAATATGCACCGCATATCTGCTATCTGTTGTGGCAGGAGGTCAGATGCGATCATCTTGTTAATGTCACCGTCGACGTGGGAGGAAGCGGAAGGGGCCAAGGGTAGAGAAGCGTCGGCGACGAATGCAGAAACGGCGCAGTCATCGACAGGAGAGATGTTGGCTAGAGACATACCGGCTGGGATAAGTTGCGTGCACCAGCTGAAGTTCAATATAGGTAGCGATGTTCGATGACCCGTCATTCTAATAAGAGTGTGAGGAAGAGCGACGTTCCTCGCCAATAAGACCTCGGTGATCGGAGTCAAGATGTAATCACCATCGGGGATGGGGGAAAAAGACCGCAAGTCCACATATGTAACAGCTTGAGGAGGTAGGCGAACGTAATCCACTGAGCACAAGTGCGGTGGGCGTGTATTAGGGACGTCATGGTAATACGGAAGGTCAAGCTGAAGCGAGCCTGTTCGACAGTCAATAAGGGCAGAATGGGCCGACAGAAAATCCATACCGAGAATAAGTTCATGGGAGCACTTCTCGAGCACGGCAAGTAGTACGCTTGTGGACCGGTCAGTAACACTTATTCGAGCCGAGCACATCCCTAGCACCGGAAACGTTCCGCCATCGGCGACACGAATGAATGGAACTGTGGGTGGTGTTAGGACCTTCTTAAGGCGGCGACGGAGCTCCGAATTCATCACTGATATTTGAGCCCCTGTGTCCACTAGAGCGACAACATCTACGTCATCCAGTTTAACGTCTATCATGTTCCGTCTGGTCTGCAGCGTAGTCAGAGGATTTGGCAGGCTAGTCGTCGATGCAGCATCACCTCCGGGAGCTGCATCGGCTAGTTTTCCCGGGGGAGGCGTTCAGACGGCGACGTAGGGCGGCGGAATTGGGGCGAGCGAGACTGGCAGCGAGACAGCGGCGAGCGGGACTGGTGACCATGCGGTGATGGTGAGCGACGGTACGGCGTGGAAGGGACGTCGTTACCGGTGTTCTGAGGAGGCTCGCGGTAGGGCTGAAATCGGCCATGGTCCGAATCGGGGCGGCGGTTGGATCCATACGGCTGGTGCCAGTACCACCGGCTGTTACAATAACGGGCCACGTGTCCAATGCGACGGCATTGGAAGCATATGGGGCGGTCATCAGCGGTCCTCCACTCGGCTGGATTGCGAGTACGGAATGGCGGCCTTTCACCCTGCGCGTACGAAAAAGGAGGACGGCGGTCAATCGGCCGGTAAGGAACTGCGGCACACACAGCGTCTAGGCCAGCATTGGAGAGCTCCTGATGCACGATAGCTTGAACTAGTGGCACCATCTGGGAACTGTGGTCACAAGTATGGGCGCACGTTGAAGCAGGAGACACAGCGTCAAGTTCACGTCGGACGATTGTCTTGACGTGTTCGGCGGTGAGTGGCGCGGTGAGCGGCGCCGACGGCTCAGGTACATCTGCGCACGACCATGTTGCTGCCGTGTTCGGAAGTCGAGCGAATTGATGGGCAATACATCGACTTTTGGCGGCTTCAAAGCGCTTGCACTCCTGGATGATGGCATCGATCGTGTCGCAGTCTTTGCAGACTAGCAGATTGAAGGCGTCGTCTGCTATGCTTTTTAACACATGACCCACTTTCTCAGACTCCGCCATGCCGTCGTCGGCTTTGCGACAAAGGGCGAGCACGTCTTGTATATAAGTCAGGTATGACTCTGCCGACGTTTGTGCTCGGGATGCCAACTCCTTCTTTGCCGATGCCTTTCTGCCTGCAGACTTGCCGAACAGGGCACGCATCTTTGCATACATCCCAGCTCCCAATTTCGTCTTCGTTATTCTCAAACCACACCTTCGCTGTTCCCTTGAGGTAAAATAAGATATTCGCCAACATGATAGTCGCGTCCCAATGATTGTTCCTACTTGCACGCTCGTACATGGGCAGCCAGTCTTCAATGTCGACATCGTCAGTACCGCAGAATGTGCCTGGGTCTTTCAGCTGAGCAAGGACGACCGTTGTTCTTGCAGCCGCGTCGGTGGGCGCCGGTTCCTCTTCCGCCATTGTGCAGAAAGCAAAGCGTCGGCCGCTGCGAAGCTCCGTTGCACTGTATGGGCTACCCGGCACCTCCACCAAAAATGCCACGGGGATAAGAATAACCAGAGGAGTGTAGAAATTATATTTACACAATATATACAAGGAAAGAGCAGGAGACAAGATGGCAGAGCATCAGCACGAGCGCTGCTCTGATCGTCGTCTTCATCTTCTTGGTGCATTCATCCAGGCTCGGCAGGATGCGCCGCTAACTGCGCGGAATAGCGCGTAGCAATATTAATAGAAATTAAGAAGAAGAAATGGGCATGGGCGGACCATGTAATGCGAAGACTAGGCAACCGTTGGTCATAAAGGGTAACAGAGTGGATCCCTAGAGAAGGCAAGTGTGGCAAGGGGCGGCATAAAGTTAGGTGGGCAGATGAGACCAGGAAGTTTGCGGGGATAAATTGGGCTCAGCACAGGACAGCGATAATTGGAGATCTGTGGGAAAGGGCTTTGCTCTTCAGTGGGCGTAGACAGGCTGATGATGACTATTAGTACAAGTGGGAATGACACAATAGAGTAGGTAGTGCCATGGTTGATTTTTCTTAATCCCCATAACAAAAAGCGGCAATACGCTTCAACTCGAATGAATATTCTTATGTGTATTTGCCGTGGCCAAGCGTACTCCATTCTGTGCTGGTGCTCATCAGAAAGCCCCTGTAACATACTTTAACTCACAAATTCAGTTTTCATGTCATCTGAGCGATAAAATAAAGATACTCTCACGCAATCAAAACTTTCACAGATGGCAAAGAAGTGTCGACGGAACCTAGTATATAGAAAGACTAGTTTACTCGCCACTAGTACTAGGGGTTAACAGGGGTTAATAGGGGTTATAGTGCAAAAATATAATGTGCATTACCTTTGCTCGCTTTGGTGTTATGGCTTGGACTCTTTGGCGCAGGTGAAAAAATGACAGTATTCTTTTCTGCGACATGACCGCACAAATGAAGCGCCAAATTGCTTCGCGTCGGTGCATTTGACCGCGTGCTTTTGTCCCGTCATAATCCCCCCATCATTAGTGAGCAGGGTGCGCCCCGAAACGCACTAACAAAACGTTCGATTTTTCACTTTTGTTTAAGCACACTCCAAGGCAAAGTTACCCAAACGTAGAGTAACGGAGCCCAATAAGCACGCGCGATGAACGGCTAGACTGTTGAAGGAGCAACGAGAAAGGGATGCGTGCTGTGTGCTAACAAGTTAGCCTGCAAGGGCAGAAACCCAGCACTCCCAGCAACGACGGGGAGGTGCAGGCCGTGTGCAGAAATATGTTCCGCGCTCAAACCGGTGTCAAGGGAACCAAAGGGAACTAAGTGTCCTCCTCGCTGTTCCTCCTCACTGTTAAGTCAGTCTTCCCAGTTTGTGTTCGCGGTGGTGTGCTGGTGGTAGTGCCATGCTTCGCAGTTAGTTCAACGGTGTAGGAGCGAAGCCGTGACGCCTTATATGCATGTATGCGTGATGAGCTTGGGGTGCTGCGTGCTTTTAGGTTTCGCCGCACCCATGAAGTCGGGAGCTGGTCTCGACGCGACATTTGGCATTTTTTTTACATTTGACAGTAAATCTGCTGAAAGAAAGAAGAAATTTTATATGTATATAGAAAAATAAAGCATTTCATTGGTCTCACTCTCGTATTTAGTTGTCGCATTGACAGCGAAAAGAGTGAGGCATGGAATGCTAAATATTTTTTTCTCGTGTTCTTTTCTGCGAGATTTTTTGTAACCACGGAAAACAACACACGAAAAAAAGTATTCGCGCCTTACGCTAGACAAATGTAAAATATAATCCCTGGGGATTAACAGCTCATCTGAATTGCATGGGGATAAAAAGATCATTTGCATGGAGTGTGTGAGCGGACCGACTATTTGTCTGGCGAGATGATCTGTGAGGACTAAAAGTTGCCATGTAGATGTAACTGCATGGAGAGTAACTGTTAGACCCGGGGATGTTAGTCCTTAAGAAATTAATGTATTTAAACGTGCGTCGCCTTGTTGACCTTCTATGGTTAGTTAGGAAGAACGCAATGGCAGACGCCGGCTGCGTGAAAGTAAGGTAAAAATAGGAATCATCTGACCAGAGTCAGTTTTCTTTTTATTGTTCAAAAAAGAAAAAAGAGTGATACCCTGTTTCACAAACTGCATGGTTGAAAAATCTTGCAGAAAAGCCACCTTCTAGAACCTTTCAACTGTCCATGGCATTATCGTGCTCGAAAAAAAAAAAACATTTTAGACGACATCCTGGGTGGCTTTCGTTGAGGGTGGTTATTTCGGACGGGGGTGTATAACATAACGAAAAAGGAAAAAATTTCAAGGTGGGGTGGCGAGGAGGCTGAAGTCCAATAAATCACACTCTCCGGGTGACGCCCCTGGTCGGTGGTGTTTGAGAGCACAAAAAGTTTCGGGGGGGGGGGGGGGGCTGAAGCCCCATAAGCCCCCCCCCCCTGGCTACGCCCCTGCTGAAAACGCACAGTACATGGGCCTCTGGAATTTTCGCCTCCATTGAAAATGCGACCGCCGCGGCCGCGATCGAACCCGCGTTTTTTGGGTGGCAACTGAGTAGCTTAACCACTGTACCACCGCTGCGGACGCGCAAGTTGGAGAACGCGCCCAACAGGAGTGTGGTTAGAACCCTCTCGTGCTCACGTTTTGATAGCGTTTCTGGTGTCGGTGGAGGCGTGGTGCCGCAAAGGCGGCAAAGGTCGCGGGGCACAGCGAGTGCCAAAGCGCATCTTCCAGCTCGCGCGGCGTTCAATATATCCAATGGCGGGTAAAAGTGCCGTTAGATATAAATGTGCAAATTTCTATACTTTTACAAAGGATTTCCAAGGGGATAATTTACGAGTTCGATATAGCCAAAAATTCTGTATGTGTGGTTTCCATACATTTGTGTTCGACTGTACATTGTTTTAAAGGCATGAGCAGAGCCAACCTGTACAACGTCCGTGCGAAACCATGTTCTGCTGAATATCACGGTCCTGTTGACGCGTTCATGGATGGCGCTGTCACATTCATAAAGCACAAATGCATTCAAACCACTACAGACAAAATCGTGGTCATTGTGATTATGAATAGCAGTGATGCCACTCTGAAAGTACGCGCGTGGCCAGTATGTACAGGGCCCATATGGAGGTTTTACCATTTGTAGGTTTTAAAACTGCGGTATCTGCCGACGCTACCAGATATGGCCACCACCAAGCTCTAAAAGTACATGCACGCCCAACGTGCAGTGAGTCGAAATAACACAGCTTTCTGCAAGCGCTATGGGGAAAACTGTGTCAGATAGACTCTTCTATAGCAATAACTCAGTTTATGAAAATATGTGCAGTACGGGCATGGCCAGCACACACAATGTGAAAATAGAACTACAGATTGCTGTCCACTGTGGACAAGAATGCATCTGCTATCGTTGCGATCATCGCTAGGATTGATGGCGACTACACAGCTCTGAAACTACGTGGCCAACGCAGTGGTAGTTCAAAACAGTAAAGGCATAAAAAGGCACAAAGCGTTCAAGCTTTCCTGTCGTTCACTTATGACTGCGGTGCGGTGGACTGATACGATGCGCATACGCAGCGCTCTGCACTCGGCACTCTCTGAGGGTCATGCGCATAGCTCAGTCTGCGGCCGAGTAAGTCCTAGTTATCAAGAGTTTGATGCCAGTAAACAATGCATGTGCTTGCAGGGATCGGAGGACAAGTCATAATAATCATATTTACCGAACTTGTGCGGTCTTTTAGATGAAATTTCGCTGCGACGAAATTGCGTGACAATCAATTTTTTCACGCGTCCTGTCAGCTTCAATGTACTCTTGATTATTTCTTACCTTCCATCACATCATAACGTCGTTCAAGCATCTGAAATTTCATGCTTCCTTACAGATTGTTTCTGGGGGGTTTGTGGCAGTGCCACGAGGTTGTCCAAAATGTCGAGCATGTCCGGAAAACTGGTCGCTGACTGTAATTGTGCACACACACTACAGTTAAGAATATGAGTATGATTGTCAGTGTCTAAAAACACTACTAGCAATCATTCAGAGCTGTGTATGACGCCACTGCGACTCTGAGAAGCAAAAGAAAAATGTGCGTTTTGTTTTCTTCACATTCAATCCCATTACCAAGTTCTTTCCTCCTTGTCCCCAGATTGGCAGGTATGCACAAGGTCAACAAATATTGAGTTTACCTGCAGCACAAAAATGTTCTTGTTATCCATCTGAGCTTTCTTCTTGCCGAAATTGTCAACCATTGCTTTCTGAAAAGTGTGTAAGCAGCTTCACGTAACTTCCTCAATGCTTTCTCACGCCACTGAATGCCCCAGCATACTGATTGCAGGGAGCATTTCTGCTATAATGGTCGTCAGGGCTCCTGCAACAGTCATAGTCTTCTGTCTTGAGGGTCAAAGTGTGAGCATGTGACGTCAATAACTCTTTGGTGGTGTCCTCCGTGGTATGCAAATCGCAAGTCATGAAGTCGTCGTTGGCTTTGATGAAATCGTTATGGATGCAGGTAGTAGCCCCGAGTTCGCTCAAACCTTCAGTTTGAAGTGCTGGCTCCTTGATATGGTCGTCAAAGGGCTTGCCAGAGCCGCGTTTGTAAAAGAGTTAGCAATAGTAGCTTCCAAGGTGTGATTCCGACTCAATACGATGAGTTGGGATCGCCTTGCTGACCACGATTGCTAACATATTGTTAATCGCTAACATGACTGACAATTCTGGACAGTGCTAAACCTAACCCCTTGGTGAGGTCAGTTCCTTTTTGTTTGGATACTGTATGTACTCGAGTAATAAACACACCCTCGTAACAAATGCACCTCCCAACTGTGAACTCCTGCTGTCCCAGCAACGCCCGTACTGTAGCTTTCCCACTTCACTCGATTCGGCTGATGTCATTGCAACAGGAGTAGCAGCCATGATGTGCCTCCTCACCCTAGCGCTGGTTTCTTCTTCTTCTTCTTTTTCTAAGAGATATATATATATATATATATATATATATATATATATATATATATATATATATATATAATATATATATATATATATATATATAAACCTGGATATAATGAAATTAACAAATTCCCAAAGAACTTCGTTATAAAGAGGATTTTGTTATATGCAGGTTCGGCACGGAAATTCGAAAAAGAAACGTTTAAGTAAGCAAAAAGGGAACAGATGGCAGAGCTCACCCAAAACATTTATCTTGGGTGAGAAAACATTTACAGCTGAGACCATTTGTAACGTAACCATGTATAGTGAAGGCCCGGCTGCAGCGCGGTTTTTTTCTGACCCCCCGTTTATCTTCCGATAGAACTTAATAGCCTACAGCTTATTGTGCAGCAACCCCCCCCCCCCCCCCCTCCTCGGGGTGAAGGACTGGTTATAATGCGACTGCCAGGAAATCCCGCGGAAAATCGAGGTAGTGAGCAGAAGGAAGTGCGCCACCCCAAAAGAGCGCAGTGAATCGCCATGGAGGAGGAAGGAACGTGGAACGAATGAACAGTAAGCGGAAGGAAGAAAAAAAAAAACGGCTGTGCCAGCGGCACGTCGCTCGCACGCCCTCTGAGGATAGGATTTCCAAGGCGACGGAGATTGCTGCTAGGGCCATTTCTCAGCTGCGAACGCTCTGCACAGAATGCGTGCCCGTGTTCACTTTACCCCTGTTTGCCTCCAGTTCCTTTCTTTTTTTTTTTAAATCATTTCACGTACGCCGCCCTTGAATCACCTCGTGAGCGCAATTTCCTGTGCATCCGATCCCTGTGTTGTCAAGGGCAAGCTTCCCGTGAGGCACACCACCCGTGACGCCGCGAGCTAGGCCTAACAAGCGCTGTCACCTAGTGTCAGGTTAGTGAAGTGAAGCGCAGAGACTTGCGCAGTAACCAAAGAGTGGCGCTGCCAGCACGTTGAAAAGACATAAACTCGTTTTTTTCCTCTTTCTCTCTTAAGCCAGCACGGCTCAGCAACATCAAGTAGAAAAGGAGGGTGCAGGCTTGGCGGGCTAGGCCAGCTGCAGCAGGCGGCGGGATTGGGTATGAAGTGAGGGGGGAAGGACATGCCAGCGGCAGCAAGATCGCCAGGTTGAGGGATGCAGGCTTGCCTTGCACGCATGCACATGTGAGCTCGCTCTCGTCTCACAGTTGCCACGCCTTTGAGTGCGCCGAGCAGTGACGCCACCGCTTCGCATTCTATCGCGGCGGAGAAGGTGCTTCTGCTCACGCAGAAGTGATAAAATTTAGGGCAAAATCTCTTAACGTTGTCGGCGGAGAAAATTCGTTGTTTTGAGAGGGTCTCCCGCTGCCACTTTATTACATAGAGGTCTCCAATACATGTACTTCTATGGAGTAACGGCGGGGAATAGAAAAACTTCTTTATATCCAGGAATTCGTTATATGGAGGTTCGTTATAAGCAGGTTTAACTGTATAATACGGCTGGTCAAGCCACGCTGGCGCATTGACGATCATTGGTGTACGCATTATGTGCGTTGTGGTACCATTACGGGAGGGATCCGTGGCGACATGGAAGCTATAGAAACTCTGCGTGGTGAAGACCGCTGCCTGCTGCATGCTCATGACGGCAGTTTTTTCCGCTGTTGAGTGCTCGACAGTGCCACCATTTTTTTCAGTTCTATGGCACTGCGGGCGAACCGTGTGTTAAGTGGAAGCAAAAGACCATCACATTGGAAGAAAATACAGCCACCATGAAGGCTGTTGTGGCGGGTGCTGAGTCGTATGGCTCTAATGCCATAGCTTTTCTTTTACTGTTTTGTAAAGAAAATTTCTACATGCTATAATTTATTGCTCATCCCATAAAAACATTTTTTGTAAAGTTTACCCTGTGTAATAATCGCACCACCCAACATTACCTATGTTATTCTGGAAAAAAAGTGGTTCATTACATGAGTGAACATGGTGTTTCTTTGCCAATGGCGTATTGTCTAGCTTCTAGAATAACAAGCTTTCACTGTCTCGGCATTTTGGTAATGAACTGACTGTCTTTTGCATACACTGCTGCTGGCGTTCGTGTGATGCACAGTTGCGCGAAATTTGTTTAGAACAGCCATTGTTTTCGTCGCTTTAAGCAGTGTGTTTTGGCTGGGGAATGCCGCAGATTCGTATCACACCGAAATTCATACCAGCTGTGGTCATATTGCCATGAATTTACTGTCAACAGTTATTGTACGGTCGAACCCCTTTGTAGGAGAGAGGACAATGGGGTTTAACAGATGGTAATTCACTTGCATGTTCAGCTGCCTTATCTCCCAGTTTTGGGACCTGTCTTGAAGCATACAATCTCTTGAAGACATTTAGTTGTAAGGGACAAATTGCTCTTTAGTTTTGGTCAATGATCTTTTTTGTAACAGAGTTTTTGACTCTAAGTGTAGCACTGCTGCATGCTAAATGCAGTTAATCTGTTGTGGAAACAAATGGAAATGAAGTATGCAAGCACTCGCTATTAACTCTAGATTGTGCAAATACAAGAGTTGGTCGTTCGGCTATGAAACAATTGCACAATGTCTCTGCAAAGGGAATGCAACTTACGGAAGCATTTCAAGCTTGCTAAGGGCATTTGAGCCAGGAAAGAGTACCTGGAGTGCACGGTGAGCTTTCCAGTTTGCGCAGATCCGAATTCAGATGCACAGACACTACCTTTGCACCGCCTTTTGTTAACTATGAATCTGCCTGGCAATGCAAGTCAAGGGATCAGCTATACCTACCTTCACTGGCATACACAACTCTTCGTGCCTTCTTCCAAGAAAACTAAATAACTACAGTAGAACCTCGTTATAACGAACCCGGATATAACGAACTATCGGATATAACGAAGTAATCGCAATTCCCCTTGAAATTTCTATAGATGAATTTGATAATGGTTATAACGAACTAATGGTTATAACGAAGTAATTACTGCTCCCCTTCAACTTCGTTATAACGAGGTTTTACTGTAAGTAGTATGAGAAAGTTGTGATGGAGAAGTCTTGAATCCTGCTCTCTGTGAAGCTGTCCACCAAGCAAATCACTTAAAATTAAGGCGTATGGTATATAATAAACCCTTTGCAACAGACTGTAGCCTTATTTACCGCTCCTTTAAGTCATAAGGTGCCTGGATTGAAATAAGGGTTGAACAAAAAGTGAGAACATGGTATCCTGCTCAGATGAAGTCCTTCAATTAAAAGGTAGAAACAGCTCCCTGGTACATGTCTCTTAAAAAGTGGTTCAGCTATACCTGTGCACAATATATCTGTCCTTGGCTATTAGAATTTCAAGCCATCTACAAATGCATGTGCAGAACCAGAAAACCGTTCTATGACAGCAAGTAAGCGGCACCAGTGCTCACTGCTAGTTTCTTTCCTCCGTTTAAAATGCCTTTCTTGTGCTTCGTCCTAATATCCATTTATTTGGTTTGCCTTCTAAATTTTTTCTTGGGTTGTCTTGCGAGCACTTGATGCCAAAACCTCCAGCACTTCTGATGATTTTTTCGGTTTGTCTCTGCCTTGTCAAGGGTGCAGTATATGAAGCTGAAGTTAAATTTGACATGTGGCAGTGTTTGTTTGCAGGAACAAACATTTCTAGAATACCTAAATAAAGCAAAGCTTGAGAGTTCACGCATTTAACCCTTTACAAGAAAGTCCAGCAAGGCTGGACGTTTTCAACAGAATTTTTGTTTGTCTAGTGCAGCAAAACTGTCTGTACTGTTTCAGAAATGTTGCTGTGATAAAGATATGCTACATGTAGTGCTGCTATGCACCCTTAATTCTTTTTTGACTGGGTCTTGAAAAGTCCTTAAATATTGTTAAGTTTTGTCTATGAAATCTGTACTAACTAAACAATGGTGCCATGAATGTTTTCCTTTTGAAAATTGGAAATCTGCTATGTTAATCTACTGCAATTATTGTGATGCAGCTGTACTTGAACACATGTCGAAAGGCACATATCATATGTTTTTGATTAATGATGCCAAATATACGTGAGCTGTTTTAAGATTACACCATCTTAAATTGTTGGATTTGAAAAGTTTCCATAGTGCTTTGTTGCTCCAAACCTATTCTAGAAATATGCCCGTGTCATTGTATTCCACACAGCAGTTGCTGCTCGAGAACATTTTGGCTTTGTATGCTTCGGGGTGTGTGTGTGTGTGTGTAGCTGCATGTGTGCATGTATGCAGTGTGGATTCTTTTTGTAATAGGTATGCTAACCATCTTTGGTGCTACTGATCGCTCTTCTGTGTGTTTGTTACTATATTGCTATATACTCGAGTGTTTTTTATCTACCACAGTTCGGATGTGCTACCATGTGACATTGTCGAAGGTCATGGATTCAACGGAAGCTAGTCCACAAGAAAGAAACTTAGCTTCTCCTAAAGGTCTATTAGAACCTGTTCTGAAGGCATCACAAGTTGTGACACCTGCTGCTTCCACCGTAAAGCTGGTCAATTCTCCAATCCCTGTGAGTTGCTATTGTGAAAGCTGAGTTTTTATTGAATGAGTTAATAGAAATTTATTTGTTAGAAATACTTACTATGGCTTTACATATCTTTTTTTTCATGCCTGTGTTGATTAAGTGTTAGAGGACTGTCATGCTAGTGCTACGTACAGTGGAACCCTGGTTTTACACCCCCCGGTTTTGCGGAGACCCATATTTTATGACGGATTAGTCCGGTCCCAACGAAAGCCCCATAGACACAATGCATTAAAAACATCAATGCGATGCGATCTTACGCGGAACCCGCGTTACACGACGATCCACGCAAAGCAGGGTGACCAAACGACGAAGAAAAGGGAAGTGCCCGCGGACGTCTTTCAATTTCGCACCGGCTCTTTGTCACCCCTCCGCATGCCAAGCGCTCGGGAAATTGGTTCGTTTCGGCTTTCCGCTGCCGTTCGTTCGTGTTCCCCTGGCCCTCCCAGCGGCCCCCGGCGCCGCGAGTAGCGGCATAGAGTGGCGCGGTTGTTGTCTTCCCCCATTTTTTCACCCTTTCCGACCAACCATCTCTCTCCCGCTCTCCTGTGATAACGAAAAGCGAAGTGGCACACACAAAGCCAGACATTGCGGCGACAACCACGAAGCAGGCGCTAACCCTAACCGTAGCAGACGACGCACGGAGCAGCCACCGAAGAAGGCCACCACGTCATCACGTGCAGCAGCCAGTAGCGGCCGCACATTCCCCCACTCTCTCGAGGAGCGCGCCCTTGACGCAATCGCAGCTTCGCATCCAAGCGCGGGATACTCGAATGCCCCCGCGAGCCCCCCAATCATGCGCGAACCATGCTTCCACCACGCCACCGCTGCTCCCGCCGACGGCGGTGGAAAAAAGCGCACAAAACCAAAATGGCGCCGGTCGGTTGAATGGCGCGTGAACTGCGTTCGCTTATAGTTGTGCTGTTTCGTAGCATACTCACGGGGCACAGCAGCTGCCGCTGCTTGTAATATATTTCATATGAAGTCTTTTTAGGACGAATTAGGCGCTGAAGATTACAGGAGGGGTAGTTTATGACACATACAGGGCAAATATGCGATTTTCCGAAAAGCGTGTTTTTCGCGATTTTTCGACTTTCAAAGGCCACGTACCCCCTTAAGTGTGTGTCATGTTTCGCTATGGCTGTTGCGAATCACACCAGTGGATTGCGGCGCACTCAAGGGCATAAGTTTTTCTGTTCGAATTTTATGACGCCCGCATTTTACGACGCTTTTTCGCGGTCCCGAGAACGTCTTATAATCGGGGTTTCACTGTAGTCATTTTAGTGTATTCATACCAGGGGCACGGTTCTGGGGCCCTGCTTTGAGGGGGAAAGGGGGGGGGGGGGCTTATCTGTGCACCCTCCACCACGAGTACCTGAATTTTGCACACAGTAGACCGTTTGCAGGAACCAGTTCGTGCAGCTGAAGGGAGGTAGCGCTGCGCACCTCAGACATTCCCAGCCTTTAGTCGGCTCCCACTCGAAAGGGGAAGTGGCTCTGCTCCGTAATGAAAGTGTGGCTATTGGTGTCTGACGAGGGCTATTTGCAGGGCCCTGTTATAGCCTTGTGTCCTGTCGGGCAGCAGGGTATTAACACTTGTTCTATGATTGGATGCAAGAACTGTGATGGACACATTGAGCAGTGGAACATGTCAGTCAAACACTGTCAAATAAGTTTATCGCGCCTGCAAAACCCCTGTGGTACTCTGGGAGCTTTCCATCGCGGTCGATTGCATTAATCATGTATTTGCAGAAACACATATAAAAATTTTCATAGGTTACGGTATTGAAAAAAAAAAAAAAAGCTAGTAAGAACTGATTCTTATTTACTCTTCAAGACATTTGCTGATGCCTGAAAGAACTACAGCGGAACCCCGGTTTTACAATACGGTATAATCGGATCATCTGTTCTGAGTACGTGATTAATGCTTCAGGTTGTAAATAAAAAATGAATTGCGTAAGCATTGACAATAAATAAGTGTAGTGAGCCACAGTTGTTGCTATGTATTACTGCCATGGAGCTCAATGAACCATAGAGTCGGCAGCGGAGATTGTGACATCAAGTCCTCTTTTCGGCGTGGGCTGTTCAAATTGAGCAGCAACACCAGAGACTTTTGGTGGCAGGTTTTGAAGAAAAAAAAAGATTCATTTATTGGGGCACAGAAAACAGTGATAGACTCCAACACATATAAAGCATCAATCTAGCCAAACTCATTATTTTTCTTTAGTGTCCCTTTTCAAAAAGCGACCTCGTCCTCCTACAAGATCCTGTCAACCCCCAACAAGCATCGGTCCAATAGAGGAGCTCTGTGGAGGATTGGATGGCAAGACAAGATCCTGCACCTTGAGGCTACCGGGCGGATCTACCTTTGAACTACCGTTCAACACCTGTATCCGCTGGAATCAAAGTTGTCGTAGACCTGTGCACAAGGGGCAGTTTTGTTGAAACCAGAATGACAAAGAGGAGGACGGAACATTCTTGGGCTTGGAACCATGCGCAACATCAGCTACCCGTGCAGTCGGGCTATGGTTTATTCTCAACAAATCCGTTTTTGTCTGCAATGGGAGGCCGATTTCCTGCACCCCCTTTTACTCGCCACATCATGATGACAGTCACTTTGGGTCAATTTTGACTTCTGGTGTTACATTGAGTTGAGAGTCGGTACTTGTCGACCTTCTTGCCTGCCCTCCTCACGTATTGCCTTGTGTGCTGCTGCCATTTCATAATGCATGAACAAGTCCTTTCAAAACAGAACATCAGAATTTGTTTCTCGCTGACATCCTTTCCTTTTCCACAAAATCGCCTTTCTGCTCTCCCATTGTGATAATGGTGAATTAGGGCTTCTGGTACCTTGCTTTGCAAAAATGTTACTGTGCATGGTGAGCATATGTATCTTCCAGACAAAAAGCTTTTGCTACAGTCTGGCAGAACTATTTATTTGTTCCATTCAACAGTTCCCTATCTTTGTTTTATTTCCTCCTTTTTCTGTGTGCAGCGTGGGACTCACTATGAGGAATGACATTCAGGCAATACTTTTATCTTTATTTCTTGTGTACCTCTATTGTTTGATGCATTTCCTTTTGTTTTTATTTTTTTTGTCCTACGCACTGTTTGTTGCTGTCATTCTAAAGGGGCTGTCACCCCGTCAAGCTACTCATTGCAGTAGCTTTTTTGTGACTGCTCCTTTCTTTCTTGGAAAGATAAATAAGCATTGAATTGAACTGAAAATACTTTGTGGTACTCAAGAACCTTCCCTGGAGTGAAAGGGGATGTACTTAGAGCAAGAATAGCATATTCCTGCCAGATCAACAAGGTAGACACGCGGCGAACAGACGCTATTGTGACACCTGAAGAGGATGACGATGATTACATGTTGCCGTACCTGTGCCTACTATGTTCACCGATGTGCTTCGACACATGGACGGCATGAGGAACAACGTCTATATCCGCAACGATGCAGAGGACCTCCTTTTGGACGTTGTCCAGCTCAAACGAAAAGTCTTGCTTCTGGGGGTGAAGAAAGTTCAGAAGAAACTCATGAACGTAGTGCCATGGTTCTCACTGGCTGGCTGGAATTGCGGCAGTGGATTGCGTTATAAGGTTTGTTATACTAAAGCATGATTGTCATCTACACGACAGTATTCTTTTCGCATTTACTTTTTTTAGTGGTTTGGGTGTCCGAGCTCCGCAATGCATTAGTTTGTAGTTTACATCAGAGTTTGTCGCAAATTCGTTGTGCGAAACTGTATTTATGGGCATAAGTGTTGTTGTTTGGATTCTACGATGTCCACATTTTAGGACGCTTTTACAAAGTCCCGAGAAAGGTGTATAGTCAAGGTTCCACTGTAGTACTTCCTCAGTCAGATACCCTGTGTAGTATGGAATTGCATTAGTTCTGGAACTATCATTGCTGCATTTGTGTGTGCACTACTCATATCCTGTTCCTTTTTTTTTTTTATTCCATTTCCTAATAGGATTTTTCTTCATCTGACTTAACTGATGAGGATGAAGACCCAACATTACTTGAAGATGGACAGACCACCAATGGCACTCCATCGGACACGCGGGATAGTTGTGTCATGTTGGAATGCCTTCCTAATTTTACGGGCAGTGTGAGATCACCTGCAGCGGTTTCCCCTTCAACCCTTGCTTCCTCCAGCACTGAGTTCGCAACAGAAGAGAGTTCTGGCCAGAAGGAGAGTGCTGCACGTTCACCACCAAGCATAGGAATGCAAGTGGCATTGCAGGACAAGGCTTCTGGCACCCCAAAGTAAGAGAAGTTTCTATTGTTTGTTTTGTTTGGGCATACATGCATTACCTGCTGTGGTACTAGCACATTGGTCATGGCATTGTACTGCCCAGCTCGAGGTTGTGGGTTCGGCTGCATTTTGATGGGGGTGAAGTACAAAAATTATCAGGTTCTTACATTATGTGCATATTAAACACCAGGTGGTTAATCAAAACTCCTGCTATGTGGTGTGATTCATAACCAAATCATAGTCTTAGATTAAACATGAGAATTTTCACCAGTTCATAATATGAACTGCTTAGGTCCGACCCTAATATATACTTGGAAGGTGAAATAAGAATGGTTGCTAAGCACTCTCAAACAACTCTACTGCACAACTGTAGTTTTCTGGTAAACTAGTAATTTTCACTTACAGTAATAGCGTGTGAATTTCGATTTCGTGGGGTGGTAAAAAGTATGTCCCTAGTTACGAAATGTTGAATTACCGAGAATATCAAAACATGAACAAATGTATATTGTTAGCCCTGAATACATCAAACTCAGATTTATCGAATCATTGGCTATTGAGCAATTGAAAAATTCTCTTGAACACCCATTGCAAAAGTATAGCGGTGGTGTGCATGTATGTTTAACACCTGCAGACCAACGCGTTCGATATATTGAACTTTGCCCTCTCCTGAAGTCCTCAATGCGGATGTCCTTACAAATGTTTGTCAACTTTCAGCTGTGCTCTAATGTGTTGCGATCGCTTCTTGTTTACGCAGGTGTTGAAAAACGCAGTATCGTTGTGTTTCTTTGGCAGGTTACGCAACGCTTACGAATGCACTGACGTTTTCGCTATAGCATTTTTAGGTTGCAATAGGCAGCAACAATATTTTTCAAATAGGCCGACAGCCAAATGCACCAAACAAGATAGACACAGAGCAACTGTAACTCTGGCAGTAGGCTGCACTGACAGCCTCAACTTGCATTTGCATGGTGTACAAATTTCGATGTTTGTTCTCGCACTACGGCACATATTCATAACTGAGAACAGCACACACACACTTGTAAAGAAAGACTGACAGGACTTGTGTCAGTCTGCGCTGATGCAAGTCCTGTCCCTTGTGTCCCATGTGTATGCGCTGTTCTCACGTATGGAGCCATGCCAACAAGCTCAAGTACAAACCCGTTTGAACCACGGCGCGTAGTTTGCAAAAGCATAGCCTCAAAGTTACCATTCCATGACATCATTCTTTGCTGTACCATTCTTGAAGGACATGCTTTTTGTTGGTTACTGCCTCCTACTAAGCCACACCGCCCATTGCCATGATCAACAGCACTTTATCGTCATCAGCCTTTAATGTTTCTTTTGGCCCCTTTGCACGTTACGGACTTTCGTACATTCCTCTTCGCTCCTAATGAACCTGTTTTGTAATTAAACTATAAAGATTGACATTGTCGGAGCAGTACGGATGAGCTTCAAGTAGGCATATTTTGTATTTTGAATTATCGTTTTGTTAAACTGTTTTGCTATCCCCGTCAAGTTTTATATACCCAGGATCGGCTGTACTACATTGATGCTCATTTATTTTATAAATGAGTGAGTTGATCCTGTTCTTGTTTTTTGCATAAGTGCAGTGTAAAAGCTGCCATTCTGATGACCCTGCAACTTCCTTCTTAATGTAACCATGACTCAAAATTTCCCTGTGTTATCTATTAGAAATGCGCTCCCACCCTTCTTCCTGCTTTCTGTATTAATGCCGCTACCTACGCCACCGTGCACACATGACAGTAGTAGTCTTTCTGGTGAAATGGCCAGCAGCGGATTGTTGTCCATTAGGATGTAGCTGACAAATTTGATGCCACCATGTAGACCGCGGCACAATCTCTTTTCAGCGTCAACAGCCTGCACTATATTTGACTTTTGGGATATTGCATGTGCATTGCAGCAACTCAAAATGAAACTACTAAGTTTCATTTTAAGTCGCTGCAATGCAAACTACTCAAACTACTCAAATGAAACTGTGATTGTGTTGCCAGCAACGCAACCATAGGTAGCGTCCGTGCAGCTCTGAAGACACGTGGCCTATGCACAAAGGTTAAAATCTAAAGTACTGAGCTATAAATGCACCGCAGATGTAATGTGTTATTGCCCCGACACGATTGTAAGTAGTGTACACATATTTCTTAAGGCATGCACGTGACTTACACATTTACTGAACCTGTGCAGTTGCCAAACTGTTGCCTTCCCGATACTCTGAAAGTGGTGCACAACCAACTTTCGGTACAGGTGGCACTACCGCAGTAACAGGCTCTACGTAGCAGATGATGAAGTGCAAGCAAAGGTACTATCTGTGCATATAGTACCGATTTGCTCAGCAACCTTTTTACGAAAAGGGCAAATTTTTAGCAGATCTGCATCTTATATTGACAACAATATTTGATACCAGGTTAGGTTATTGTACTATGCTATGCGAATTACAGCAGGCACTGAGAGCTTGGCAGACGCCCTGACTCTTGTGAAATTCAGCATGACAGGCGTTAACCTCCTGAGGTCCACAGGAAATTGAGGGCCTTGGATTTTTGCAAATTTATTTTTTTTAGGGCTTAGGTGAAAAGTGTCATGTGGTTTAGGTGTAGTATAATGTTCAATATATTGGACATCATAAACTACATGACACACACAAGAAAACAATATTTATTGCTTAAATATGACTTTCATTCTGTTCTTTGATTATTTATGAACACAAACCTATGAGCGAATATAATTTATTACATATGAAAGTGTAAAAGTCCACTTCCTTCTTAGGCGTCGGCCATAAAAGGCATTCAGTCTTAGTCCTGCCATTTTTGAAGGTCACGCAAATGCGGCAATAACAGTGACATTGACCGCGTTAGCTAGACAGTTGCATGGGTCCCAGCATGGGTCCCAGGCATGAGCAGTTTGTGAAAGAAAAAATTGCTTTGATAGCTGTGGTGTGCTGCGATCCAATGTCCAATATACTGGGCAGATCCCCATTGCTGGCCCATGAAACATTAAAGGGGTCCTGAACCACCCCTTATGCTTGGTTTTGAAAACGGCTTGGTGTGTTGAAACCATGTCATAAACACACAGCCAAAAGAATTTTCAAAAATATTTGCTGGGAGCAAAGATATTGCAATCGGAAAACCTGTCCTTCCCATTCTTTCTCAACTGGGCGGAATAAAGCTCTGGTGGGTGGTGCCAAAGGAGGTGCCCTGCCCACTGCATTATGTGACCAGTCTTAAATGTCGTAACAGCGTGGCTGATTAGGCATGGCAGCTGAAACTTGGCAGGGCTGCTGGTTGCTCTTAGTGGCATACACTTCACTTGATCACTGCATTGTTTCATTCCTTTGATGCAGTGTTTGTTTCCCTTCGTCCCACGTGTTCAGGTTTGGAAGTGTAGACGCTTATCTTTATTGCGCTGTTTGTCTTCAATCATGAGCATATGTCAGCATCAGGCAAAACTGCGATTACAAAAGCAATTCACCTTGTTCTGCCTAATCCAATGTTAGTCGGTGATTTATTGGCAATTGTAGACTGGTTATTATCCTGTGGGACTTGAACATGCAACTTACTAGTATTCTAAACCAAGACCTTCGAGGACTCGAACCCCAGATAGGCAAAGCGGCCAAGCTGTTTCTTGGATTAAGGTGGATTTATGTGGATTAAGGCAGATTGAGGTGGGTTAATATGTATTATGGTGAATTAAGATAAAAGCGGACTAACTCTTTTGTTACAGCAGAAAAATGCCCAATTTTCACTGCTTCCACAAAAAGATATCGAATAACTTGACCTGTTAACTTGATATATTTATTAGTTTGGCTTTTTATATTCAAAAGGGCAGAAATGTGAGAGTTGCCATCGAGTTTTCTTGTAATATAAACAAAGAAAAATTCACAACATTGTATGAACACAAAAAGAAAAGTCTGTGAGTTTACCAAGGCAGTAAATTATTTTCAATATTCTGAAATGTACATATTATCCCGAGTTCCCTTAGCTGTCAAACCAGTATAAGTCTGGTATGCTATCTTTTGCATTATTCGTGTCCCGTAGTTCCAGCGGTTTTATGACTGTGCCGCTCAGCATACCATTCACACGAAGGCAGGAAACAATTAACGGGGGTAGAATAGGGTACAAACTTTGTAGCTGTAGCAGAAAACTTCTGTTTTATATTGGGCCGTTGCATTTTCATGGCAAGTCTTCGGTTTTTTGTTTTCTTGATCTCATATTTCTTTCTGGCAGATGTCAAAAAGGCTCAACGAATGAGAAGGGGACATAGCTTTATGCACGTTCACTTTGGTCAAATATTTATTGGATTATTGGATTATTCTTCTCAAAATGCTGTTTGGTCATAACAAGGGCTCCTGGACTGTGGCCTCCGCGATCGCCTTTGGCGGCGCAGCGTTGCTGCGGCCGTCCCATTCGGATGGAGAGGGTGTAATTGTGGAGGGGCATGGCCGTTCTTCTTGCCGCGTCGTGGCGCGCGCAACCCAAGGCTCGTATGGCTCGTTTTCCATGGTGTGGGCGGAAGCTGCAGATGAACAGTTGATTATCGCAGCCAAAGTGCAGTAGGAAATTACTGAAAAACAATGCCAGCGTCAAGCAGAGCAGCTTACTGGCATAAATAGGCATCTGTAAAAATGTTATGCAGACTTGGGAGCCGAGTGAGGCAGGTCGACATTATATAGCGCTTCATACCACTCAACTTTTTTTTTGAGGTGGCTGTTCTCTCGCTACAGTCTCCTGATAGCATCTGCTTTTCTGAACATTTGCCCCCTTGTGCGGTTTATATTCTTTAAATCTGACTGCTTGCGAGGAATAAGGTCGTCAGTAGTTTTCATTGCACACTCATTTGTCTCACTAGACTGCTGCAGTTCACCGACTGCATTTTGTGCACTTGCTTCCTTACCTCCGACCACCAGATTACTTTCAGACATAAATGTCGCCACATGGATAGCAGAAGCCTCTGATGGGTAGCTTTCACTGCAGCCTGCACCTTCAGCACTTGTTGCTTCATGTCCCTCCAAGGCGGCTGTCTTCAAACACTACGCGCAATGAGATGGCAGAAGTTGACAAATTTTCTTTGCATATTTGGTCACAGGCTGAACCAAGAGCTCCATCACGATCATGCGATAAATTTGAGGTCTCTTGTTGGTCTAGAGAACAATTCTGCGTCAATCGCTCCAACTTGCGTCTTTTTTGTGGCTGCTTGTAGCTCGGATAACTTGGGAACATGCTTGGAACAGCATTCTGCTTGAGCCGCTGCACCTTTGCGAAACCCAGAGCATATAATCCGACTCTAAAAAGTGAATGCCGCAAACAACACTGCTAGCGGACTAGTTGTTTGGTACAAAGTCCTTTGTCGATATGGCCTTTAGCCATGCTTGGTGACGATCATAATTTGCCGGAAATTCATGAAAACTTATCCCAAGCTTTTTCTTGCTGTCAGAGTGACAGAAAGGTATGCAGCGGTACATTTATCTGTAAATAAAGAACGATATGGAATTATGGTGTGAAGCGCATCACAAATAGCCATGCAATTTTCATCATGCAGCGAATGATTTATTAGGGGCATAGCACTGGTATGTGAAACTACTCACACCTACAAGGAACGTATATGACATAGCAAGGCAAGGAAAAAATTATCTCTTCAAGGGCAACAAAGCAGAGCTCAGAACTTCGGCCTTGTGCAGTCAAGTGCATATGTTGTTCGAGCCATAGAGAACATTGCTGTAAAATGCCTGCCCAGTACTTTCAGAATCACCAGAAAGGCGTACATTGCATAATTAAGTGTCGTCACATATCACAACTTCTTTAATGAAGGAAAGGCGGTATTCTGCACTCTGGTCAAACGTAGTGCAACGAAAGTCTCGGTTACCTTAATCCGCTAGTAAACGACCACTAATGCTGCATGCACAAGCGATTCGCAAGTGTTTGACAACATGCCTTTACTTCTTGTAGCTGCAGTTGTAGCTGCAGGAAGGAGTCAGAAGAAAATTTGACTGCGTGACAGCAGTTCTGCGTGAAAATGCGTCAGAACAGCTGACTCGTGACTGAACTCGCACTGCAACTGGCAGGTCGTGCCGGTTAGGCAAGCACGCAGAGCGTGATGTGAGCCTTGGGCTAAGGGCACCACCTAGTGGCGCCTTTAGGCATTAGAGGAATTAAGGCGCGTGCACACTGGCGGAAAAACGCGCACGGCGCGCCGCTGGCGGAGAAACGCGTCGGCGGCGACACGGCCACACTGCCCGCGGTGAACCGCGGTGGCAGCGCCGCGAAATCCCGCCTCCTCTGAGCGAACGGGCGCGAGAGGCAAGCGAGCCACTGTACGGGTACGAAACGAGCCTCCGGGCGGGTCCGCATGACTCCGCAATGGAGCGCGGAGTCATGCGGAGTCATGACTGCCGCTGCCGATCGCGGAGGCCACGCCTAGACAGTTCTGCGACAGTTGGGTTGTCCTTTTGCTGCTCCTGGAAGTAAATGCAGCTGCTTATGCATGCGATGTCCACAGCGTGAAAGTTGTTTTCATCAATGCGCACAATTCTGAAGATGTTGTACGCAGGGTGTTGAACCAAAAAAAATATGGGTATGGGTTACGGTTCGGGTTCAACACAGACCATTTTGCTCCGGTTCAGTTCTGGTTTGGAGAAATAAGACTTTGAACCGGTTATTTATTTATTTATTTATTTATTTATTACATAACTGCCTCACCCATGTGGGCATTACAGTAGGGCGCAGGAAATTTCATAAGTTTCTTGCACAGTTAGGCGCGCAGGAAACTTCATATTTATCTTTGACAGCACTGTTTATGCTAGCCTGAAACACTCGATGCAGTACTGCTCAAGTGATGGCATTCAGAAGTTCACCAGGACAAAATAAAAAAAAATAGAGAGACATTGTTGCATTGGAGCTGCCATCATATAAAATTCTGGGCAGTACCCTATAACACTAGAAATTTAAGGCTGCCGGACAATGGCAAGATTACTCACGTACTTGGGGCACTTAGGAACTGGTCCTACAGAACTTCGTTCCCTATCCTAGCTGCACCGTGCGCATGGCACATAAGTGAGCTTTTCAAACTGTGGAAGGGGCGTGCTAGCATATTGAAAACAGCTAGCGACGTTTTCACAAAAATCAGTGGGATGGGCCAAACGCTGCCATTTTCTGGTCCAAAGTCGTAAGGAACTTGCGGAAAAAATCTGCAGTCAAAAATCTGAGTCAGTCGCTCGCGTGAAGCGGTCATTTCGCGCAATGGCTGGGGAAAACTGTTCGTATAACACCGAATGACGGCGCATTTTATACAATGTAGTGCGTCCAAAACAACATTAACATTCGTATCATTGCGAAATTCGCATCAACCGTAAGTGTATCATCGAGATTCTACTGTATGAATGTTTAAAGGGCTTAATTTTCGAGGCCCTTCAGATAGAAGGGTCACATAAAAGTTAAAAAAAGATTGCTCAGTATTGACTAAAACGAAACCTAATTGAATGTTTTGTGGACTCAGCTGGACAAAAAACAAACACCCTACATAATTTGATACATGTACACTGCAACAGGGTTGCATTGTGAGATTCACGTTGAAATTAGCGATAAAACGGGGCAATTGTGGTTCATAACTACGCCATCTGTGTGACATTCAGCACGGCTCGTTGAGCAGACTCGCAATTATGAGTGAATACACACATGCACAGAATAGTGACACAATAATTAGCTTTGTCTAAAATTTAAAGAAAAGAATTGGTCAGTTGCATAAAGGGTGTTTTGAGAGAAAGGCTTTGCTCAAATATCGCGAGGCTACATAGTAAAACCAACACAGATCTCAGACTGTCGGTTGGCCATGTTCGTCAGTACATACACACTCAGCGCTTGGCGGTGTAAACATGGCAGTTCGAACTAAGTATGCTTTCGCAAAGCTCATTAGAACATGGATTTATTAGCTATACAGAAATCAAAATTTGTGGCTTCAAAATCAAAATGGCTTTTGTTGGTTAAATTTCCATTAAAAAAAAAAAGTTCTGAACTGTAGTGAACAAAAAGTCTAGGTTTTTATATCTATATAGCTGATTCTCATTAGGCGACTGGCAACACTGGTCGTGCGGTGCGACCAGTGCGAGCCATGCGAGCGCCCACCGAGTCACACCCTTGCGCTGGCTTTGCCGTTGTCGTGCCTCTTTGTTGTCAGCGCCTTTCGAAATAATCGTGTCTTCTGTGAAATGATGTGCTGATCAACAATGCCCAGAAAAAGCAAGTTTCACCCTACGTGGCTATATCACGACAACTACAAGCAGTGGATTACACCCGACACTAGTCCGCATCGGGCTAAGTGCAAGCAAGCTTTGCGGCAAAGTCTTCGATGTGACTGGCATGGGTGAATCAGCTTTGAGAAGTCATATGAAAAGTGCAAAGCAGATTCATGCAATGAATGTAGCGCAGGGGAGCACACTGAAACACTACCTGACTCCTGTCGCGACAGAGCAGTTCGCTGCCGCGCTTCTGTTGCAGGCACCAAGCGCAATGCTTTGGGAGGTGTTGCCAAGCTTAAACGATGCTTGTAAAGCGCACGAGCTTGTCATTGACGCCGAAATTCTTTGGACTCGAAGGTGGTTATGTCCCATATGTCATACCGGACGTCATCCCAAGCAGGGGAGTTATTCCGGCAGATGTTCCCGGACAGTGAAGTAGCAAAGGCGTTTTGTTTTAGCGAGAAGAAATGCACCTACGTGATATGCCATGGTCGGAGGCCTTTCTTTCTTTCGGCTTTGCAGCAAGAGTTAAGGGCCTTGAAAATCCTCCAATAGGGCCTTGAAAGTCCTTGAAAACCCTTGAATTTTTTCCTTCAGAACCTGTATGAACCCTGCTAAAGATTCAAAGCGGGCAGCTCTCGCTTCAGACAGTGCTGCCATGTGTTTTTAGTTTTAGGAGCCGAGGAGTTCTATAGAGATCTGCACAGTAGCCGTGACATGCAGGATAATACTGAACGTGGAAGTAGTCCTAAAAAGGTAGACATCCTTTCAGTAATGGTAGAAGTAAAGAAAGCTTTGAACGAAATGCAGGAGGGCAAAGTGCGTAGTGAAGGTCAAATAACAGCAGATATCTTGAAGGATGGTGGGCAGATTTTGCTAGATAAACTGGCCAACCTGTATATGCAGCGCTTAATTACTGCGAGCGTACCAGAATCTTGGAATAATGCGAACATCATCCTAATCCATAAGAAAGGTGAAATGAAGGGCTTGAGAAATTACTGGCTGAGCAACGTACTCTCCATCGTCTACAAGATATTTACCAAGGTAATTGCTAACAGAATTTGTGCCACCTTAGATTTCAGTCATCCTAATAAATAAGCAGTTTCGTAAAGGCTATTCAACAATAGACAATATTCATATGATTAATCATGTGATGGAGAAGTCATTGGAGTGCCTTCATAGATACGATAAAACATTTGACTCGGTTGAAACCTCAGCAGTCATGCAGGCATTGTGGAATCAGGGCATAGACGAGCATTACGTAAGAATACTAGAAGATATCTACAATGGCTCCACAGCCATCATAGTCCTCCGTAAGCAGAACAGTAAAATACCTATTATGAGGGACTGTTTATTCTGCCCGATCATGAGCCACGCTGATAAAGATCAAGCCATCCAGATGATGGTGATATGTACAGATGAGCAAGAAGTACAGGAGATGATGATATTCAGAGATGTCAAAGAGTCAGTTATAGGCTGCGCTCATGGTAATGCCCTCTTGCAGTGGAAGCAGCCACCTGGCTGCGCAGTATGGTTTCATCTGAACGACCTAACAGTCCCTGTACCACGGCAACGGTGGGCAAAATGGATTCGGTGTGGGATAGATGCGGTAATTAAGAGGGGATGTGTTTTCAATGGCCACGTAAGGTTCAATAAAACAACTAGCGAATTTTTGGCACAATCTGGGAGCATGCACAGGAGTCCAAAAAAAGAACTTCATTAATTGAAACTCATCCTTACTTTACACATGCCACATTATTGTCACTTTACTACTCATTCGTTCACTCTCATCTTAATTATAGTATAATTTGCTGGGGTAGCACTTACAACACTCACTTGGCATCCCTTCAAGTAATACAAAACCAATCCATAAGAATCATTACGAAGAGTTCACGCTTTTCTAACGGTAAATGTCTACTGCATGAAAACAACATCCTGGCCATTTCTGAGCTCATCAAATATAATTTAGGAATTCTGTTCTATAAACACATAAACAAAGAACTACCTCCAATCTGCTTCTCATCGTCTGACCTGATTGAACATAGTAATACCAGATTCGCTTTTAATTTTGCCTAAAGTACAGACTAATTATGGTAAACAGATGGCTGAATTTTCTTCTATATCGCTATGGAATTCACTATCTATTTCTATCAAAAATGCAAGGCACTTACATCAATTCAAGACAGAACTAAAATCACACATTATACGTACTTTACTTACTACAATGAAACCCCGATTATGCAATGTTCTCCGGGCCGCGAAAAAGCGTCGTAAAATACGGGCGTCATAAAACCCGAACAGAAAAATTTATTCCCTTGAGTACACCGCAATCCACTGGTGTGATTCGCAACAGCCGTAGCGAAACATGGCACACACTTAAGGGGGGGTCACGGCCTTTGAAAGTCGAAAAATAGCGAAAAACACTCTTTTCAGAAAACCGCATATTTGCACTGTATGTGTCATAAACTACCCCTCCTGTAACTTTCAGCGCCTAATTCATCGTAAAACTACTTCATATCAAATATATTACGAGCAGCGGAAGCTGCTGTGCCGCTCAAACACGCTCCGAAACAGCACAACTTCAAGCAAGCGTCGTTCACACGCCATTTTGGTTTTTGTTTTGTTCATGAAGTCATGCGCTTTTTTCCACCGCTGTCGGTGGGAGTGGCGGTGGCGTGGTGGAAGCATGGTTCGCGTATGATTGGGAGGCTCGCGGCGGCGTTCGAGTATCCCGCGCTTGGATGCGAAGCTGCGATTGCGTCAAGCGCGCACTCCTCAAGAGAGTGGGGGAACGTGCGGCCACTACTGGCTGCTGCGCGTGATGACGCGGTGGCCTTCTTCGGCGGCTGCTCCGTGCGTCGCCTGCTACAGTTAGGGTTAGCGCCTGCTTCGTGGTTGTCGCTGCGATGTTTGGCTTTGTGTGTGCCGCTTCGCTTTTCGTTATCACAGGAGGGAGATTGCAGGAGAGCGGGAGAGAGATGGTTGGTCGGAAAGGGTGAAAAAATGGGGGAAGACAACAACCGCGCCACTCTATGCCGCTACTCGCGGCGCCGGCAGCCGCTGGGAGGGCCAGGGGAACACGAACGAACGGCAGCGGAAAGCCGAAACGAACCGATTTCCCGAGCGCTTGGCATGAGGAGGGGTGACAAAGAGCCGGTGCAACGAAAGGCACTCGCGGGCACTTCCCTTTTCTTTGCCATTTGGTCACCCTGCTTCGCGTGGATCGTCGTGTAACGCGGGTTCCATGTAAGATCGCATCGTATGATTGAGGTTTTTGATGCATTGTGTCTACGGGGCTTTTGCCGGGACCGGACTAATCCATCGTAAAATGCGGGTCGTCGTAAAACTGGGGGATGTGAAACCGGGGTTTCACTGTAATTCCTTTATTGGCTTCACTTTTTTTTTTTTCAATTTGCTTATTCTGTTTATTGTAGTTTCACTTTGTATTTTTCGTTCTGTTCTATTGCAAATGTATTTAGTATTTTTCTTGCTGCATTTGGTTTTGTTGTGTATATTCTGTTTATTACAGTTTGATCTTATATCTTTTGTTCATTAGAGTTTGATCTTGTATTTTACCTGATTGTTCTACCTATGTACGTGTTTAGTACTACTCATACTTACTAAGAGTGCTACTACTGCTTTTTTGTATATTACCATAATCTGCCATTGACAGGATGTGCAGTCTTTGGACTTTGCGACCTCCTTATGTATACTACACACATGTAACAATTCTGTATTTGTATCAGTAAAATCTGATTCTGATTGTGATTCCAAGCGAAAATGTCTCAGCACAGTGAGTGAAGTCGTAGCGATCTTTCTGAACATCTTGAGAGATAAGCGCGATGACTTCAGTCTGCGAGACGAGACGAAAACTGTTCCGAAAAAGGTGTTGCTGAGAGTGCAGGAGCTGCTCTAAATAACGAGACATCTATTGGGAAACTTGGCGAGCAGCCATACACGAGGAAAACTAGAGAGAAGCTGGTGACACGTACAGCCGTACTATAAGCAAATGTGACGAAAGGCAGGATTGCATTCTATTTGGTGTAGTCTGGGCGGATGTACATGGCAATCATGTCAGGTGGAGTATGACGAAAATGCTCTGTTAATCCGTTGGTCTGAAGATGGTAGCTCGAAGTGGTCTTGTGCACAGTTCTGGTAGCATGCAGAACTTTGGTGAGAAGAGGCTATAGGAAGGCCTTGCCACAGTCATTGAGGAGAACGCGCGGGGCTCCGCGATGTAGATAGAAAGATATTAGTCAGAAAGCAGTTGGCGACTTCAGCAGTACCAGATTGTAGACATGTTGTCTTTGCATAGCGTGTCAGGTGGTCCATGGCCATCGAAATCCAACGATTGCCATTTGAGGTCTTGGGAAGAGATCGTAGAAGTCTATTCCAGCGACTTCAAAAGGCGAAGCGGTACAGGCAAGAGGTTGCAAAAGACCTGCAGGAGCAGTCTTAGGTCGTTTGCAGCTTTGACAAAGAGCGCATGATGTAACATAGTTGGTGATGGCAGAGGACAGGCTGGGTCAGGCGCGTCTACTTTGTATTCTGTCATAGGTCTTGTGGAATCCAAGATAACTTGCCATTGCATCATCGTGAATTGCTTTGAGCACTTCACGTTCCAAAGAATGCGGTATGACGGTGACCCACTAATTGCCATCGACATGATAAATATAACGATGTGAAACTACATCGTGAAGCTTGAACTGCTCGAGTTGATGACGAAGCTGGACTTTCGGAGGCAGAGAAGAAGCTTGCATGTGCTTGACAATAGTCCGGCAGTATGGGTCAGTTCACTAGTGGGAGACGAGGACAGATTGGTCATTCAGTTTGAGCCAGTTGAGTGCTGAGACGTGTAGGGCCGATGATGAAAGCCCGGAGGGCACATTACTGCAGCTAGCTGATGCTGAGTCATTATTGTTCGCAAAGGGTGGTGAGAAAGCGCGTCAGCGTCTTGGTGGTTCTTTCCAGACCTCTAGATTACGTGGGTGTCATACTCCTGCAAGCACATCACTGAGCTACCAAGGTGACCTGATAAGTTCTTGAGCGATGAGAGCCAGCACAATGCATTATGGTCAGCAATAACTGTGAAGTGGTGGCCATAGAAATATGGGTAAAACTTTCGTACCACAAGGCACTCCTGTTCGATTATAATGTAATTTTTCTCTGCTGCAGTCAGCATGCGACTTGCATAAGAAACGACTCGTTCACAAGAGGTGTTGTCGCGCTACAAGAGAACAGTGCTGAGACCATAACTGTTAGCATCAGTGTGAAGGACAGTGGCTGTGCTTTGGTCAATATGGTGCAGTACTGGGTCAACGTTAAGGCATGTTTCAGTATCAGGAACTCACCTTCGCATTCATCGGACCAAACGAATGATGCATTGTTGGAGGGGAGCTGATTGAGCGGAGATGCAAGCATAGCGAAGTTGCATATGAAGCGCTGGAAATAGGAAGCCAGTCCAGGAAAACTGCGCAGATATTTTTGGCACCGAGGATAGGGAAATTGGAGGACAGCAGAAAGTTTCGAAGGATCCGGTCAAATGCCATCTTTGCTGACTAAGTGCCCCAGGACGTCATATTGTGGTGTAAGCCTGTGTGTGCGAGGCAGGCTAGCATTTGTTCGAGACGCTCCATGTGTTCGGAAAATGTGCTTGAAAGCACTACAATGTCGTCCATGTAGCAAAGACAGGTCTTCCATTTTAGCCCACGCGGGACAGTATCGATCATCTGTTCAAAGATCGTAGGCACGTTACAAAGTCCGAAAGGCATTACATTAAACACAGCGCATCTGCTGTGCAAAGGCTGTTTTCTCCTTGTCGGACTTTGACATGGGTATTTGCCAATAGCCAGACCTAAGGTCAAGACTAAAATCGAGTGAGTTGGTGTAAAGAATCTAGTGCATTGTCGATCCGTGGCAAGTGGTAAACATCCTTGCACGTAATTTTGTTCAAGGCATGGTAATCAACACGAAAAAGCACAGACCCATTTTCTTCTGCACTAGAACGACTGGGGAGGATGTGGGACTCAAAGATTGTATGATGTTCCGTCCAAGCATGTCCGATACATTTTCCTCGATAATTTTGTTCTCTGTGTGAGACATGCGATATGGCTGCCGGTGAACAATGCGGGAGCCGTCAGTCTGTATGCGATCAGTCGCTGCAGTAGTCTTACCAAGGGCCGCCAAGTTGATGTCGAACAGAGAATGGTGTTTTCCCAATAGGGCGAGAAGGTCTTGGCTCTGGGTAGGTGTCAAGTCAGGGCTTATGGTTGTCAGTAGTGGTAAGGAAGAGGTAGTGAGTGGTGGCAGCGTTGACTCCAGTAGGCCAGTTAAAAGGGTTACATTGGCCATTGGCTGAGTATGAACAGCGCATGTGACACTTGATCCACGAGGTAGCAGTAGTAGTTCGGGGCTCTGATTTACTGCAGTGAGGAATGCAGAGCCCTGGGAGAAGTGAATAAGGCCAGAGGTAATAAGAACTCAAGATAGAGCTTGGTCGTAGGGAAGAATGAGCATGTCGCCATTCGAAACATCGCTAGAGTTCGCACGTGTAATTTCTTCTCTGGATGGCCAAAGAGCATAATTGGAGGAGGTGACGAGGCGCAGGCATTGTTCGTGGCTCGAAAGAGAGTAGCTGGTGGAAGTCAGGTGTACATGTTGCTCATGACATGAGGTAGCAGCGAACGCCAAAGACAGGAAATTTCATCCTAGAGTGAGCTCGTGAGAACACTTGCGAAACACTGCGAAAACAGTGTGATGGCGAATTTCGTCATTGTGAACATGAACTGTACGTTGAGCGATTAGACAGATGACAGCGTTGGTCACCCCACAAAGGGCCTCAATAAGGCATCATCACTTCTCGAATGCGGCAACACAAGTTAGCACGTATACAGTAGAACCTTGCTGATACGTTCCCGGTTGATAGGATTTCCCGGTTCTAAAGTTCGCATTCGCGAAAACACGAACTTTTCTCGTAGAGCTATGCTCCTTTTCTTCCTGTTAATACGTTTATAGAACATACAATTATTCAGCACCAACGTTCGATTTATCGTCCAACTACGATTGGATGATACGTTTTCTGGCCTCTAGAGTCCGCGTGCAACCGAGAAGTTGGCGAGCTCGCACGATCGAGAGCAGTAGCTGCCCACCGCTGTGGCCACACCACAGTACTCGCCCGACTGTGTCACAAGAAAACACCGGTGTGCTCTCTTCCGATACTAGCATATCACCTAGCTAGACGTAACACACCGCGTTCATCGGTATTGCCGCTGACACTTGCTATCAAGGCAGCTTTAACAGCACGCGTGCGGTTGCTGTTGGAAGCGTACGTAGAGTGCACTTTTAAGGGCCGATAACCGAGACATGCCGCCATTTCTTTCAGTAGGACCGATAGGCGAGTGCAAGCGCAATCGCAAGCACAAACGGTGTTTGTGCGGGTCGTCTCTCGTCTTTTCCCCCACCGAGCGCCGCCATCTTGATAACGTTTGAAAGCTGAAAGTTTCGACTGCCTGTTTCCGCTCGCCTCACCTTTGATGACCATGCCCAAAAAGCGCAAATAAAAATGTCTGGCACATTTAGACAGCTAGAGCACAAACACTACCAGAGGAATTCTCCCAATGCTGCTCCAAAAACATCGTCGAACCTGCCATTTTTGATCGCAAGTTACCAATATGCGAGACGACGGTCATTACTTAAAAACAAAAATAAGCAAGTTCAAAAGCCGATATCGCGTACGGAATACAGAGTGCATCTTGTGCTTTTTACAGAGAGCGATTGGATGCAGTCTATTGCAAGGTTATATTCCCAGTGATTAGATCGCGCAGGTGATCCCATCGCATCAAACCAAACAAGTCGTCAACGCATTGCGTCATGTAATCCTGTACTGTGTAGTCGCGTGACAAGCGTAACCTCGCGCTGGCAAGCGTACATTACGTGTGCTTCGGCTGGTTTTGTCGTTGAGGAAAAGCATGGGTCGCGTTTGGTGCATGCTGCACTCATGCAGTGCTTGAACAGCCGGGAACCGCCGATAGATTGCACATTTGTTTGTCAGCTGGTAAGTTGCGGCGGTGGCGTCAAGGAAGCACAGGTGAAAAAAGGAAAAGGGGGGGAGAGAGGGAGAGAGAGAGAGAAAAAAAAACGACTGAACGTTTTGTAGCGTCTAGAGTCTAAGCTGCTAGCTCTGACGGTCAACATACGCGCGATGTGCTTGCCCAGCGACCTTGGCTTGGGCCGTGCGACACACGTGATGTGCCCGTTCATGTGACTTGTTGATGCAAGGCTCGTGCGCTTGGTGCGCACGACTTATGTGCCAAAGTGCGTGCCGTTGGGCACAACGTGGCCCGTGCGTCCATGCTGTGTATTGATGGCCACATGCATGGCTTGGGCAGGCCGAGAAAATGACGTTGTGAACATGCGCATTTCGTTACTTGTTAAGTAATTTGCCTGAAGATGCGGAGTAGTTTAAACACTGAAGCAAGGGACAACACGTGTGCATTCCATTCCCCAGTGCTGTCTGCACTGATGGCTAGCACTCGCAGTCACTGCCGTGCCTTAATATAAGCAGGCGTTTGTTGTTGTTTCGTGACGTTTTATTGCCTGAATTACGTGAAATTGTAAAATACTTCAATATTTATATCAATGCATGCTTTTCCAGCGAAACTGCGCGATTTTTTCGTGTGTTTGGATCATGCATTTTCCCGGATAATACGTTCAGTGTCGCATTATTTTTAAAAAACGGATGAACAAGGTTCTACTGTAATCGAAATGGCAGCCCCAGTGTCAACAAGAGCTTCAACGGGCAGGCCTTCCACAAATACTAGCAACAAGTTCAGCGGTCGCTCTGGAGGAATTGTAAGGTGTCCAGTGGATGCAGTTTTCCCTCCTAAAACTGCATCGGGGAGTTTTCCGGGCGGTTGTTAGGAACATGAGAGGCGCTGCGAAGAGGTGGCACTGAATGCCGGCAGGGAGAGGGTGACCTGCGGCGAGATTCTCGTGAGTTTACAGGCGTGTCTGTAGGGTACGCAGGAAATGGTGATCGATAATAGTAAAAACGAAAGGGGGCTTACAGGTAGCCCGTTGGTCGATAGGTGCCTATTCTCTCCTGGGGTGCATAGCTATGCTGCTCATCCCACTGACAGCGGCATCAGAACCGGAAGATATGTCCGCGATAGCCGCAGTAGAAACATATTAGTCGAATAGGGGCGGAGCAGGGTAATAAGTTGTTGTTATGTGTGGTTTAACGTTCCAAAACCAGCTCTGATCATGAGAGACGCCGTAGTGGAGGGCTCCAGAAATTTTGACCACCTGGGGTTCTTTAACGTGCACTGACATCGCACAGCACACGGGCCTTAACATTTCGCTTCCATCGAAATTCAGCCGCCGCAGCCGGGATTCGATCCCACGCAGGGTAATAAGGCTGTATGTGACCCGGTGGTGACAACGAAGCCACAGGGACGTAGTGGTCTGCTGGTGCAGAGGCGGGAGGAGCAGGAGAGAGCACCGCGACGGTCGGCATATGTTTGCACCTGTCGAGCGCAGGGGCCCTCGGAGCACACGAGATGTGATGCCGACGCGATCTCTTCTTTGATGATGCCGCGCAGTAAGAGCACCGCCCGTGAAGTTCCTCCCATACGACATTGTGTATCAGCACGCGCCATTCCACTGTTGAAGGCGGATAAATGTTGGACGTTGGTGGATAGTCGGAGGGATTGCTGTTCCCCAAGGCACTGGCAAGTAGTGAATGCATCCTCGATAGTGGCAGGACTCTGTGTTGCGAATGAATTAAAGGCCATGGTGCTGATGCCTTTAATAATGTGCTGCATTTGATTGGTTTGGGGCATGCTTTCAACACATTTTCACAATGCTAGCACATCTTCAGTGTATGTATGAGGTGTATGATTCGCCAGGGAACTGGATGTTCTCACCGTGTTTTCTTCTTCACCACCTCTGCATGAACTGCAGAAGCACCAAAGAGCTGATGAAGGTGTTGCGCAAATGTCGCACAGTTTTGGGGAGATCCGGCTCATGGTTCCAAAACCAGGTTTTCGCGACATTGGACGAATGAAAGGGGACATTTCACAATGTCTGGGTGTTGTCCCACTTATTGAAGGTGCTTACAAGGTTGTAGTTCTGGAGCCAGTCCTCGACGTCATCACCCCGCAGCCCAGCGTAGACTGGTGGGTCACGATGGCAGTTGTGGATAGGCACGACGAATGACGAAAGCTGCACGGCAGCAGCAACATCAGACATGGCTTGATTGTCTTGAGTAGGCATGACAGCAGGTGCTATGCAGCGACCTGATCGGAGCTCCAGTGAGAAGGGCGAGAGGTCTGGAGGATCAAAAGGGACCTTCCCCTTCCACAACTTATAAGGGACTATTTAGTCTGGCTGGTCATGAGCTGTGATGATGAAGATTGAACCATCCACGTGATATATACAGATGAGAAAGGAGTACAGGTGATGATGGTATTCAGAAATGAAGAAGAGTCATAGGCCTTGCTCACACTATAAAGAAAGGAGTGAGACAAGAAGAAATCTCCAGTGTTATTGACAGCATATTTACAAGAGGTATTTAGAATGTTGGACTGTGAACAGGTATGTGGGTGTTGGTGTTAATGGAAAATACTTGAGTAACCTCAGATATGCTGATGACATTGGCTTGCTAAGTAACTCGGGTGCAAATTGCAAAGCATGATTACTAAAGTAGACAGCCAGAGTAGAACGGTGGTTCTGAAAATTAATATGCAGTAAACTAATGTTCAAAAGCCTTGGGAGACCACAGTGGTTTCAGATTGGTGGCAAGGCACTGGACGTGGCAAGTGAATATATCTACTTAGGCCAGGTAGTGATCCCTGACCCAAACAGTGGGGCTGGGATAATTCGAAGGATAATAGTGGGGTGGAGTGCATTTGGCAGGCATTCTAAGATAATGAATGGCAGCTTACCATTGTCCCTCAAGAAGGAAGTATAAAACCTGCATCTTACTGGCACTTACTTACAGGGCAGAAATTTGGAGGCTCACTAAGAGGGTTCAACATAAGTGGAGGGTGACACAGCGAGCAGTGAAACTGAAAATGATGGGTGATACATTAAAGGGCCCCTAAACCACCCCCGACATATTTTTGAACATTTCAAGTTAACACGCGCATCAAGTTGAAAATGCCGTCACGATGAACGATGTCAAATGCAGCAGCGCTACGCGCCGCGGCCGCGCCACAAGCTCGAAAAACATTCCCGTGCGCCTCGCCGGCCATTTCCGGCATGCCAAAGTTAGCCGTGACGACATTGTGGTTTTTGGTGACGTCAGAAGAGTCCGAGCTACGCTGATTGGTCGAAGGAGAACGTCGACTTCCGGTTAGTCTGCCAGCAAATGGACGCGCTCTCTGCCTGTTTGTTTTCCTCGTCGTGTGTCGTTTGTGTGGTGTTCGCGTGTGAATTCGCAAATGCGCTACGCTACGCAAGTGCAAGTTAGGCACAGCCGACTAGAAACTGCAGCAACTGTCAGAACACGACGGATAGCGCTAACAGAGAGCGTTCGCACAGCACCAACAGAACACTTGCGCCAACGCGGGAGCCTGGTGGAGGCGCGTCAACCGGATGCGCGTCATCGGCGATGTATGTCACGTGACATTCGGAGGAGCACTCGGCGAGGAGGTGGCACCGGGAAGCGGCCGGTGGGCGCAGGAGAGAGCGAAACAAGCAAGCGCCGCGTTTTGATAATCAAACGCGTGTAACTCGGCTATTTCGGCACCGTTTCGAAAAATTCTTGTGGCTACATGTTTGTTGCGGACACCAGCATAAAAGCAACACCACAACTAAATTTCGACCTCTTGGTGGTTTAGGGGCCCTTTAAGGGGCAAGAAGAGAGCAGAGTGGGCTAGGGAACAAACACGTGTTAAGAACATCTTAATATAAATTAACAAATAGGCATGGGCAGGGCATGTAATGTGAAGGAGTGACAACCGTTGGTCATTAAGGGTAGCAGAGTAGATCTTCACGAGAAGGCAAACATGGCTGGTGGTGGCTAACAGTTAGATGGGCAGGCGAGATCAATAAGTTTGCAGGGATTAAGTGGTCACAGTTAGCACAGGGCCGGGATGATTGGATATCTATGGGGGAGAGGCCATTGCCTTTTAGTGGGCATAGACAGGCCGAGGATGAAGGTGGATTAAGGTAAACTAAGGCAGATTGTGTATATCAGGGATGATTAAGGTGGATTAAGATTAATTAAGGTGATTAAGGCAGATTAAGTGGAATGAAATGGATTCAGGTGGATTAATATTGAATAAGATGCGTTCAATTGTATTAGGTCAGATACCGATGGATTAATATGGATTAAAGTGTGGAAAAATCCTAATCCACCCTCAACCCTAATTCACTTCTTCCTGATCTGCCTTAATCCACCCTATTCTACTCTAATATATTATAATCCACCCCAATTAATCCACATTGATCTGTCTTAATCCAACTTAATCTGCCATAATGTGCCTTAATTTCACCCAATCTACCCTGCATCTTAATCTGTGCATGTAAGTAAAAGTAGAGGTGTCTAAGATCTGAACAGTATGTTTGTGCAGAGTGAATAAGTGGGGCGAGAAGGAATGCGAGGGTGCCACGGATGAGCACCTTATAACAACAGCACTTGCTCACAATGAAGGTTTATTCTTTCTCTCTTGAAGTTAATGCAGAGATACGGCATACGCGGGAAATTTGTGTGGCCTAAACAACTGTGAAAAAGGTGTACAGGTACCAGAAAAATATACGCAGAATGTGCGTGGCTTTCATGCATTGTTTGGTTACCCATAGTGCTAAAAGAAACAGACGATCAACATCCCGATGGCGTACTTGGGCCGCTTGACCGAAAACCAAAAAGTCTGAAAGTTATGTTCTCTTGGAAATCCATGGGATAACTATAGTTCTGTTTTGTTCTTGTGAGCCATGGACTGCCTTTCTTTCGCTTTTTTTTTTTTTTGACGTGGTTGTTCCCAAAAATAGTTATAGCAGGTAAAATGGTTCTCTAAAGCTTTATTTCTTGTCACCGCAACTCCTGCTGTGGAAGTTTTAAAAAAGGCTGTTTCAGCCACCTGTGCTCGTGCAGCCGTAGGCAGCACTTCAGGACAGCTTGCTGATGCTTACGCTTCTTTTTAAACAAAATTTAGCATGCAGCAGCAGTTCTTTCAAGTATAAGGCAGAAACATAGAATGCAGACACTGGTTATTTGCCATAGGGTAGACGCATACAGCATGATTGGCGCTCAAAAGCTGGAGGCAACGATAGTGCGGCTACCCAGGACCCCTGTATTGATGTCACTTCCGCCACATTTCTCCTTCCGTAGCCTCCACAGGCTGCTCCCGCGAGATGTGATGGGTTGAGCGTCAGTTGATTCTCAGTTATAGTGCTGCTACTTGCATTATCACAAAACAAACTTTGCTAGTGGTGGTTTTAAGTGTGTGTGCTTCAGGAAAATGCCAATTTTTAGAACTCTAAAACTTGTACAGTTTCCTTCTAAGGAGGCTTAGAACGTGCCTCTCAAGACATGCAGTTATGAGTGGTCACCCAGTTGAAGCTAGCATGCTGAAGATGAACCAGCTGAACTAGTGAGCTAGGAGATTGCTAGTCAAATAGCTAACTTAAGGAAAACTGATTCTTTCGTAATGAACCACCAAACTGTAGTCATTGAGTGCTTCGAAGCATGGACGAGCGAGCACATTGAGCCACACTACACTGGGACATAATACACACACACACGTGGCACACACACACAGTTAAACCTTGACGTAATGAATTCGTTAAAGTGTGCACTGTTCTATCGAACCTTCATTAAATAGAACTTTGGCCTTTCATGCTTTCTACTGTCGCTGAAGGATTTTTACTAGGGGTGTGTGAATATTCAAAATTTCAAATAATTTTTTTATAGTATTCGCTGTTTGATTCATTCATACATTTACTATCCAAACGAATAGTTCGAGTAATAAGTTGGTAAAGAACTTGGTAATTAAGGGGGGGAAAATATCCTGTGTCTCATGACCTGTGTGTCATAAGTGGCCCATCCCCACATGTAGTGCGCTTCGCCACTTGTGCACGGTGGTGGAGCTGAGACTCTTGTACTGTGGCGGAGGTAACACCCATGTATGGCGGTGAAGCTAACACTCGCGTATTGCGGCGAAGCTAACACCTGTGTGCTGTGGCAAAGTTAACACTTGCATACTGCAGCGAAGCTACCTCGGCTTTCTGTTGCACAGTTCACTGTTGGACTATTTTTCAGGACTTTAGAATGACACTGTGGGAGTACACTAGTCATGCAATAAATTCTTTGCCCATGTTTAACAGTACATTTCTCCATAATTAGATATGGTATGAAGGAGCTTTATTGGCGACGTCGAGTAGCAGCAACAATAGTCACGTCGGCACGTAGGGCACAGCCAGCAAGCAAACTGGGTACTAGCCACACGATGGCGATAAGGCTTTCAAGCGTCCTCATCTTTGTCCTTACAGTTATCCCCGGCATTGAAGAGGAGCCATCTTGGCAACCTAGAAGGAAGTCAGCAGATCGTAATTCAGCTTGAGCAGGTCAACGTGCACAGCCTCTCTTCTGCGGCACCGAAGATCAGAAAAGGGTGGTATAGGTTCGATGACATAATTGGCGGGACTGGCTTGCACATTGACACGGTAGGGGCCGTGGTACTTGGGAAAGTGCTTGGACGAAAGCCCTGGAGCAGCAACCGATGGAACCCATAACCACACTAAGGAGTAGCAATCAGCGGCGAGCCAAGAGTTGAGATGGTGTGAACAGCACTGTTCCGTCACCTGCTAAGTCGCAGGAGACTCGTACAAGAGCAGAAGACCAGGCTGGTACAACATTGTCTTCTGAAATGCAATTTTGTGGCAAGAGTCGCCGTGGCGTATAATATCGGCAGAAAACGGAAACAGATTGATTTCGGCACAGGCGCAATCAATGATAGCATGATGTGTGGTTAGGAAATCCCAACCAAATATGACATCATGAGAACATGATGGCAGCACACTGAATTCATTGACTATAAAACATCTTGAATGACGACACGAGCAGCACAGGCACCGGAAGGCTCGATGTGCTGCGAGTTGGCGGTTCGGAGGGATAGTCCAGAAAATGGTATCATCACTTTTCTGATTCTGCGGCAAATACGAGCATCTGTCGTCGAAAGAGCAGCGCTGGTATCAATAAGTGCTTGCGTCGATATTGCTTCTATTACAATATCGATAACGTTTTCAGGAAAACCTTGAGGCCTTGTGCATTTCGCTGGAACCGCAGTTCTTGCCTCGTGGACTGCGATATTTAGTTTTCCTGGCACAGAGGGCTGCGCCGACGTTGCATTGGGGAAATGGAGCAGTAGCAAGGAGAAAGTGAGTGGCTAGTAGCAAATGCGGGTTCGGTGACAGAGGGAGATTCACGGCAGTCGAAAAAATTGCGGCATTGCTGGAAACTCAGCGCATGCGTGACCCATGGTGGAGGCATATTGGTGGACACGTGTTGTGTGCGTTGGTGGCAGAGACGTGCCACATGTCCAGCACGGCCACAATAGTAACAAATCGGGCGGTTGTCTTCTGTGCGCCACAGACCTTGAGGTCGTGCATTCTGTACCACAGGTCCAGCGGGAGGCGATGCGTAAAGGTGGGCGAGGTAGATTGTAGCTCGGCAGTACAGGCATCGATGCGACTTGAGCGTATGTCAGAGGAGCAGCAGTCGGAGCCTGGTGGAGAGAAGACAGGATGGAGTCGGCTACCTGCTCCTTGATGATGTATTGAAGGGGGGTGGCTCCAGCGGAGGAGTCGACTGCCATGAGTAAGCAGCAGAAGTGAAAGCTGCCGAGCTACTTCTTCACGGATGAACCCCTTAATTTGTCGCAGGAGCGAGGTGTTGTCAGGGGTTACCGTCAAGCTCGAAAGCGATGTTACCTGGGAATGAGACTGGCACGTGCGTGCTGTTTGTGCAGTTCATCAAAACTTTGGCAAAGGCTGATGAGTTTCGACACTGTTGCTGGATTTTTGGCTAACAGCATCTGGAAGACATCATCTTCACTGCCCTTTAAAATATGCCTGATCTTCTCAGTATCAGCCATTTCAACGTCAACACGGTTACAGAGGTCGACGACATCCTCTATGTAACTTGTAAATGTCTCGCTGCTCTGCTGCGCACGGCCGCGCAAGTGCTGCTCGGCACAAACTTTCGAACGGCGGGACGTCCGAATACCTCCATGATGTTCACCTTGAAGGCCGCCCACGACGGAAGATCACATTCATGGTTTTGGTGCCACATGCTGGTTACACTGCTCAAATAAAAAGACACCTAATTTAGTTTTAGATGCGAAGCAGCTTATGGTCAGGGCTATGTCACTCCCTCCCTCCATCCATCCATCCGCCGTGTGGCGTCCACATCCGCACTGCGCATGCGCATCCTCGTCCCCCTCCTCTCCTTGTCTCCTCTCCTCTTGGCATTCCTCCTCTCCGAATGGTGCGCGTTGACTATGGAAACACTCTTTCTTCGATAAACGCTTTACCAGCTCACAAGGAACGAGAACGCGCCCTCGCCCGCGAGAGACAACGCTGACGCAGGCAGCGTCTGCTAGTGTCAAACCGATGTAAAGGCAGTGTGCACCCCTCCGTGCTGCTTCGCATCGCCTCATGGTCCCCTTTAGCGGGAGATGGTGTAATATTTGGGTATTGCCTCAGTGATTGTGAATGCTCACTCGGTCGTAGTCAGCGAGCCAGTCCTCCACGTCATAGTCCTTGGTGCTGCTAAATATGGGTGGGTCCTGCTGGTGTGGTGGGCCAGGGCAAACCATGTTAGTCACCAAGATACCGAGTTGTCGCTGAGGTTGTCCATCTTACATCACGGAAGCGGGGTGGGGAGTCCGGTTCCCGAGTTCCAGGTTTCCAGCTTTACCCAGCATCTCCACCAATAGTGAAGGAGCTTTATTGGTGACGTCGAGTAGCAGCGACAATTGTCACGTCGGCACGTAGGGCACAGCCAGCGAGCGAACTAGGTACGAGCCACACGATGGCGATAAGGCTTTCAAGCGTCCTGATCTTCGTCCTTACAGTGGTATTATTCAAAAATATTTGAAAATTATTCAGTTCGAATCGTACCGAAGCGTAAATATTCGAATTCACTTGGCGCTGTAATGTTTACTTACATGGAAATGCACCATGAGCATGTTCTAATAGCAGCAATAAAAAAATAGCCAACCTTAATAACTGTAGAAGGATGGACATGTGGGCGAGTTGGAACTGATTAGGCATATTGATGGTCAGCGCGAAACACAAGGACAAAAAGAAGGAAGGGACACAAACCACAGTGCTGTCTCACAACTAACTTTTATTTAGCAACACACGCATATTTAATAGCACTGACCACACCCACGTGATCCCATGACGCAGATGGAAAAGTGTGCAACAAAATATAAAAAACCTCGTTAGAACCAAAACAACATAAGCTAAGTGATGAACTGATTCAAGAATGAAATTTCCCTGTCATGCAGGGCTATTGATGGCATCAGCAAAAACGGTTCCCGCTGTGTCAGCGTGCCATCGATAGCCCTGCATGACAGGGAAATTTCATTCTTGAATCATCAATATGCCTAACCTTAATAACATTTACAGTAAAAAATTGTTACACCTGGGATCCAGCGACCACAGCCTGAGAATGCACCATCACCTGAAGCCCCTTATCACACAGCCAAAGAAATAAAGATAACACACTCTGGTAAGGAGTGATAAGCAAAGATATCTCATTCACTCTGCCACAGTGACTTCACATGTTTCTGAGATTTAGAGGGCAAACTGTTATCATGTTCACAGAATAGCTAGCTATCAAAAAGAAAGGTTGATAGCAGTTCCACAAAGAAGCAGTGACACCTTTTTCTCAGTAATCGGGTCAATAGCTGGGTACAGGCTTTGTCAGCAACACCCATTTCCTGAATGATCGCGATCGTTTGCAAGTTAGAGCCCGCGAGCCTTGTCACTTGACACTCGACGATAACAAAAATAGCAAATTGGGTGCCACACTTCGGTACGGACAGCATTAATGAAACTTGTCAGTTGTGAAATGCGCAAGGTGTTCAGTAAAATATATGAGGCGCTTCTCATGCATGCTCTCCGTCCTCTTGCTCTAATGGTGAGAAAGCAATTCACCCTTCTCAGCCCCCCCCCCCTCCACTTCCCACTGCAGGGCAGGAGAGGCGCTACTTCGCATTGGCGGCCACTTTGTTGTGCAGCGCACAATTCAAAAAATGTGTTCGCAAAAACCACATGGAACTTGGCGATCTGAGTACGGGCACAAGCAGATATTTCAATTTATCGGCTTAGTAATCCTGTGCGGCGGCACTGAAACTTATTATGTCAAAGTCGCAGAAAAAAGATGCTTTGTTATACAGGTCTAAAAGATGCATGATGTTCGCTGGACATCATGTTGTAAAAAGCCAAGTACTTCGTCATATTGTTCGTTATAATATATTGAAGTTCGTTATATTGAGCTTTACCTGTATATACCGCAGCACCCTTATTAGGGTAGGCTGTGTAACTCAGAAGTGAGTTGGACCTTCTCAGTCGCCTCCTGGAGCTGCTTCGCGAAGTATATTCCAAAAAAGTTTGTCCCTTAACTGGGAGCGAACGCAGGCTCTGAATTGAAGGCTTGCTCCTGAGCAGTGATTCGCCCATCTGGAGTATCTACATCATGACTCTGTGGCTGCACTGGCTGTTGCGCGATTCCAGACCCAGCTCCTCTTCGATGAGCCACTGTGGAAAGCCTCAGACGCTTGCGTGCGCTGATGTGCCACATCTTTGAGGCCATGCGCATTGTGCTGTGCTCGGCGGTTCACTTTTAGCTGTTCAGACTATGTGGCACCAATTGGTTATTCGCCTCTCTTCTGAAAAAAAAACCGCTGATCACTTTTACTGAATCATGACTCTCTCACTGTTTTTAAAGAGTGGCTCTGAAAAGTCTATTCACTCCGGAGCTACCCATCTCTACTTATAATGATATGATCAGGGGTACAAATAATGAACTTATTAGAAAGTAAGTGTCTCTAGTGCACAACATACCAAACAAAGCTTGTCAGTGTGTGTGAATTTGCTATAATATAAGTGTCTCTGTTACACAAGGAGCCTAAAGAAAGATTGTACATATTGTGTGCATATACACTGCATGTTACCTGTATTTTGACCATTGTCATCCTTGCGCACTGTAAGGCATCTGAAATGCCATTGGAAACTGATTCTCAGCACGATGGCACAAGGAAGGAAACGACACACTGTGTTGTTTTCTTCCTTGTCATTAGGCCGTCGCGCTGAGAATCTGTTTCCGATGTTTTTCTAGCATGCCCAAGCCTCAGCCCTCCTGAAGTGTCAGTTGTCCTTGTAGTAGATTATGTCTCTGTGTTGAAATGAACTGATGCTCTCATCTGCAGGATTTTTGCTGACCATGTGGAATCCATAGATTCTGACCTGGACTGGCTACAGGACCAGCTGTCAGGTGGAGGGCTGAACCTGGACGCTTCCACACTCATGGGGGTATGTCCTGACTGGACAGGGCTTCTCTTGGGATCCTCAAAGGTAGATGGGATGTGTATGCTCACAGTGCTGCAACTGTGCTGCTGCCCACACATTACATTGTGTGTGGATTGCACAAAGCAGCTTGCTATTATTATGCATTTGAATATGTGTCCATGCTTAGCGATACTCTTATACTGTGTGTAGAATTCATGGTACTATCAACATTTTTAATTCAGCAGTAACAAAACAGATCAAATTAACAGAGTTTCCCACATGATCAGATTGATGCCCAGCACAAACTGCTTCATTAGGCAGTAGGTTCATGTTTGCCTAAATCTCTCCTGCAGCTGGACTTATGCGTACCCAGTTTTTACGCTTTCAAAGTAGAAACCTATCATAGAAGCAAACATTTTGCACATCTTATTTTTTGCCCGAGCCT
Source organism: Hyalomma asiaticum (assembly GCA_013339685.2). Taxonomy (NCBI): domain Eukaryota; kingdom Metazoa; phylum Arthropoda; class Arachnida; order Ixodida; family Ixodidae; genus Hyalomma; species Hyalomma asiaticum. Next base: position 228,811,552 of record CM023481.1, read on the forward strand.
GTAGTTCTGGTTACCAGAAAATGGTGAAAGCATTGGAGATAGTTAATATTTTTCAATGCTTGTCATAATTCCTAGACAATACTTTTATCATTGTCTCTCTACTTTTAAAATGTCCGTTAATGAATGACTCCAGAACATTTGCAAGCGAGACAGCAGTCTAGGCCAAGACAAAACATTTGCAGCGCATTCCTTCAAGTCATTTCATTTGTTCCAAAGTACAGTTTTTGGAAGTGTATGTTCAGGTGAAATGCTGGTTTGTACACCTTGACTAGGTGATACCAACCATGATGAGACGGTAGTTTTAGGGGGGTGCTGACAGAGAAATGTTCGTCTGATGGTGGTTTTTTTTTTATTTATTTATTTTTTTTTGCTGCAATAAGTAGCTGGGGGCCTGTTAGTAATAACATGTCCAGCATGCAACAGATAACTATTTACTACCTGTGTATTGCCAACTAGCTTCAGTTTTGCTTTTGGAGAGCTCCAAAAATGACAAGCCACCAAGTGCAGCTGGCGTCACCTAGCGTTTGCACTGAGGTAAAAGAATTCTACCATGTGAGCGCACAGATCTGTGACACACTTCCACATGACCTGCAATCATGTGCTCATATTCCTTCGCCTGTCGCTCATCCTGCGCATTGTCGGTGTCACTATCTTCGTCATCAGGAGACAACGATGTTCTTGAGGCGTGGTATGCCCAAGAGTCTACTAATGCTGCAAGAGTGGCAAAGGGGCAATGATGGCTACGACATCATCATTACTAGCCACACTGCTCGGACCTTTAGGATTCCCTTGGGTCACCTTTGGTATTGTCAATGTCATGAGAGGTGTGGTGTGTAGCGCTCAGTTGCTCACATGAACTTCATTTGTTTAAATTTTCTTCCGAGCTATATTTGCTTTTGAGATTTGGTACATGATGTTTGCATGTCCACGAAAATCGATCCCCCGGGCTAGCAGCGAAATTTGGTGTCAGTGCCCCTTAATATACAGTTATAACAAACTTCAGTGCTCTTAAAGCTTGATATAGCAAACTTCAGTATAACAAAATTTTGTATAATGAAGTACCATAGTAGACACACCCCCAACTTTTTAGTAGTCCAATTCCAGATATTTTTTTCTCCCACGTAATAAATGCACCCCCCAACCTTGAACCCCTGTAGTCCCGCGAGCGGCTGCACTTTGGCTTTCCCACTTCACTTGATCTGGCTGATGTCATAGCAGCAGTAGCAGCAGCTGCACGGCGCCTCCTCACCCTAGCACTTTTTTCTTTTTTCTTTTTTTGTCGCGTTTTGCATGATGTTCGGGAGCCGTTCGGCTTGGCGATTCAAAACTCCTGCATCCCAATAAAACTGCCACACGTTGCCAGGTGTAACTGCTTGCAAGCAGCATTAACATGATTTATACCCCTGTCACAATGGCCGTTTTAATGTCATTGCGAGCGAATGACAATCGGTGCAGCGAATGCCATTCGATTCGTTGTGGTGCTACACTTGAAAATGTAATGGCATTCGATCATGATGTCAATGACGACGACTCCAAAAATATTGTCAGAAAAATGGAAGTAGATAAGTTTACAGTAGCAGGAAAGTTAATTTAAATATGTTCAAATGAATATGCAGCATCATTTCACTGAAAAAAAAAAACACAGAAATAATCTGTTTTGGAATGTCATTGCCATAAGTCAATACAGTGGTCATCCAGTAGCCATAGTCAGCCAGTAACATGCATATCCGAAAAGCAAAATGGCTGACCCAGCAGCGCTGAGTGAAAACAACGATCAGTTGCAAAAGGTTAAGCGTTTAGTTGCCGTGTACTTCGCATTGCGATCTAAACGCATACCTCAGAGAAGGAGACTTGATCATGATATAGATGAAGAAGTAAGGCGCGGTCAGGAAACAGTGTGGCGCATTCAAGCCAACGCATTAGCTACTGCAGTAGTGATGGCGAGTTGCATTTGAGGCCGGCTGCATTTTGATGGAGGCGAAATGTTGAGGCCCGTGTGCTACGCAATGTCACTGCACGTTAAAGAACCCCAGGTGGTCAAAAATTCCAGAGACCTCCACTACGGCGTCTCTCATAATCAGATCTGGTTTTGGGGCTTTAAGCCCCACAAATCAATCAGTCAATCTTGCCGAGTGGTGTTGGCACAGACATGGCATCTCCTTTGAGTCCCACTTCCCTTACCATCTGTGGGTGCCAACTTCTGTAGGAAGTGTTGCACTGTCAGCCTGAGGGGGTTGTCTCCACTTGGCCTCCCATGCTTGGTCTTCTCTCTGTGGTACTCTTCAATGAGTTGACTCTCTGCCTAACGTTTGACGTCTCCAAATGTTGTGGATGGGGCGTTATCCTGGAAGAGAGTAAACACATTGAGGAGCGACGTGTCAAGCAATCAAAAGAACTAATTCTTGTTCCATTTCATGGTTTTTTCTTATACTTTCCGAGAAGCTCATTTGCATGTTTTTTGCCTACCAGCCCCATTTTTTTGTTGGACTCAAGCACGCATTTCGGCTTCTTTTCACGCGTTTTCCAATCCACCTTTTCAGCTTTGGCAAAATCAGCCGCATGCATTGTGGACAGCATGTGCACGTCTCGTCTCTAAAGCCATTTCAGGGCTGGCATGGAAATCATGTGGTAGCTGTCCTGCTGAATCATGTGGTAGCTGTCCATGTGGTAGCTGACCTTGCTGGAGCTTCTTCGCAAATTTTGGAAGCTTCCTCCTGCTTGTGTATATCGTTCCACAAGTGTGTGTCTGCCTGCTTAGGAGAAACTGGGAACAGTGCTGGGCTGGTGTACCATTGGTCCACGAAAAGGGAATGCCCCTTGTCCAAAAAGTGTCTTAGCAGCCCTACAACAATGGAGCCTGTGAATCCCTACTCTTTCAAAATGGTTACAGCTGTAGTTGCTCCGATGTAGACAATGAATCTCAAGATGTAGCCTGTACGGATGTCACACAGCGTGAACATCTTCACCCAGAACCGATGCCTCTTGGAAGGAATATATTGGCGAAAAGAAAGCTGTCCTCTCCAAGGCATCAGCGATTCATCTATGCAAAGGTCTTGAAAAGGAGCAAGAAAGGAGGAAAACGTTTTCTGTGTTATTTGCATTATTGGTCTGATTGTTCGTAGGTGGGCTTTTGCATCTATGATGGAACTGAAGTGCAGGACTCGCAGGAGTAGGCAAAAGCAGTTGACAGAAAAGATTGACTGGAAAAACGGCATGTCCGATATGGTGTCTTTGGACCAGTATTCTCTCAGTGTATTTTCCCAGACTATGCCCATCAGGATTACAGTCGCTAGAAAGCAGTAAAATTCTGCAACATTAGTCTCCTGCATGACTTTCAGGCCAGATTGTGCTCGTGAGCCTTCCTACTAGCCTGCTTGGATATCTGTCACAATATTTGAGACTAGCTCGTCGTCAAAGAAAAGCTTGAAGTAGTCAACTTCATTTGCACCTCGTTGCAATGCAGAGCTAGACACTTGTCCTGAATGAGTGGCATCAAATGGAAACACGGAAGAAGGGAAGTCGCTTTGATCCAGTCAGCATTGTCTAGCCACGCACACTTTTGAGATGTCGCTCCTTCATTATCTGTGTCGGAACTCAAAAGTAAGTTTTCTTCTGATGTGCTGACATCCAGCGAATCAGATTCTGATTCAGCAGATGGGCAGTATTCCACATCGGCGGGGTCACCACTCGACTCATTCACAGTAGAGCAACCGCTGCGCACTTCCATAGCATAAGTGAACTGTGCAGGCAAGAGCACTGAAGAGAACTGTATGGTCGGCATGCATCCGGAAAGTGAAGCAAGTGAAAAACTTCCATCTTATCCTTAGTCTTATTGCAGACAAGCTGGAATTTGTTTTCGTGAGTCCCAAAAGCAGGAAACGCAACCACAGTGGTATTGTTTGTTTAAGTCAATGCCTGCCCAGAAACGGGTATAATCGCGCCATGGTGAGCAATAAGGGGCAGTGTAACAAGTGGTCGCCCTTTGAGAGATTCAAAACGAGATAGTGATCAGTTTTACGGGTGCAAGAAACGGGAGCCACCTGCAGACGAAACTGAAACTAGTCGTTACGCTTAAGAAAAGAGAAAAAAAAAGAAAAGGGAAAACGAGGAGACACCGGCGCAAGAAAAAAATTTCACGTGCTCCCGCAGTGTGGCAGCACGTGTCAGGCAAGGTACATGATCGAAAAAGGTGCGATTTTTTAAACATACAAGCAATGACTTAAAGGAGTACTGACATGAATTTTTGATATTCTCGTGTTATGGCTGTAAATGAAAGCACTGGCATGGAGAACCCCGAAAAGAGTATCGTGGTGCCTCGTAAGGCAATGAACATATTTTTAATATGGCTTCCTTAAAAGCCCACTTTCGGTTTTGATTTCGAGGGGGCGGTTTCCTAGTGACATTTCAACATAGTCGGACGTACGTCTTGAGTCATGTAGGGACAGCAGTTCATGATAGCGTCGCTGCAAATCTGTCGTCTGTGGTCAATTACACGTGGGCCACGCAAACAACAATTTCACGGTCGTCCACTGACTCTGACAATGATTTCGGTGATATTTAAAGGGCCACTAAACAGGCTCCTACTTTTTTTTAAAGCCACTCAAACAAGCTCACTCAATCATAGAGAAGGTTACGGTGATCACATCCTGCGAATATGACAGCGCTGCGCGCCACACAGACGCCGTATTTCAAAAAACAATTCCCGCACCTCTTTCCTGCGATTGACCAGTCGCCCTTGCATCCTAGGTGTCGTCACGTTCTACCGCAAACAACTTTGCGCAGTTGTAGCTTATTGATTGGTCGAAACCAGGTCTATGTCAGATCCTGTGGCCATCCCACCGGCGTGAGCGCAGGAGCGACCAGAACTGCAGCGCAAGTCTCAATGACGTCAATTGCTCACGTCATGTCACGTGTCAAAAGTGGGCGGAGTCTCGACGGCACGCCGTGCCTACCCTTTCCTCGGCAGAGAAGGGTGGGGAGGCCGACCGAGAAAACGAAACCGATGCAAGCGGCCACTTAAACCCGTGTAACTTCTTTATTATTGCACTTATTCGCAAAATTCTTGCGGGAGCATGTTCACATCGCACAGGAGTGCAGTTATATCTTTAAAACAAATTTTGGACCTTGGTGTTGTTAGGGGCCCTTTAATAGACTGTGCTTATATGTCATGGTAATGTCCATTGGCTTGCAGTGCTGGGCGACGAAAACTTTAAGACCAAACTAAAATATTTTGTATATGTTTCCTGGCTTCCGTGCGCGGAGGGCGTTAACAATACATGGCTAGAAAACGAAAAGTGTACATTTTGAGCTGCTGCAATATTGTGTCGGTACTCCTTTAACATGCACGTCATGGACAATTTGAAGGATTTCACACAGATGTACGTCATTGACCCAGAAAGGATTAACAAGCACACTTAAGAGTCCAGTGGCACAAGCATGAATGCTGCTGGTCACAATTTGAAAATTTCTCCTTTTTGTGGCAGAAAACCAGCTATAATAAGGAGTGGAAACCTCCTTACTTATAGGCCTAGTGCGCTTATTCGGCGGTGCCACTGCTCTCCAATCACGCGGCACTACAGCGGCCATGAGGAGCATTAAATGCCCGTTCCCGGCGCATAGCTCAAGGTTGCATCACAAAGTGAGCCCCGTTTGCTGTTTTGTGGTCAAAGAGTGATCAGCAACGTTGATGGATATTTCAGTAGCAGCAGTTTGGTCTGCAGGCGAGACTTAGATGCCATGAATCACGTATACTGTGCAAGAGAACAGTGCCGTTCATCCATCAGAAATCAGTCTTCCGTGTTGCACAAATGAACATGGATTTTGGCACGCATTTAGAAACATGTATTAAACTTTTCTTGGTATATATTTCTATTATATGCATGTATTGTAAAGCTTGCATGTGGCAACTTAATCCACCAGAAATTTGGCATGCTCGCTAGTTTTGTGGTTGGTGTGCACTATAGTAGAAAGGTGGGATGGTTACTTTGCTTTATTTTGCATATTAGCAGCCCTAAATATTAACGAAAAAGCAAAAATGATGAGACCTCACATAGCGGTGGCCTCTTCACTGTTAACACATCAAATAAGCACACTATAGCAGCATGGTGACCAATTGTGCTGCAGTGTAAACCATGCATAATGCTTGGAATTACCATTGTATATAGTCCTACGCATTCATGCAGGCTAGTTTTGTTCTGTGAACTGTCCGAAAACAGGTACTTCTATGAGCACGTAGATCTATGGTGCCTTTTTTCCCAATGAGCATGAAAAATAGGGCCTAATACTTTAATACAATCTGTAATACTAATACAGTCTGTTAGACATAGAAAAACAAATGAATGCCGAATTAGCCAAGCTTGCCGACTGGTTTACCGCTAACAGGCTTACCATTAATGCCAAATATATATATGTGTGTGTTATTCCACTTCTGTACAAATCCTGCTCCATATGATATGCTGCTATACATCAATAAATGTTCCCTTGAATGTACTGACTCTTTTACTTACCTTGGCGTCGTTCTAGATAGCTGCTTAAATTGGCAGTTTTAGCTAGACGCAGTCCGCTCAAAACTAGCTTCTAGTTGTTTCACCCTCTTGCAAGCTCGCGAATATTTTGACGTTCCTATTCTGCACATTTGGTATTTTAGTTAAGTCAACTGCCACCTTTTGTACTGCATAGAATCCTGGGGGTCGACATATAGCACTTATCTTGAGCCAGTACGAAGGTTGCAAAACGAGCTATACCTACGATAACTTTCTCACAATACTACGAACATACCAAACCACTGTTTTCTACATTGAAAATCTTGTCTTTTGATTATGTGCAGGAACTAAGATTAGCTACATGCATTAACAGTGTTGTAAGGAACAATGAACCATTCCCTATTTCATTACTCTGTAGCCACCGACGTGTAACAAGGAACCAAACGTTTAACAACTTCAATATACCACCCACAAAAACGCCTATAGAAAACGTCTACTACAATACACTGAAGTGAAAAATTGGAATGGTATGCCACATTATATAAAGAATACCCAGAACTTGTCGCGATCGCTAAAAAAATACTTCTTTGAAGTAATTTTGTCTGCTTCTTGAGCTGAGTGGTACTTTGGTTTGTCATCTTTTAACCATGTACATATACAGTTTTGTCTTTCTTTTTTGTTTGTGTTTTGTGTTTTCTTTGCAAAATGCTCCAATCACCTAGTTCCCTTTATTAATGTATTTAGAGGAAATATTATTCATACTTGTTACTCCAAGTTTCATTTTGCAGGTCTGTACACCTCTATTACCAAACTTATTTGTTTTCATTACAAGCCATGTTTCTTTTTTTTTTGCTTTCCTTACTCGAAATAAATTGACTCCTGTTAGTAGTCAGACGTTATTTCTTGCATGGTGATATCTAGTTTCATTTTCTACTGTTTACTTTTATTTCAGTTATTACAGTTTCTGTCATGTATATTTCCAAATGGGATCCGCACTAGCCTTTGGCTATGGGACCATTCAATTTGTGCGCACTCTATATAAGATATGTGTGCAATAAAGTACATTCATTCATTCATTTAGCATGGTTAGTTCTAATGAGGCAACATCCGGGGATGCCCAAGTAATCAGATTTGGTTAACTTTGTGAGGTCGTGATACAAGAGATAAAGAAAGTTTAAACACACCTTCATTTGATAAGCAAGGGTCGGTATGCCTGCCTGGGTGCAAAGTGCATTTACACGTTTCCAAAGTGCTTCAGCCAGCAGTTTGTGTTACTAAAGAAACCTCCAGATACAGAGCATCAACCAACATAACGCTTAGCTGACAGCGATAAACACATACATGTTGCTGCCGTAATTTCTAACTGCCTCTTCACAAGCATGGCCCACAAGTCTCGTTTGGAGTGGCAGTACAGCCATGGGGGAATGGCATGCAATAGTGACTGCCACGCTGTTTTTTGTGGTGACCACACGATGGCACCACCATGCACCGCAAAAGGCTGATAGCTGCAATTGCAGATACATTAAACCATTTATAGCTTGCTCCATTGAGAGGCCGCAAGTCTGGTGAGGACTATGACAAAAGCAAGAATGAAGGGGCAGGGTGTCAAATAGGAAGGCTTGCGAATGAGTTCCAGCAAATTCTTACTTGGAATATGCCCACAGCACCCTCATAGCTGTTAGCTGCTGTCAGGTGGCACCAGATATAGGGAATAAACAGAATGAGCAGTCTCGTAAGCAATGTCCTGCGATTTCTGCAGCCACTTGCTAGCCCACAGCTCCAATAGTTTGAGTACATCTCTTAGAAAAAATCCCAAGTTTTTCACGAACACATTGCTCAGGAAGCTTGAAAAGACAACACAATTCTAAAGAAAATACAAACATAGGTTCATAGCTTTGGGCTACAGAGCGCACAATGGCCACCTAACTGACTTGAAATGGATGGCAACTGCTTTCGGCAGTCAGCCATGCATTTTGTGTAGCAGAATATCGGGCGCACCAAAACTCTTTATTGTTCCAGCTGTAGCTGTGCAACATGTGAAAAACTGTGCTTGAGCAACCAACATTGAATTGCAGTAACAGCATGAATGAAGCTGCACAAAAAACTTAACACGAGACAAAGAGGGTGACAGGTATCACCTTCTTTCCCTCGTGTTAAGTTTTAGGGGCTCCTTATGGCATCACCTGGGCGGTTCTCGGTTGTCGATGCATCCTGCATAGCCAGTAGCGTCTCCCTTTGCATACAATAGATGGCGCTGTCCCATAGAGATGCATGCAAACTGCAGTTGGGTGACGATACACTAGATGGCGCTGTACACATTCTGTGTCGTCATCTCCATTTCTCGTCTCGTTTCCGAGAGGGCGCTGTCCCATAGACATGCGTACAATATGGCGGTTGGGTGAAGGTACGCTAGATGGCGTTGGCGGTGCAGCTGCTCTCCGATTGGCTGCTGCCGGGCAGTGCTCCTCTCATTCTCCTGGATCGTCGCCGTACGTGTCGGATTGCGCTTGGTAGACCATGGACGATGAGAAAAAAATTCCGAATGTTGTGTCCGAAGCACGGAATCGAACCAGGGACCCCTCGCTTCTGAACGCGCGGCGCTAGCCACTACGCCACGAAGCGCACATGGACACATGCACCACGATGACAGTAAATACCCAACATTAACGAAAGACTGCGCGTTTCTAACGCGTATGTGCTAGCGCGTTACGGCCCGTGTAAGAAGCTGGTGTAAGACGCTGTTGCCTCTCCGCCTTATACTCTCTCAGCAGTCATGTGATGGCATCGGCAAACGCGGTGCGCGTTCCGGCCTGTGTAAGGGGCTGCGTAAGACGTCTACATGATGATCGACTGGGCGAATTACACGGAAGGTTCACGGTTTACCGATGATTCCCTCCGGAGCTTTGCCCACTCATCATCATTCACCCCATGGATATGCTGTGATTTTTTTCGTGTAGTTTCATTCATGATGCAATACCAACTTGCAGAGCACTCAAATCTTCTAAAAGAATGAACAAGGAGAAAAAGAGGCCTTTTACTACCCATTGTGCTTTGCATACATTTCACTCTGACCTCAACAATACCCACTTAAAGGGACATTAAAGGCAAGCATTAAGTCGATGAGCACTGTTGAAATACCGTGCAGTAAACATTGTAGTGCTTGATTTCGATCGATCATTCAATGAAGCAATCAATCAGTCAATCAATTTTTAATCATTCATGCTGAATTATACAAAAGAAGAATATAAAGAAGGAAGTCCCATAGTATAAACTGTAGTGGGACCTCCTGTATACAATAAACATGAGAGTATGTTTGCAAACATCAAGAAAATGAATATGATTACAAAAATAAATATTTAGATGCAGATAGTAAGCCAATTCAAGTGTAAGAAAACATCAATTTAATAGTAGTAAGGTAAACTAGGTATAAATAACACCAAAAAGCTGAGAAAAAGAAAAAGAAAAATTTTGCAATAGCTACACGACAGCAAAGTTACAGGAGATTTATAGAAGGGAGTGAGTGTCATACAACAAGAATTTCTTTAATTCACGATGAAATCCGTGAATTTTCTGGATTTTTGTTTCATATGGTAATGTATGCCACAATGATATTGCTCAAAGTGAACGGTCTGTTTAATCATAATTCATGTGTAATTTAGGTAGAATGAAGTTATTATGCAGTGCGAAACGAGTTGGAGTTTGTGTTCAGTAGATATGATGAAGGAATTATGGACAATGAGATTTCTTTTTTTATTAATTTGAAGAGAAAAGTAGTGAGGTTGTACTTGAGAAGGGTGGCGACGTCCATAATGTTACTTTCCTGCAGCAACTGATTAGCGCTAGAGTTGGGTGGACTAGATGTGATTATCCTGATTGCCTGGTTCTGGATTATTTTTTGTAGCTGTTTTAGGTGAGTAATGTGTGTGTTACCCCATGAGGTTATGCAGTAGTTAATGTGGGAGTGCACAAAAGCGAAATAGAGTGAGAGCAACACCAGTCTTGAAAAGAGTGTACGCGTCCTTATGAGAATGTGTGTTCCATGGGATAACTTCTTTTTTAAACGAGTTATATGATTTTGAAATTTTAGAGTACTAAGTAGCCCCGGCCATCGTGGTCTAGTGGCTATGGTACTCGGCTGCTGATCCCAGGGTCGCGAGATCGAATCCCGGCCAGGCCGGCTGCATTTCGATGGAGGCGAAATGTTGAGGCCCGTGTGCTGTGCGATGTCAGTGTGCGTTAAAGAACCCCAGGTGGTCGAAATTTACGGAGCCCTCCACTACGGTGTCTCTCATAATCAGAGCTGGTTTTGGAATGTTAAACCCCACAAAACAACAATAGAGTGCTAAGTATGTGCATTCCTAACATGTTCATAATGAGCGGTTATCAATGAAAATGGGTGGTATGCACTGCGATGATTTATTTTGGCATGAGAACAAAAGAAATTTAGTTTTGGTGTGATTAATAGTAAGTCTATTAATTTTGCACCATTCTAACAAATTGTGAAGATCGATACTAAGCCCGGTTACTACCATTGGTAAATGTGCTCCAGAAATTATAATTGTTGTGTTGTCAGCATATAATACAGACTCAGAAGATTTGAGGCAGTTAGGTAGGTCATTAATATAGAGTAAAAAAGAGTAAGGGGCCTAAAATAGATCCCTGTGGTACACCTAAATTAGTTATTTTTGGTTTAGAATATGCATTGTAAACACTGACGTGATACCTATCTCGTAAGTAGTCATGCAGAAATAGTAAAGGAGGACCTGTTATGCCTATTGAGTCTAGTTTTCAGGGTAAGAATGCCATGGGCAGTGCTATCAAATGCCTTAAAAAAGTCCACAAATATGGAACCTGTAAATTTACCATCATCCATGGCTTTCTTTAGTTGGTCAGTAAGAGATAAAAGTGTCAAGGGTCAGTGGAGTAACCAAATCTAAATCCATATTGGTCAGATGAAAGAATATTAGGTTGATTCCCGCGTAAGATCGAACAAAGCATGGCTGGTCACCCTCTTAAATTTATTTGAAAATTTTGTATATTGCTGCCCGATTAGTCGAAAGAAGAGATCCGCAGTTGGTTTTGCTAGCAAAAATTTTTTCGAAGTGCCGGGAGTCAATAATGACGAAGAGGCGGAGTGCCGCGCTTACCTGCTCTTCTGTTTTGGCCAACTTTCGTTATTAATTACACAAACTATACTAAAGTTAGGTGGCTGAAATTTATTTAAGTAATTATATGCATGCTTCTGCTTGTGTTCAATTATTTATTTTTGCTCTTTATGGGGAGTGTACATTTTTTTAATAAAAATCCTCAAAATCAGCCCAGGAAGCATTTTTCTGTCCACTTTGCGGGCTTATATCTCAAAAAAGGCTTGTGGCAGAGCGGCGAAAATTCCGCATTACGTTCTAAGCATACTCGTTTGTCAAACTGCAATTGCGTATACAGTAAAACCTTGTTATAACGAAGTTGAAGGGGGAGTAGTAATTACTTCGTTATAACCATTAGTTTGTTATAACCAATATCAATTTCATCTATAGGAATTCCAAGGGGAATTGCAATTGCTTTGTTATATCCGATAGTTCGTTATATCTGGGTTCGTTATAGCGAGGTACTGTTGTATTTATATCACTTTTCAATAAAGAGATACGGCCGGGCTAACTTCAAAAAAACAACGAACAGTGGAAATTTCTGACGACAATTAAAAAAAAACCCATATTTGATATTTTTTAAACTTTGTACACTTATTCTCCTTCACATTGGCTTCCACAATCACCAAAAACATATTGCATAATTTTGTTCCACTAGGAGTTACAGGCCGTCGAATTAGACCCTTATGGAAGGCTCAGTGAACCATGCACGTCTGATAATTCTGACATTTGTGATCGCGTACGGCTTTTCAATTTTGGCATGATAATGTGCCTGGTCATTTATGTCTGAACGCTGCATATTAGCTGTGAGGAACACAATAATGAATGATTAAAGGTCAGTTTTGTACGCGTGGGGGTCTTTGGTGCGCTGCGGTATCGCAGCACAGACAGATATTTCCCACTTTTACCTCAATAAAAAGGCTGTAAGAACTCGATGCGTAGCTTAGATCCCCCCCGGCCAAGAGAGAAAAAAAGATAGGAAAAAATGCAATAAGCAAGGAGCGCTTTCGAAATAATCTTTAGCAAAATGGAAAATTTGTGAAGGTCAAGAAGAACCACTTCATTTAATCATGTTTCTGGGCTGAAATCGTGTTTATTCGATTGATTAGACATTTCAGATTTCTTCTTTCATGTACACATAACTCCTTCCAAGCAGGCCCGGCTATTCGTGCCACGTACAAGCCAGGAGATGCTTCCGTTGACGTGGATAGCTGCCAGGCATGCCAAGACCATGGAACGCGGGTACTCTCATCCGCTCTTCCTTCTTTAACTCGCAGAAGGCAACAACTTCTTTTTCTTCAAGGTGTATTAGATGCACACCTTTCAGTTTCTCTGATAAAACGGTTACAAAGTCTCTGGCTGTACGAATTGCACTTTCAGGGTTTGTCCTCAAGTTCTTGAGCATTGCCTGATGCTTGACGAGACCTCAGACTCCATCGCACGCGTTTTTCCCGTGTCCAGTTGCTGAGAATACCCATTGGGTACTGGGACAACAGCTCTTTCCGAATTCGAAAAGCTGATGTCTATTTTTTGAAATGGACTGGCGGGTCCATCACTCACATATGTCACCTTGGTGTAAACCGGCAGGTTGTCTTCCACCCATTCTTTCACTTTCACTAGAGCCAAGCAGGCGTGAGCAGAGTCGTGGCTCAAGTCGTCACTAACAGCAGCGAAACTCTTCGTAGATTTTCTCGTTGTTACCACGCATGTAAAGACGGATACTTGCTGCTTGTGGCAATGGTATGCCTGAACTTCATCTGGAAGCACAACAGTCCAGTTTTCAGCAAAATCAAAGTGGAATACAATGCTTCCACGCTGTGTGCATTGCTTTTCCTCGCATATAACTCTACTTTGTGTCTTCCTGATGTGGTTGTGCATTATCCACCTTTCCACCAATACTCGAAGATGATTAAAAAAAGTGTCAGCGCCCAAAACTTTTTTTTACAAGGTCGCCTGCCTCCCACATTTCTAGCAATATTTCTTCGTCTTCTGGGATATTAAGTTCCTGCAGTATCAGGGAGCTGCCTTTTGGACAGCACTTGGATTGAATTTGCCTAAAAGGCACTCTGATGGTGACGGAATGCAAACGAACGCTGAGTGAAGCTCGTCAAGGCACTCACTTGGGCTAGTTGGTTTTGCATTATCTTGGTGGAAATGCGCTTTGGACGCGGACAGAGAAGACGACGAAACACACACACACACATGCGCTGTGTGTTTCGTCGTCTTCTCTGTCCGCGTCCAAAGCGCATTTCCACCAAGAGAGTGAAGCTCATCAGCATCGATTCTGTGGCCAGTAATGTTCTCAATAGCAGCAAGGCAAAGCTTATAGTTGGCGCAAATGGCATAAGCACACACATCATGCTGGGGATAACATTCTACCCGGCGCGGTCGCAAGGTGTAGAATCTAATCTGAGATAGGTGCGCGCATCTGGTTACCAGTTGTTTTGCTTTTGTTTCCTTTGGCATTCTATACCTTGCTTTCCCACTGGAGTGCCACATTCTTGCGTTGTACTGATCGCAAGTGGTGGTGCACAGTTTCTCTGGCGGCGGTGGCTGTCGACCGCGTGCGTGAAGCGAGCGCTCATAGCTACCTGATAGCGTTTTGATCTTGCTTCCATCTTTGCCTGGTTATCAGTGCCTAACTGCGGTGCGAACAAAAGGCAGAATGGATAGCGAATCTCCAATGCACACGCGTTGAAGTTACCCAAAAAATGTTTTGAACACTTTTGGTTTAAGGAGGCAAAAAGGAGCTCTGACTGTGCCTCTCTTAGAGCATCTGGGGGGCGCATGCACCTGCTTGGTAGCCCCGCACTCATGGCCGCTCGGGGAGCGCTCTGTGTCGTCCCTGTTTCCTTTCCAACGATGTAAAAATGACGCCGCACTTACGACTAGTTTCACCAGCGTTGTGACCAAATCGTTTCTAAATTGACTTCATCGGTGCCACTAACACCTTTTTTCGGTGCTGCTGGCCTCTTAAGGGCCAGAAATTCAATTCCGTCTTCATTCTATACACTCAGCGGCCAAGAAGCCAGATCAACAACAATTGCCTATCATTGCATAAGGGTCTAATTCGACGGCCTGTAACTCCTAGTGGAACAAAATTATGCAATATGTTTTTGGTGATTGTGAAAGCCAGTGTGAAGGAGAATAAGTGTACAAAGTTTTAAAAAATATCAGAAATGGCTTTTTTTTCTTTAATTGTAGTCGGAAGTTTCCACTGTTCGGTGTTTTTTTTCAAAGTTAGCCCGCCCGTATCTCTTTATTGAAAAGTCATATAAATATACGCTTTTGCAGTTTGACAAACGAGTATGCTTAGAACGTAATGCGGAATTTTCGCCGCTCTGCCACAAGCCTTTTTTGAGATATAAGCCCGCAAAGTGGACAGAAAAATGCTTCCTGGGCTGATTTTGAGGATTTTTATAAAAAAATGTACACTCCCCATAAAGAGCAAAAATAATTGAACACAAGCAGAAGCGTGCATATAATTACTTAAATAAATTTCAGCCACCTAACCTTAGTATAGTTTGTGTAATTAATAACGAATGTTGGCCACAACAGAAGAGCAGGTAAGCGCGGCACTCCGCCTCTTCGTCATTATTGACTCCCGGCACTTCGAAAAAAATTTCGGGCAGCAATATCGGGCAGCACTAATCGGGCAGCAATATATAAAATTTTGAAATAATTTTAAGAGGGTGACCAGCCATGCTTTGTTCGGTCTTACGTGGAATCACCGATTAAAGTTATTTAAGTATTTAACTAGCCACTTTTCTATTATCTTCTTGACCGCCTTACTGAAAAAGGGTAAAACACAGATCGGTCTTAATTAGAAAGTAGCAGGCAATCTTTTTTCTTAAAAACAGGGGTAATTGTGCCACGGTTAAGTTCACAAAGAAAGATTCCTGCATTGGGTTAATTATGTCAGACAAGACAAATGAGATTGGTTTAGAAATTAATATGACCAGGATGAATGTTATCCAGCCCAGCGCTAGTTATTTTTAAATTGTTAGTCACTGTTGCCACCTCATCAGGAGTGGCTGTATACATATAGAATGATTGTGGAAGGCGCTTGAAGGTGCATATGTCTTCATCTGTATGTGTAACACCAGGAAAGGAAAAAATCTCCAAAAGCATCTGCAATCATAAGTAGCGTAAGATAAATATTACCATCGTGGGAGATTTTTGTGAATGCTATCCGCTTTTTGTTTCCTGTTTAAAAAGGCATTTCCTATTTCCCATGTTTTCTTAACGGCACGTCTGCATTTAAGTATCCTTTTCTCATAATATTTGATTTTCGCTTTTTTAATTCGAGCAAAAAGTGAGTTGCAAAATTTCTTATACTGTGCATGTAGATTTACATTGAATGACTTTTGTGTGTGTGTGTGTGTGTGTGTAATGGTTCTTGCATGTGTGCAACGCTTTAAGAAGACCATCAATGACCCAAGAATTTTGAGGTGACGCCACTTTCTTTCTGCATTTGCACATCTGAGAGCAAGAGTGGTAATGTGATGAAAACTTTGATAAAAATCACAAGTAGGCTACCTGCGGATCATTTGTGTCAAGAATGGAAGACCAGTCAGCATTGGACACCACTTCTAATACCCCTGACAGACGGGCGAAAGTAAAGTCCTTTGTAGTGAACCCCTTTTTCTACTCTAAAGGACCCTCTGCAGAAAGTAGTTCTGCCTATGACACACGGCAGCGCGTGAACTTCTTTAGGTGGTTCCTAAGACGAACGCCGCAAAAAATGGCGCTCCTTGTTAAAGCAGCAAGATAGTGAACATTTTTAAAAAGTTCTGCATTTAATTACCTTTAGCGATTTGGTGATAGTAAAAATATCGTTTTTATTGCTGATGGCTAATAATGTTGATGGTTCGTTTCACGCCGCGACGAAAAAGATAATGACTGCCGGAATCCCGCATGGCAGCGATGTGAGCGTTCGAGAGTGCGGTAAAAATAAATCTTTGCGGCCCAACAAATCTCATGACACGGCTAAAAGCTAAATCTTATACGCAAAGCAAGAAAATACTTGCGGACTGTTGTAGTTTTGTGACAAGTTCTCTCCCGTTTACAGGGCGTGTACGCTGTCGGCGAAAGTACGCCTTTACGCTCGAAAAGTAGATCGCCGATCTACCTTTCTGCAAAGGAACTTTGCTGGGAAGGAGATACTCCTTTGTCGTGTGTCACTGGGCATGAACGCCTTTCCGGTAGATGTCCCCTTACCTAAAGTACTTTAGAGTGCCCGTGTGTGAGGGGTATAAGAATGATACTTTTATCGAAGACAAGTTTAGTGCATGAGTAGGAATAGGAATAGCAGGCAGATGTGGTGCGCAAAAAGACAGGGTCATTCATGTCAATTTCAGGTACAATGATATCAGGAGGATACAAAAGATTGGACACTGCATGATCAATTAGAGTGCTGGAACAGCCAAGAACTGAATGTGTAGGGACAGAAATAAGACTTTTGTAGCCGAAACGATGAAAACAAGTGGAGTATCTTAGAGTTCAGGAATGAATCCATTAAGTTTATGTTTATATCACCCATACTTACAGCGTTTTTATTCTCTGTGGATAACATTGCCATTATTTTTTCTAGACAAACACAGATATCTAAACCTGATAAAGGTGGTCAATAAATGCAGCCAAAAATAAAATTTATATTGCTACGGTATCAGATGGGCAATCAAGGTATGAGCCAGGCAAGGGTGGAAGATGACGAGGACGATGTCTTGTCGCCTTGTGCGAAATCGAACACAGACACATGCGCCAGAAGAACTCGCGCAAGAGCTCGGCGCTCATCTGAGTGTGACGGAGTGTGACGAAGACAACTTCGATGACTGTTTTGCTTCTATTTCGGCCACATTCCCGGACTCCACGAGATTCAGGGACGAACAAGCCAGTGATGTTAGCCTGGAGCCCCTTTTTACTGCTGCGCTGCGTCCTCAAGCCACCGGTCGATTTTGTGTACGAGATGGCCGCCTTTACAAGACGAATTATTCGGGTAAAGGCGCGCGCTTTCTCCTGGTGGTTCCGCAGAGTCTGCGACCAGACGTACTGAATGCCATGCACGATGACGCAACCTCTGGCCATCTAGGCTTCATAAGAACACTGAACCGAACACAGGAGCGTTTTTACTGGCCCAAAATGCGAGACACTATCAAGCAGTACGTCAGCGGTTGCGAGAAATGCCAACGCCATAAGTGCCCTACGACTACTCCGCCGGGTCTTCTCCAGCCTCTGCTACCACCCTGTCTGCCGTTTGAACAAGTAGGCATTGATCTCTTGGGGCCATTTCCACGATCTTCTAACGAAAATCGGTGGGTTATCGTATGTGTATACCACCTGACCCGTTATGCAGAAACTGCGGCCATACCATCTTCAACAGCTACATGCGTTGCCACATTTTTGCTGCGGTTTGTTATCCTCAGGCACGGCTCCCCCCGTGTGATAATTAGTGATCGTGGTCGTCAGTTTGTTGCGGACGCCGTTCAAGAATTACTTTGTCTCTGCAGCTCGAAGTTCCGGCATTCAACACCTTACCACCCACAAACCAACGGCCTTGTAGAGCGTACGAACAGGACTCTTACCAACATGCTGACAATGTATGTTTCCTCCGACCACAAAGACTGGGATGATGTGCTGCCGTTCATCACATATGCGTATAATACCGCAAAGCGTGAGACGACGGATTACAGTCCTTTTTATCTGCTGTACACACGTCTACCACTAAGGAGTATTGATACAATACTGCCGTTTGGCTCCCACAGTGAGTCCTCGGTTGCCAAGACGCTGTGCCTTGCAGAAGAAGCACGTCGAATCGCTCGACTTTGTACTGTGGCGTCACAACACCGATCTAAGGAGCGCTATGACAGCCGACACCAGCCTGTCTTGTACAGCAAAGGGGACTTGGTATGGGTGTGGACCCCGCAGCGTAAACGTGGATTATGCCAAAAGTTTTTGCCCCAGTATACTGGACCTTTCGTGATTGTCGATCGGTTGAGCGACTTAACGTACGTGGTGGCCCATTTAACGTCAGCTGGTCGTCGTTCCAGCCGAACACAGCTTACACACGTCGCACGTCTCAAGCGGTTTCACCCTGCTGCTTTCCGGTGATTTGGACTTGCCCCGCGGGCTTCGTCTGTGAGCCGGGGAGCGCTACGGTATCAGACGGGCAATCAAGGTATGAGCCAGGCAAGGGTGGAAGACGACGAGGACGATGTCTTGCCGAGCGGTTGGACGCCATCTTGCTTCGGCTCTACCAACTACCTAGCGCTCTGCCCTCCTGTGCATAAACCTGAGCTTCACCTTCAACCGTAACAGTATTATCAACATGGAGAATGTTATGGTCCAATTCCAACCACACTGTTTCACAGTTCTGAATATTTAACTTGAGATCGTTTCTTCATTTATATGGGATGCCATAAAAGATTACCGAACTGTCTTTGGGCATATTCGGATTTGTACAATGGACAACAGTGCCAAGAAAACAGCTAGTTTGAACGAAAATCACATTTAAGTGGTCAGCATCCCATTAAAGCTATTCAAACCCCCTGCCTAAGCAGATCTCTTGACCTAGGTTTTCTGTTTTCTCTCATTTTTGGCTGACAGTCCAGAGAGAGAGAAGAGATTCTTGAATTGAAAGGAAGAGAAAGACACAGGATGCTAACTGTCTCTCGTCAAGGACGACTCCTCAGCCATCCTGTGCATGAGACAGGATGGGGATAGAGTATAGAAAGAAAAGTGTGTAAAAGGGGGGAGCAGGCAGAATAGAAGGAGAGTTTAGCTATTGTTAAGGTGCCTCAGTGGTCTTCCTCGCCAGGCAAGGCACTCTACTCTAGCCATTGTGAGCAGTCTACACTGTCGGCATTTGCGGAGAAACGTGTTTCTACTTATCCACTGCATACCACTGCCTTGATTACTTCACCACGCCAAGTTTGCAGAATGTCCTGCAGGTGGTGCAAACTTTCTCGTGGATTTACCTAAATTTCTTGGTCAACAAAGTGGTGGCATAGATAATATTGATGTTTCAGATGTTGTCAAGCACTCGTCTATGATTCTAACTAAAAAAAGTTGTTTGCCTTTAGTGTCCCTTTAACCACTTTTGAAACATGAGAGACAGCCTCTAAACATGTCGTACCAGCAGCAATGTCTCAAGGTTCTGCTAACTCTGATGAGCATTTCTGCATACTTTAAAATTCTACAAAATATCTTGCACGCGAATGTTTTCATATGTTGAGCGGATGTAACGATCGAAGAGAGTAGCTTGAATTGATTCTTCCAGTGTGTATTTATAGGGTCATTCCACGCCAACTGTCCCAGCTGTGGCGCTCGACAAAAATAAACTTCTTTCGAAAAATTCCAAAAAATTACACGGAAGTCAGACTTACCTCCACAGCACTTTCCGGAAATATTTTGAGCAGAAAAAAATTTTTGAGCTCGTGAGGGTCATTTGAATTTCGCGAAACGGCGGAAAACAAGGATGCAGAAAAAAAATTCCTGAAAATCAACCAATGTGCCAATCGTTTTCAAATATGCATTTTTGCATTCTCATAGCATGTATCATCACTTATAAAAATCTTTCACAAATTATTTTCATGTTCCTCACTGCCTAGGGCCGAGGTGAAAATGGTGAAATTGCAGCGTTTTTGGGAATTTTTTTCTGAAAGACGGTTTTGCAAGAAAACCTGAAAATACTTTTTTACAACTGGCCATGAGAGGTAAAACAGTATAAAAAAATAATATTTGCCCATGTCTTCTGCAAGGACTCTGAAATAAATGTCTAAACTTGACAAAAACACCATTTTCTCCTATGTTTAGGCGTTAATTGCACCCTAAGGTGGTCCATGAAAAAATAATCAGAACAGGGCATGTAGTTGAGCAATGTAAGCTCTTTCGAAAGAGCAAGTTTCATCGAGGTAATTTTTGTATACCTCGAGAAAAAAATTTTTGAAGTTGAGTCCCACTACTCTCCTTCTATTGCTCCGAGATTCGCCTTCTCCTTATGGCTTGCTGGTGGGAAACACAAACCACCTTGCCTTGCCGCGTAAAATAAAAGGTAGCGCGTGAGCAGCTTGTGGTTTTTCTGTCTTCTCGTTCCTACCTCAACTTCCGTTTCCTATATAAGAAGCGATAACAACACAGGGACACTTTTAACTGTGCCCTTGGCTCAGGAACCACCGTGTCTCCATAACAAACAACGGTACCTTTTGCGTGCTGCTCTGACAATGAGAAATAATGAACGCTAAAGCGTATGTACTTGCGAAGCATAAGAACTTTCAAAGCAGCAACTTTGATCAACGTAATTTGTGTTTGCATTAAGAAAAACATTTCCAAACTGGTTGTTTGTTTCTTCTTTTCGCTCCGCAATTTGATATCTCCTAACAAGTATGTTGTCGGGCAATACAAATAAATTTACCTGACCGCGTAAAATAAGAGATGGCTTTGGAATCTTTTCGTTCCTACGTCAACATTCTATTCTTATATAAAAAGCAATATCAAAGGACGACATTCAATCACATGCTTGTCTTAGAAACCGCGATGCCCCTTTAATAACAGCGGTACATTTAGCGTGCTGCTTTGACGAGCAGTTCGCTGAACAGGAAACGAAGAAGAAAAGCGGGACGTCAGCGTAGCCTCTAATAGTGAATCCTAACCACGAAAACACAAGTTCTTGCCTCCATAGACAGCGCAGCACGTGATGACCCGCCGCGTATTCACGCTGCCTGTACGTCGTCGGCGACCCTCAGAAATGGAAACCACTAAGCTTTTCTTCACATCAGGATTTTGGCGGTTGCAAGCCGACTCATCATGCTCGAATAGAATATCTTAGTGTTTTAACATGCATCGTTTCTATATCGCGAGCATGTTTCGCCTTCTCAATCATAGCACACCACTAATACCTGTGTGAGAAAAAAAAATCACAGCATATCCACGGGGTGGATGATGATGAGTGGGCGAAGCTACGGATGTTCATCGTAGATCGTTCCGAGTTCCGGATTCAGTTAACGCGCACGCTACGAATCCTTATGGTTCAACTGCGCACAAGTGAAATCTCCCGCAGGCACTTCATTGCAAGTCAAGATCCAGTGCCTATATATATATATATATATATATATATATATATATATATATATATATATATATATATATATATATGTGTGTGTGTGTGTGTGTGTATATATGTATATATATATATGGGTGGCCGGTGCACGGTTCTCCAGCGCGAGCAGTCGGTATTTTTCAATCAAGAAAATCGCTAGAAGACGCTGCCTGCGTCAAGCTTGTCTCTCGCGGGTGAGGGCGCGTTCTCCTTTGCGAGCTGGTAGCGCGTTCATCGAAGAAAGAGCGTTTCCATAGTCAACGCGTGCCTTTCGCTCTCTCTCTTTCACAAGACAGCAGATGGAAGAGTGAGAGAGCTCGTGCGCCGGGAGGCACGCGCCGCGGGCGCGCTTCCCACGCGTAGCATCATTCATTTCTATGAAGGTAACGCGCTACTAGGCACAACGGAAGGACAGACCCAAACCTTAAGCAGCTTCGCCCTAAAGAGAACAATTTGATTGCAGAACCATCGCCGACCGTCGTTTACTTCAGCTGTCTTTACCTTCGACGCCGGCTCTTCGTCTGCCCTTGCTTGCTTGCATAACAGCTGATTGTGACTTTAGATTCGTGCTCATAGTGGCGCACGTGAAACGCTGAAATTGATTTGACGCCCATTGTGAAACTTCACGCGTAGGAGGTTGCATATGAATATTTACTCTAGCACGCGAGGTACTCCCTATCGGCTTAACTCAGTGTTTGTGAGGGTCGCCGACGACGTACAGGCAGCGTGAATACGCGGCGGGTCATCACGTGCTGCGCTGTCTATGGAGGCAAGAACTTGTGTTTTCGTGGTTAGGATTCACTATTAGAGGCTACGCTGACGTCCCGCTTTTCTTCTTCGTTTCCTGTTCAGCGAACTGCTCGTCAAAGCAGCACGCTAAATGTACCGCTGTTATTAAAGGGGCATCGCGGTTTCTAAGACAAGCATGTGATTGAATGTCGTCCTTTGATATTGCTTTTTATATAAGAATAGAATGTTGACGTAGGAACGAAAAGATTCCAAAGCCATCTCTTATTTTACGCGGTCAGGTAAATTTATTTGTATTGCCCGACAACATACTTGTTAGGAGATATCAAATTGCGGAGCGAAAAGAAGAAACAAACAACCAGTTTGGAAATGTTTTTCTTAATGCAAACACAAATTACGTTGATCAAAGTTGCTGCTTTGAAAGTTCTTATGCTTCGCAAGTACATACGCTTTAGCGTTCATTATTTCTCATTGT
The DNA here is from genome assembly GCA_013339685.2 of Hyalomma asiaticum. Lineage (NCBI taxonomy): Eukaryota > Metazoa > Arthropoda > Arachnida > Ixodida > Ixodidae > Hyalomma > Hyalomma asiaticum. The sequence goes on from CM023481.1 coordinate 228,834,496, forward strand.
CAGAGCAGCACGCAAAAGGTACCGTTGTTTGTTATGGAGACACGGTGGTTCCTGAGCCAAGGGCACAGTTAAAAGTGTCCCTGTGTTGTTATCGCTTCTTATATAGGAAACGGAAGTTGAGGTAGGAACGAGAAGACAGAAAAACCACAAGCTGCTCACGCGCTACCTTTTATTTTACGCGGCAAGGCAAGGTGGTTTGTGTTTCCCACCAGCAAGCCATAAGGAGAAGGCGAATCTCGGAGCAATAGAAGGAGAGTAGTGGGACTCAACTTCAAAAATTTTTTTCTCGAGGTATACAAAAATTACCTCGATGAAACTTGCTCTTTCGAAAGAGCTTACATTGCTCAACTACATGCCCTGTTCTGATTATTTTTTCATGGACCACCTTAGGGTGCAATTAACGCCTAAACATAGGAGAAAATGGTGTTTTTGTCAAGTTTAGACATTTATTTCAGAGTCCTTGCAGAAGACATGGGCAAATATTATTTTTTTATACTGTTTTACCTCTCATGGCCAGTTGTAAAAAAGTATTTTCAGGTTTTCTTGCAAAACCGTCTTTCAGAAAAAAATTCCCAAAAACGCTGCAATTTCACCATTTTCACCTCGGCCCTAGGCAGTGAGGAACATGAAAATAATTTGTGAAAGATTTTTATAAGTGATGATACATGCTATGAGAATGCAAAAATGCATATTTGAAAACGATTGGCACATTGGTTGATTTTCAGGAATTTTTTTTCTGCATCCTTGTTTTCCGCCGTTTCGCGAAATTCAAATGACCCTCATGAGCTCAAAAATTTTTTTCTGCTCAAAATATTTCCGGAAAGTGCTGTGGATGTAAGTCTGACTTCCGTGTAATTTTTTGGAATTTTTCGAAAGAAGTTTTTTTTTTTGTCGAGCGCCAAAGCTGGGACAGTTGGCGTGGAATGACCCTATAATAGATAGTGTGTCTTACTGAAAAGGAAGATTCCTATAACTTAGGGGTGTTGTAACTGATGAGAAGTGATAGCTGGACCATGTGACCTCTTTCCACATGATGCACTACGAGATGGCATGCAGAAGAACTGTGAAACATGCGGCGATACATGTACTACTCACATGTTAATAATTTTCTCATGGCATGCCATGGTGACAGATGTGCATGTGTGCATGCATGTGTGCGTGCATGTACATATATGTATTATACACATTCTTCTTTTTTGGTGATGATTGAGAGGGAGTAGCATACCAGTGGATGTTGGTAAGAATTCTTGTCCTTTAGAATTCTATTTGGAAGTAGTGTGCCACTAAATATATCTATGGTTTCAGAAAGCCATTCTGTGAAAGGGAAAATTAGCATCCACCCGTTTTGTAGCACAAGGCTACAAAACGCTTTCATTTCTGAGGATTTCCTTGTAGCCTTGTGCTACAAACTAGGTGGATGCTAATTTTCCCTTTCATAAACGTTACTCCACCTTGCGGATTTCTGCAGAACTGTTTTCCCAAAGTACTTCTATGTTGACGAAAATGTCCCTCAAAAAAAAAAAAAGGCCCTCAAAAAGTCCTGTTAAGTCATACTTCTATGTTCAATGTGCTTTAGTGCCTGTAGGATGAGTATCATCATCTTACAAGCATGCTGTGAACAAAGTGATATCCCTAAGAGTGTATGGTGCCATAGGTATGTACAGGAATTCACAAGCACATGCCTGAAAGTCAGTGCATTTATGTTCTACTGCAGTGTTAGATTTTATATGCACGGTGTGTTTTTTTTTTAGTTGCAACAAATTTTTTAAATTAGGAAAACGTAAATCGCGGGAATGTCTTGTGTAGCATTCGAGTGTACGGGTTGGCGGCCTCTAGATACAAAACAATTTTCGCACTTGTGCGCATAATTAGCTAAATTATGCTAATTAACTTTTTAATTATCAGTATTTGGTGGCTAAGCAAAGTACTTTGGAGCCCGTCCTCGACACTACCTATCCAGACGATCAAATTTTGAATAGCAGAGTGCATGTCGGAGCTACGCGAACAATTAGTTCCCCGTGGTAGGCTCCTTGAAACCGAAACTGGCCGAAAAAGGAGCGTCTGTGACGTCGATGTCACCGCCTCCCCGGATTTCGTTACTCGCCCGCGGCGCCCAACGCCGCAGATAACAAGGAGTTAATGCACAGCCGGCTCGCGCGGCCGGCGTGGCCAGAGGGGCGGTGACCACGGGTGAGTGGCAAGTGACGAAAGCCGTAGGGGCGGCGTCATCGACGTCACAGACGCTCTTTTTCCGGCCAGTTTCGGTTTCAAGGAGGCTGCCACGGGGAACTAATTGTTTGCGTAGCTCCGACATGCACTCCGCTATTCAAAATTTGATCGTTTGGATAGGTAGTGTCAAGGACGGGCTCCAAAGTACTAATTTGCTGTAGCCACCAATTACTGATCATTAAAAGGTTAATTAGCGTAATTTCGCTAATTATGCATACAAGTGTGGAAATTCTGTATCTAGAGGCCACCAATCCGTATACTCGATTGGTACGCAAGACATTCCCGCGATTTATGTTTTTCTAATTTAAAAAATGTGTTGTAACTAAAAAAACACCCTGTATATGTGTGTGTGTGTGTGTGTGTGTGTAGTGTGTGTGTGTGTATATAATTTTTTTTTTTTTTGGAGAGCTGCACTAAGTAAATGCATTTTGAAATTGTGTGGTCTGTGAAAACATATTCCGCCTTTATTCCTTTTCAGTTGTTCTCTCCAGAAGACACTTTGGCGTCTCGCTTAGGAGTAAGTGATTTTCTTTTACATACTTTATACTTGACAATTATTTGTGCTGTGTATCTTGCCAAATTAACATTTTAACAAGAAATCCAAAATCCACCTTCAAAAAGTTATTTTAATTTATATGAAAACGGGTTGATTTGCCTAGAAATATCACCAATGTTGTGCTTTATAAGCATGAAAAAACTATACATAGAGCTCTTTTACAGACTGTGGGAAAGTAAAAAAACGTGACCTAGCTTAAGCACAAGAATTACTGCCCATGTAATGCTTCCTATAACTTTGGATAAAGACGTTCCTTCAACATCTCGTACTATTTTTAAAATGGCTCAAATATTTAAATAATACTAAATAGTAAATAATATTTAAACTATTGCATTAAGTGTTGAATTTCCAAAGGAGAAGTTGTAGAGCATAATAATTAGTTTGTACATAACTCATTTTCATGATGTTTCCTGCAGTGGTTTTAATTTTTGCTGGTTTCTAAGGAACTGCATCAGATTTGAAGAAGTATTAGGTGACTAGGCGGTTTCCAGTGCCATTAGCACTCTCAAACATGCTATGGACGAATATGGTGCACGCTGGCAGATGGTACTGAACAGACCACAAGTGAAAATGATAAGAGATAGCCCCGCCTTTCACCATCTACCGATAGAACAATATTTTCTTCTATGTTTGTCGGTGATGAAAGCAGGAGGGCTTGAAGAAGAGAAATGCATCACTGTTCTTACTCTCCATTGCCAAATTTCATTAATTGCTTTGACAGACAAGTTGTCTTCGGAAAGGTGAAAGCGAAGGTCTTTTTATTTTATTGACCTTTGTCTCTCAAAGCTTGCGAAGCCCGAGGTCATGGGTTTGATTCATGGACACGGCAGCCGCATTTTGATAAGGGCAAATTGTAGAAATCGCTCTTGCACTTGCCTACATTTGGGCACCCATTGGAATTTGTCGGGTAGTCAACATTAATCATTAGCCCTCCACTGTGGTGAGTCTCAAAGTCATATTATGGTCTTAGCACATAAAATTCCACCAATTACATATTCTTCAACTATTGCGCACTCTTGGAAGCCTATGAAAAACCACTGCAGCTGTTATCCTGGAAATAACTTATGTGGACACTAATACACGCGAACCTAGTTATAAAGTCGAAAGGAGACACGGAATTTTTCATTATAGCATTTATTGGCCCTGACTGCAGTATTACCATTTGGGTTCAATAATTTTAACGCACAAATAAGAAGACGGTGCTGTGGACCGTGGTAAAGCCACACATGTGATGAAGTTTTATAAAGGCAGTAAAAGAAAATAAAAAAGCTACTCATCAGTACCGTTCATATTGCCTTTCACTTCCATTGAGCGCACAGCAAATCCACATTACCGCAGAACCGGAGAAACAACAATGCTGTCTAATATTCAGCCGCGAAACTACTTACGTCATGAAAGAGCAGTACGCAGCGGACTACCGAGCGCCATGTCTTCACCGCTACGACACACACAATGTGTACACCAACGAACGTTGCCATGCCAGCGCTGGCTTAGCCAGCTTGCCATTCCCAAGAACGCTATGTTGCCTATGCACTCCAAAGGTCATGGCCAGCCGAATTGGCGTTCAGTAGCGTTCACAGGCAATAACGAGGGAAATGGATGCACTAATTTCTCACCACTACATGCAAGCAATGGCGCGCCATCTCGTTTGCCCCTCATATCTCTACAGCCGGCCATGTTAATGCACAGTTAGCATGACCTCAGATCTATCTGCATGATGCAATCTCAGAGGCCACGTTCTGAAATCTAGCTGCTGCAAAAAGAAAAAGAATAAATAAATAAACGGGATCAGTACATATCTGTCTGCGCCGCTGCTTGCACGTGGCTACGCGCGCAGCAATGTGTGGCGGTTTCATCAGGCCGTGGGATTTTTTAATCACCACACCGAACGGATGCTGAACACCACAGGAGTCGTGTGTGTGTGTGTGTGTGTGTTTTTTATTTTTTTTTGCATGAATACACGTTGATCTTTGGTTTCGGAGATTATTTTAATTTGTTATATCCATTGGAAGGTCACTTTTGCGCTTCATTAAAACAGCTTTCGATTGCATGTATGTCCACGGGGATTTTGAGGATAAATTATTTACTTTGTTATATCCATTATTTCGTTATATCCGTTACGTTATCATGTGGTTCGAGTGTATTATGCCATTCAACTTCTTCATCAAAAAAGTATAGGTCGAAGGTTAGCTAGCTATATATTTATAATTAATTACCTGACCACATTTTAAAAAATGGTCACAGGTGGTCAAAAGGACAACAAACAGTACAGTAGAATCTCGTTAATTCGGCCTGCGTTAATTCGGAAATTCGGATAATTCGTCATTCCCACACCCTCCCTTCAAAAATGTTCATAGTCCTATGGCAACAAACATTTACTAATTCGACGCAAAATTGCATGCGCACTGGTTAATTCGGACAGGAGGCAAGTCAAAGACAGCGAAACTGAAACTGCATCTCGGAGGCCATAATATTTATCGCATTGCATTTTCTTTGCCACACGTGTGCAAACTTATGGTCTCAGAGGTGGGCTCCGGCAGCAACGGTGCACTGTCGATGCTGATCACGGAGGCGAAGGAAAGCTGCATTTCTTTTTTCTTCTTTTTTTTTTCGGAAACTTATGAAAGGGGACGCAAGGTGGCGTTTTGGAGCACGCATCTTCCTGTCATCTGCGGAAAAAGATAACAAAGAAACAAGATCTCAGATGGATAGCGTGTGGACCTGCAGGCGTCGGTAGTGCTTCCCCCCCCCCCCCCCCCCCTCTTCGGTGCATTGTGGCATATCGGCGTATCGGAAGTGTCGGCGCGTGAGGTGGTGGCCGGGCCATAGTGGTGGTGTGATATATCCCCGTGCCGCAATGTGGGAACCGAATGAGGCGACCGACGAAGACCCGTGCGATGAACAACGCCCGGTGCGTCGTACCGCAAAAGACCGCGGACGCTCTCGTCGTTCTAGAGGAGTTTTGTTACAATGTCCCAGGCTTGCTATGTCTTGCGCTAGAGGGTTTGTCACATGCCTGCAAACTAGTCCTTGCCGCCCAGCTAACCACAAAAAAACAAACAAGCATCACGGACTGGTATGCGATAAAGGAGTTGAAAATGTGCGTTTTTGTTATGCATTCGTTAATTTGGCAATCGGATAATTCGGACATTTGTTTCACTCCCTTGATATCCGAATTAACGAGGTTTTACAGTATTGCGTAAGTTGGTTACATTCACATAATGCAATTGTAGGTTTTCATTAGTTTGGCCTGAATTGACTGAAGCACCCTGTGTGAGATATTATGATAGGGTAGTTTGTTCTCAGGTTTTATATTTTGTCTAATGGAATAAAAATTGGGTGCTGTTCTTGAGCGTGATAATAGGGGAGAAATCAGGTTTATGTGGAACTATACCAAAAATCGGGTTTTGGAGGGTATATTTACAAATTAAAAGTTACAAATGAGAGCCGAGTAGTGTCCGCAGCCCTGAAGGCAGCTTGTGAAATGTACTTTGTGTCACTTCAGCCGACAGGATGTAACTTTGTTGTTCCAACGTGGAGTAGCTAGAGTATGTGCACCACAAATGCTGCACACGATTAAGGAATCGGTAACTGTGTGGTATTGCGATTCGAGGTGAAATCGGGTTTGACTTGATTTTCCTGAAACATGTTTGGGGTGCAAGAACCAAGTAAAATCAGGTTTTACCTCAATATGAACAATCCTAACACACACACACACACACACACACACACACACACACACACAGTCGACTCCCGTTAATATGAAGTTGACGGGGACCGCGAAAAACTTCGAATTAACCGAACTTCCAATTAACCAAAGCAGGTAAAACGGACATTTTTATTAATTCATTTGGAAAAGAAATCTTGCCACAGAGAGCAAGTTCTGCGGGCTGTAGACGTGGCCGTGTGCTTCCTCGGCATTGCTCTTTGCAGCAAAAAACTGCTGCGCGAGGGCAAGGCCCGCAGCTACATCAGCAGCCGTAGGTTGCTGCTCGCTTGAAACATTGTTGTCCAAGTCACTTTCGTCAGCGGCCTTGTTGGGCCGAACGATCCCGAGTATTTCGGTGTGCGTCAGCGCACCACACATTTCAGCTTTACTGTCAATGGCAACGTATTCTCCGAAAGGGACGAGCTGGTTGAAGACTATCGTCGTCAAGTTCGGTTGTGTGTGCTTCCCCCGCTGGAGAAGACGAACCACCTCCATCTCTCGTGGCACTTGCACTAAAACCGCAGCAGCAGTTCACGATCGTCTCCTCTTTAACGCGACCCCATGCTCGCGCTAGCATGTGGATAGCACTGAGGAGGCTCACCTCGCACTGCGTGGAGTTATCCTTGCACAAAACCATCCGCTCGAGAAGGTGCTTTTGGTACAGCCATCCATCGGACGAAGAAAAATTTTTTATGTCTAATATCGCTGCAAGCGATAAAGCTTTTGCTGCAACGATATCACCACTGAGCCAAAGTTGGTTGCTCCGGGCCTCCCTAATCGAAATGAGCAACGCTTGCTCTAACTTCAGGTGGGCACCGGTACGCATTCTCGTGCATGACTTTTACATTGGTCGTTCTCAAATGCTTCGAGTGTCGAGCGCTTGTTCGAAAGAGCGCTTGATGCCGTACTTCCGTGCGATGTCCCATTCGGCGGTGCCTCCCCTCCGTTGCCTCCGTCCTCAACTGCCTTCAATATCTTAACTTTCGTCGCCAAGTCAAGCGTACGATAAGGTCCGCGAGTTGCCATTGCCGCGACTGTGCAACGATGCCGGCAGGCCGATTCACTAACACTCGAGGAAACATACAGATAGGCCTAGCATGTCAACGCAACCATGCGAGGCTGCGATTGCACTGGGCGGATGGGCTAAGCCTGCCACCTCATCATTTTCAGGGCTGTCATCAGCTGTGATGCCGATGCCGCCATTACCTAACATTGACGCTTCAAGAGCTGTGGCGCTGTAGTCAGCTGCGATGCTAGCGATGTAAATTCTGCATGCAAAGCTGTTTTTCACTTTAATAATACAGAATTTCTCAAACATTACGATCATCTTGAGCTACAAGATTGAGAAATAACTTCTAATTAACCGACACCTTAGACTTCTAACTTCGAATTACCGAGCATTTTTTTCTATTGGCTTGCATGCAAAACTGACGGGACCCCAACTTCCAATGAACCGAAAATTCCAATTAAGCGAATTCGAATTATCGGGAGTTGACTGTGTGTGTGTGTGTGTACATACATACATACAGTAGCATCTCGATGATACGATTATGGTTGATGCGAATTTCGCGATAATACGAATTTTAATGTTGTTTTGGACGGACTACGTTGTATAAAATGCGCCGTCATTCTGTGTTATACGAACAGTTTCCCCAGCCATCGCGGATGATACGAACACGCAAAATGACCGTCTCACGCGAGCGACTGACTCAGATTTTTGACTGCAGGTTTTTTCCGCGAGTTCCTTATGAATTTGGACCGGAAAATGGCAGCGAAAAACAGAAAAATTTTGCTTTTCGACGACCAGCGTTCGGCCCATCCCAAAGACTGCAACTTCAGCAATGTCGCCGTAAGTTTCCTGCCCGCAAACACCACAAGCCGTCTACAGCCGCTTCATGCGGGAATAAACCGAAATGTGAAGCACTATTTCAAGGGATTGCTTGTATGGAGGCTCCTGGCGAAAATTGAGCGCAAGGATGAAAACTTGCAGATTAGCCTGCTTGATGCATTACATTTCTTGGCCATGTCCTGGGATAATGTGACCCAGGACACGATCGCAAACTGCTTTCGTAATTGTGGATTTTTCGCGGAATCGGATACGGCTCCGACGGAAGAAAACCAAGAGCCTGACGCCGATTTGCACATCGAGGGTTGGGAGAACCTTGAAACTCGAGCTTCAGTGCGAGACTTCGTCACCGCGGACGACAACGTAGCGACCTGTGGGCTGCGATCCATCGAAGAATTGGTCGACGAGGCAAAGGATACCGAGTCTGAGAGTGATGGTGAAGATGCCGGTGAGTGTGATCTCCTACCGTCAATGTCGGAAAGCCTTGATGCCCTCGATGTGCTGCGTCGCACCGTAAGCACCGGCAGCGTGAGTGAAGAAACCGCAGAACGGTCTTATTCCTTTCAGGCGGCTTTCTTAAGGGACAGCGAACTTAAAAAAGTTCAAAAGAACATCATGGACTTTTTCAACAAGAAGTAGTTGACCCCAATAAAGTTCTTGTTCATCTTCATGATCAGCTTTAACTTGTTTTGGCTCATACGAATTCGGGATGATACAAATATTCTACGTGCTCCCTATGAATTCGTATCATCGAGATTCTACTGTGTGTGTGTGTGTGTGTGTGTGTGTGTGTGTGTGTGTGTGTGTGTGTGTGTGTGTGTGTGTGTGTGTGGTGTGTGTGTGTGTGTATATATATATATATATAATTACACCCACACACATGCAGTGTGTTCTTTTACACATTGCACATTTTTCATGAAAATGCTATAACAGTAAGGCATTTTTTGTCTTTACACATGAACCCCACTTTGAGGTGGAAATACTGTGCCACTCCTAAAGGTATGTTGAAATGACTAATTAACAAAGGCTTAACTTTTTGATTATTAACTTGAGGACAGTTACTTATGTAGGGCATAACAGTTTATGCCAGACCAATTTTTTACCAATCCAAAAAGTTGCATGTAATATCATATGTTCATCATCGAATTTTAGTGGGAATGTCAAAATTAAGCGCACCGAAAGTGTGACTACTGTATTACATCAGAAAGGAACTTCCCGTGATGCAGTAGTGATGAACTTTGATTGAAAGCATATTGCAGTGGAATCTTGTCAGAAAAGATGCCAAATAGTCCGAAATATGTAGTGGACCACTTATTCTTTGATTGTGACGTGTGTGTGTGTGTGTGTGTGTGTGTGTGTGTGTGTGTGTGTGTGTGTGTGTGTGTTTTTTAACTATGAATAGATATAAAACATTCTCTCACCTTTCACACCGTGTGAAAGAAGCACCAAAGTGGTTTGCACTGTGCACTGAAAGAAGAGGTAGTATAAATTGTGGTCACCTCAGATCATAGCTGCAACTGGTGGCTACTTTTCGTAAATTAGTGAATTTGAGAGGCCCGTGGTGGTCAAAAATTATGAGTGGGCGACATGGCGAATTTTTTGGCAGTTTCCAGCTAAGATTTTGATTGAGTAATGGTTTCTGAGGTCAGTGACGTCTCAGCGAATAGACGACAGCATTCTCTCTACTATTTTTCTTGGTTTCAAACCCACACCAAGGCGCACATGACCTTTCCATTGGCTGTCCGTCTTGTAACTCGTGTATCACCTAAATATATCTAGATGTAGGAGATGCTGGTACATCCCCAAGCGACATCCCAGCAAAATGCAAGTTTGCGTATTGTTTCGCACTCCGCGAGGCGGCAATGTTATTCTAGTTTTCTAAAAAAATTTTCGAGTTTATCTATGGTTAGATGATGGCGTATCAGGTTGCATCAAAGTACAGTCAAGTGCATAATCTTAGAGACCACAGGAGCACATGCAGAACTGCGCCTTCTGGCGACTGGTTGTCTGACGGTGACAGCGTGTACAGCGCACGCTCATCCCATCCCGACTGCTATCCTGTTCTTTCACGCCTGCCACAATGTAACAGGAAGCACAGGGTGTCACTTCTGCGGTCGCTGCGAAGGCACCCATGCCACTGAGTGATAATATAGCAATGAAAATGCCATGTTTTGCATTGTCAGGGCCCGGAGTGCCACCCACTACACTTTGTTCGTAGATGCAGCTCACAAAACATGCATTATGTCGCCTTCTCTCAAATGAGCTTGTGTGATGCACTTAACATGCAGCAATGTAGGTGCTCTGTTTCAGGAATCTTGTGCCAGCTCCATTTCCTTGTGGTACTCGGTCTAAATATCGTGCACCCATTGTTACACAGTAAACCATTGGATATCACGCAGTCAGAGAAAAGGTCAAAGAATACCTTTTTTTTTTTTTAGCGCAGTATGAAACAAGGACTTGGAAGGTAGAAGGAGGAACAAGTTGAGCGCCTTGAGCCAGGAAAAATGATGAGTAAACGTCGGTTCATTTCTTGTAAATGAAATAAACGTAAATTGTAACTGAGATCCAGCAAGGATCATCACTTTAAATATTTGACCAATCGACCATTGGCGGCAGCCACTTGCGCCACACTAGATGACATCGATTTTTCAAGGGCAGCCATGCTCTCGGGGTATGCACGAAGTGCTTCCCACTCCTCTGCGCCAGTGAGGACAGTCTCCTTTGTCGCACTTCCAAGATTTCAATGGTGAGGCCCACTAAAAGGAACGCGCGGAAACCTGCGTGTGCAAGTGACGGACTGTTGTCGCATCAGCGCTCGGACTTTTCACAGTTTTCACCAGTTTTCACAGCGTCTGCAGAAGTGCCACCTTGCGCTTTCTACCACATTTTGGCAAGTGCGCCGTTGAAGTGGCCAAAAAAGCTGGCTGGCGGTCAGAACGGGACGAGCGTGCACTGTGCACACTGTCGCACTCAGCCGATCAGCTGCCAGAAAGGCGCAGCGGCGCAGTTTCGCACGCACTCCCGTGGTCTCCAGAATTATGCGCTCAACTGTATATCATTCAAAAGGAAGTTCTTCACAAAATGAAGGTAAATTATTGTGGGGCTTCCAGTATATGTATGCCAACAGTGTTATTTCCATGGGGTGACATAGGGATATTCATACCATAGAGGTGATAAGTGGTGTACGTGCAATAAAGATTACTGCTTAAGGCATTTTCCACTGGCCATGGTGGGCGTGTGCATTTAAAACAATGGCTTATAACATTTTACCTGGTTGAACTGTTCGTTGCCTCAGACGTACCAGAAAGATGTGTGTAGGTGTGACAATAAGAAATGGACAGTGGCACCCTGTATCCCATTAGTTCACATTGTTGAGATGCAAGACTGACTAATGATCGGTTCTTGTAAGACTACTGTCGTGTTGCTTTTAATAAACTCTTTAAAGAATGATGCCTTTAATGATAAGAATAACCACACAAAGCGAATTTAAACGCAGGAGAAAATACAGGAGACTTGAAGCACTTTGCAGACAAGGCTTTGACGCTTTTCACCCATGATTTACCCCACTGTTCCCTTTCAATTGAGCAGACAGTGATGAAACAATGTTATAATCGTACCCTTTATATTGGGGTGGTGATCGTGGATTATGGTGGTGAACTTGCGCCCCCAAGCCCATTCTGCGGCGAGTAGGAGAACCAAGCCGCCCAGGCATTTCGAGCACTGCCATTATATCAGGGGGCAATACAACTGATATTGAAAAACCTCTGTGTAGTTATGGGGTTTTGATTGTACTATATTTTAACGGGGCTATTACAAAATTAGCTTTTATTACTAGGCATGGCACATGAGTAGTGTGGCAACCTCATTAGCGACATTTTTTTTAAATGGCAAATTTTGGTGACTTTTTGCTCATCATTTGGCGAAATTGACTCGAAACTCAGTGACAACCTTGCCTCAGGCCACGTCTATTTCTAAATGCTTCGCGATCTTGCCATCAGGGAAAGGGGTCATGTGCGGTCATACCACCCGAAAAGTGGATGTACTCGTTTGATGTCATAAGAGGACAGCACTGCTCGCTTGTACTTCAGTTTTGGTTTCGTGCTTTTTGTTTATTAAATATTTTCGCATTTACGGAGCGTTTCTAGTGTCAGGAGCATCAGAGGAGCGTCTCAGGAACATAGTCGCCATGACCTTGACATGGTCAAAAAACTACCAGAGTTGGCCCTGAAAGAACCTCAGGTGTTCAGGTATTACTCTGGAACCCTCTAGGTCATGCCTCATAATAATATCATGGTTTTTGCATGTAAAACCCCTCAAATTATTATTATCTTGCGCACAATGCAAAAAAAAAATGCATGATTACCAAACGGCACACACAAAGGTAATGCAATCACTGGTGAAAGTGAGATAACTCATGTATTTCTATGACAAAATACTGCGTGGCATGGCGCATCTTCGCTCAAAGTTTGACTTTTACGTCACAAGACGTAACACAGCACCTGCATTCTGGCCACATCAAGTGAGCTCAGTTTCACTATTGCGATTGACATTTGATAATCATTATCTACAATTGCATGTGACTTTTTGGATTAAAAAAATGAGTGTGTCATAAATTGTGATACTCCACATCTTTCCAGTACGAAGAAATGGTCTCGTGGATAATGAAAATGTTCATTAACAAGCTCTTGCAAATTAGTCATTTCAATGTAGGTTTAGCAGTATTTAAGCATTTCTGCCGTGGCATAGAGTTTGTGTGCGATGACCAGACGACAGTTACCTTACTGTCATAGCACTTCTATAAAAATCTTCAGTGTCTTGAAAAACTGAACCCCCTGTGCATGTGTCTGTAAGTATGTGTATCAGCATTGCCTCCAATATTTTGAGCAGTGGACACTTTGCAAGCAAGGGAGTGTGGGTCAAATACACAATAGTGCAGTGCTGTGATGCAGTGACAGGTGCACGCTACTAAACAAAGTGGTGAGCATTTCTCGGAGATATTGCACTCGCCTTCGACTGCACGCATAAGAATTAACTCTGAAATTTGTACTTAGGCAGCGGAGGTAAGGGCGCCTGTATTCACGTGCTTGCACAGGAGTTGGCGATATTTGAAGCCAGAAGACCACCTGTTCAGATTCCTTTTCACATAACGTGGTGGTGGAGGGCGTGGTCCACTGGTGTAGAATATGCATAGTTGTCATTACTTGTTCCTCAGGTGGACATTTCAAATTTGAAAGGTGTCGTTCAGAGCTGCTGGCGACCGTTTTGGGCAGCAGTGGAAATGCCGTTCACCGGTTGCACGCTTGAGAGCAGCACTATAGCAGTGCGCGCACGGTCCGTCACATGGCTTCTTTCCAAATTTCGCGTGCTTTTTTTAGAACGCGGAGAAAATAACAGCGTATCACATATCATACAGGAAACAATTCAGTCAGTGGTTTCTGGAAGTGCTCTACAACTCAGTGTTCATATTTTAGGTTTTCAGCCAATAATTAGGTTAGGTCATTAAAAATAATTAATTATTTAAGGGGGAAATAAAAAGTAACCTGAGTTTCTATAGGGTAGTACGAATAGTATACGTTTGGTTCAATTCTCCTCTGAAGTGCCCTTTATTTTCAAAGTCATGGCTCAAGTTACGTGGGACAACCTGTATATATATATAGAGAGAGAGAAAGAGAGGGAGGGAGAACTGGGAAGTCCTTCAACTATCCACAAATCTTTTCATTTTTTTCAATACGAGTGTTTCTTGAGTAAACTTCTGTCTAGGCCACGGATTCCCACAGTGGGTGCTGCTATCCGCCAATGTATTCTCAGTTCCGTGTTCGCTAGGTGGCTAATACAGTAAGCAAAAGGTACGTGATCTAAATGCCTTTCATCATGTGTCCAAGTGTAAAGAAAACTTATACACATTGCATACTAGAAGCTGACCAACTGACCTGAAGTTGGCCTTCAGTGTGACAGAGCCACACATCGATTTGTTGCTGTAGAAAAAGTTACCTTCATTGCACACTTGAAGTGTGTGTACGCTCCATTAAAATATTTTTTCTTTAATCATCAGATGCTGTTGGTAAGTAACCTTAGTGCCCTTTTTTAGTATAAATACATGTTTTTCTGTCACAATTATGTAAACATAATAAAGCATGAATGTGTGACTACCTGCCACGTAAATGTGGCACCAATGACAGGAAAACGGTGTGTGTGGAGAGGTGAATGGAGCAGGGGACTGGGTTTTTCGGAACTCCTTGGAGCATGGGCAGGGTTCCTTGGGACGAATTTGCTTGAGAACCCATGGTCTAGGTTTTTGAGCTACGTATGTGCTTTAGATTCGAGAGAGAAGTATCCATGTAATTTGTCTGGAAATTTAAGCCTTCTTTATTTCTTTATTTAGGATTTGGCTACTGAAAATAGATCATCAGATGCTGTTGGTAAGTAACCTTGATACCCTTTTTGATATAAATTCATGTTTTTATGTAACAGTTATGTAAATGTGGTGAAGCATGAATGTGCATAGCATGCATGATTGTGCTCTTGAGAAACTTGCCTTGAGCTATTCTTGTTAGACCACGAAAAGCTCTAAAGATTCTTTAATGTAAACATAGTTTTCATGTTGGAAAAGACTACTCATTATGTGTTTTTAGCATTAGAAAGGCCACTAAGAATGCGATCTTTTTATTTAGCAGTTTTTTTTTTTTTTGGCATGTTTATGTAATAGAAGGGATGCTGAAAGAGACGATTTTGTAATAACACATTGATCCAGTAGTGCAACCCTGCCTGATCATTAGCACCCTGATGTCAGTGCTCTGTGCTAATTGTGTGATTTACTACAGTCTTTTAAGTACGCACGAGCCATGGGCAAATAGTGTCGTGCAGACAGTGGTGGATCTAGAGGTAGTATTGGGATGCCTTGACGCCCCTCTTAATTCTTGAATGTGTGCCCCCAGGAAGAGGGCCTATTTCAGAAATGTCCTTATAAGTGACTTTCTAGCACCGTAAAATGCACCATCATGCATCTGAAAGTATGCACGCTGATTTCTTTAGGTGTTGATGCCCCATATTCAGCTTTCGGTATCAGACATCCATAAGCTGACCCCCCTCTCGGAATAATCCTGCATCCACCCCTGTACGCAGATGACTGTTTTGATTGGCTAGTCATGAGTCATTTTTCCATCTTAATTGTGAAAAAAATATTATTGATAATAGCTGGTGCACTTCACGATTTCTTCTGCTTTAAAGAAAGTAACAGAAACAAGAGTATGCTATCACACTTTAATACTCCTACACTTGGGAATTTTCAATGGACAGTGAAAGTTGTCTCCTTATGATGTGTGCGGCATGCTAACATGAGCTATGTGACCTGTATTGGTCTCTAGGTTTATTTTCCTCTAATATCATGAACAGCAGTACGAAAGTCGCGGTAACGCTGGCTCTAACTATGCACCTTGAGAGGGAGGTTGTAGGGCAACTCGCAGTAACTGAAGGGATGAGTGCCCCCCTTCCTCCCCGCTGTCCGTCCACGCAAACCGGCTTTTTTCTTTTTTGGCTTTGCTTGTCGCATCTTGTTCAATGTAAAGTCCGCTCTATGTGTCTGGATGCGCTACGGCGCACACACAGCCCGTGTGTGCGCCGAGCGTTATCTTATGCGTTTGCATGCACGCAGTCTTTTCTACAAATATTGTGGAATATTCTGGAAAAGACTGTGTGGAGGTAGAGGGCGCGTGGCTACACGAAGCTGCGCGCCCTCTCCATAGGGAGAGGACGCGGTGCCAATTCGACACGCCACGCAGAGATGCGTTGCACTGCGTACGTGTGGTTAGGGCTTCACTTTCTTGTGGAGATAAACCGAATTGATTTCTAGCTTGGGCGCGTCGCGTGGTCTGCGGCAACGCCGGTGCGCAACGCCATTTCGCGGTTTCGATTTCTCTGCATGGTTGCAACGGAGGCGCCGCTGAAACTTGATGTTTATCTTCATCGGCACTCCTTGGCAGAGGTGGAGGAAGTTGATTTTCATCTTTATTGGCGTAGCCTTCAGCTTGTTTATTATTGACGCTTACGAGGGATTGTTGCTGTTCTTGATTACGGAGTTTACTCTGCCCAAGGCAGCCACATGCAGAGAAGGTACCGTATGTGTGCCAACACAGCTGGTTTCTCCAAGAGAACAGAGATGCGTTTCATGTGCGCACACTGCGATAAGGCACTGTACGTAGACCTGTTTTGCAAGGAACACTACGTTCTAAAATGCTATTGAAAAATCTGCAGTATTAGCTCGATTCTACTGCGCCCTCGATTGTAACGCACACAAGTTTCCCATGACAAAAATAAAAGTGAAACATCGATTGTATCGCGCACCCATTTTTCGTGACACAAAAAAAAATGAAAAGTCCGTAGGGGTTCAGTTAGCGGTGCTCTTATTATGTGAGTGCATTCATTATGCGAGTACGGCACAGCCCTCTATTCATAAATTTGGCATTAAAAGCACAAACTTAAACAACAATAAAAGCACAATTAAGGAGACCCCTTGTATCTGCAGAACTGCTGAGAAAGTGCCAATGGCCATTGTAAAGTCATGATTCCTTTGTTAAGCAGCCTGTGGCTGTATGCCGAGGTGATTGCCATAGGTGACAGTGTCACCTTGTGCTATGTAGAATATCGCTTGTTCAATGACAAAGCAACTACAGTAGAATCTCGATAATACGAATTCGTAGGGAGCACGTAAAATACCGTATAAACCGGACTATAGGTCGAGTGGGAATATAGGTCGACCCCCCAAGTTTAGGTGACCAAAGAAGAAGAAAAAAAAAAGAAAACAACCCAAAATTGCCGAAGCACATTTATTTGCGAATAGGGCGCACCGCCCACCCATCGCAGCTGTTCCTATTAGTCAGATGACGCATCACTGTCTTCTGAAGACGAGAGGTGTCGCTGACCACCTCCCATAGTGCGTCGTCTTCCATGCCATCCAGCGAGTTGCTGATGCAACATTTCTTAAAAGCATTTTCCACCGTGGAATCCCTTTCTGTCCCAACGTGGGAGCGGCCCGCTTCGCGCTAGAAAACTAGCGCGACCTAATGGACCTCAATAAAGTTTTTCCATCCATCCATCCATCCATCCATCTGGCAAGGAACGCCAGGCGGAAAGCACCCAGCCGCAGACAGTCACAGGCGAAGGCCTCTGTAGGCAGCCCGTCGGTTTCTTCAGGTTGTCACCGGATATATATACTCCTGGTACCCCAGCCACACTCTGTCCTTGAACGGCTTGTTCAGCACAACGTCAAGCAGCTGGAGGGTGGATGTCATACCACCCAGTATCACAAGGTCCGTTTTTCCATCGCCGAGTGTGCGTTTCACAGCGTCGGTAAGGTGACCGTGAAACGCATCCAATGCGAGCATGCTGCGAGGACGCAGCAACTTTTGGCAGATGGATGTGCGCCGGCAGAGAGAAAATCCTTTGCGTCTCATGAATCGACGCACCCACGAGTTTTGTGCACGGAACTGTTCTCTTGTGAGCCCAGCTTCTCGAGTGAGCTCCACGGCTTTGTTGCGAATGGTATCCACCGTCACTGGCAGCGAGCACGCACAAAGTCCGCGAGCGTATCCTCCAGCTGTGGATGAACCACACTTCGCCCACGAAACGACGTTTTCCGAGGGTTTGACTTCTGCAGCTTCCCTTTCTGTTCATGCTTTTTTCCGAAACCCCAAAGCGGCGCTGAGCGGCCATGTTGCCGTTCGCTTCAGCGAACTAACAACATTTAATTAAAATTCAGCTGAGAACTGCCTCCTTTGCCGCTGCTCATATTCAATGAACGAAAAAAAAGAACACTAAAAATCATAGGCGACGTCAATCGAAGCCGAACAGATCGAAAGCACAGAGCGAACACAAAGAAAACAGTGAGACTAAAAAAAAAAATGCCTGCTATTGGATTTGGATACTGCCCTGTGTGGCTTTTGACACTCATGCATGCCACATGTTGCCAGACGGTGACGCACTGTCGGTTAAACACCGCTATATAAGACGAGGGGTGACTTTAGCTCGTTGTTTTTTTTTTTTCGAAAATATCTCGACTTATATTCCGGTTTATACGGTATTCGTATCATCCCGAATTCGTATGAGCCAAAACAAGTTAAAGCTGATCATGAAAATGAAAAAGAACTTTATCGGGGTCAACTACTTCTTGCTGAAAAAGTCCGTGATGTTCTTTTGAACATTTTAACTTCGCTGTCTCTCAAGAAAGCCGCCTGACCGGAATAAAACCGTGCTGCGGTTTCTTCACTCACGCTGCCGGTGCTTACGGTGCGACGCAGCACATCGAGGGCATCAAGGCTTTCCGACATTGACGGTAGGAGATCACACTCACCGGCATCTTCACCATCACTCTCAGACTCGGTATCCTTTTTCGACCAATTCTTCGATGGATCGCAGCCCACAGGTCGCTATGTTGTCGTCCGCGGTGACGAAGTCTCGCGCCGAAGCTCGAGTTTCAAGGTTCTGCCAGCCCTCGATGTGCAAATCGTCGTCTGGCTCTTGGTTTTCTTTCGTCGGAGCCGCAGCCGATTCCGCGAAACATCCACATTTGCAAAAGCAGTTCGCGATCATTTCCTGGGTCACATTATCCCAGGACATGGCCAAGAAATGTAATGCATCAAGCAGGCTAATCCGCAAGTTTTCATCCTTGCGCTAAATTTTCGCCAGGAGCCTCCGAACAAGCAATCCCTTGAAATGGTGCTTCACATTTCGGATTATTCCCGCATCCAGCGGCTGTAGACGGCTCGTGGTGTTTGCAGGCAGGAACCTTGCGGCGACATTGCTGAAGTTGCAGTCATTGGGATGGGCTGAACACTGGTCGACGAAAAGCAAAATTTTTCTGTTTTTCGCTGCCATTTTCCGGTCCTAAGTCGTAAGGAACTCGCAGAAAAAATCCACAGTCAAAAATTTGAGTCAGTCGCTCGCGTGAAGCGGTCATTTCGCGCGTTCGTATCATCCACAATGGCTGGGGAAACTGCTCATATAACACCGAATGGCGGCGCATTTTATACCACGTAGTCCGTCCAAAACAACATTAAAATTCGTATCATCGCGAAATTCGCATCAACTGTAACCGTATCATCGAGATTCTACTGTAGATATTTATGAATGCTATAATGATACCATGGACAGCTGGACTAGTTGGTACGTATTCATAATGAAACAGTGAGAAGACATGGACAAAACGAATAAACCGGAAAAAACGGGCATTAGTTACGCTAATTTATTTGCTTCATTCATCTCTATTCGGCACTGCATCAGTATGAACTATACCATGTAATCAGCATAGGTTCAAAAGGTATATATTCACAGCTGATATTTGTATTTGTGAAAAATATGAAAAGGTACACATATATGTGCTCTTGCATCTCATTGTATCACTGTACCGAATGTGTACTTTCTCACAACAGATGTCTTAGCTGCGAAGTCCACACTTATATGTGATTCGCCTTTGGCGCTCGCCACATGCTTGGTCAAGAAAGATTACGGTCGCACATGTATCTCCTGCTAGCATGGCCGTGGCGTATATATACAGGGGTGGGACTGCCCAAAGTCATCTCGAACCAATTTTTGGAGCAGGCAAAATTGTATTTTGGAGCAGTTTGGCACAGAAAAAAATTGCAGTTTGGAGCAGACAAAATTTCATTTTACAGCTATTTGGAGCATGCAATCTGAATTTCTGTGGAATAATGGTGTTCAAAGAGAGCTGTCAGTCTACAAAAAAAAAAAAAAACTATAAAAGTGAGCCTTGTACTGCAACTGCCTCAGTCAATGTCAGAAGCTGAGTTTTGAAGATTACCTTGACAGTGATAGCATCTCACATGAGGGAGTTTTCAAATAGGGGCCCCAACGTGCTTTGCATGTGCTAACTTTACGTCATGAAGTACGAGTTTTTGAAATGGGTTTTGCACTTGCTGTTTGCATCTTGTGCTTGTAGCTCCAAAAAGGCAAGCAGCAGTAAGTAAACATTTAAGGATAATAGAGGTAATTTTCTTTCTTACACATACTCTTTAAAACAGTCATTTAAAATGTGCACTGGCAATGAATTTGCTTGTAATCCCCATCAGTTCTGAGAGTCAAAACAATTTGTTATCATGAGCCAAGGCAATCCAACATAGAGCTACCAGTTGCGTTAAGCCTACAAGCTCTCGATTCAACAACCGATCTTAAAAGCGCACCCTATTTCACGGCCAGTCTTTGTTGTATCTGTGAAATGGAAGAAAGTGATGGCCTATGCCACCATTTAGTAATTGATTGATAAAATCGTCGGTTAATCAACAATCATGTCAATTCAGTCCTAGGCCAGAGCCGTCGCTTTGACGTGCACTGCCATGTTTGTTGATGCGAAGTCTTTGGGGCACGCTTTGAGGCTTTCGCTAAATTCCAGAAATAGCGTGCCCAGCGCAAAACTGAAAGGCAGTCTTGCGCATGGACAGTGGTGTTGACACTATTTCTTTGGGGCCCCTTTTCAAAAAGTCCCTAGTGATTCTGTTTTCAGCACCAGCGTGGCAGTGCCTAGACAGATAAGTGCCACGGCGTGATGAAGGTCACCGGTGAATGCGCCTGTACAGCATAGCCATGTCACGATGAGATGTAGGTATCTGCTCAGCAGTGCATGAAATGCAGCGCGCTTTAACTGCAAGGCTTTATTAAACAACAATCCAAACTAGCACACCGCCATACAGTGCCGCCTCCTTGTGCGGGACCCATGTGATCCGCAGGGATGCTGAACACACACAGAAATGAAAGCCGCTTGGTATCATCGCATTGACCCAAGATACTCGCCGAACTAGTAGGACGCACAAACGATGACGAGATGAGCGTGGCCGAAGACCGTTCAGATAAGCGAGCAAACGCGCCACAAGAAGTGCTCCTGCACCGACAGCATGAGCATGCAACGCGCTGCACTCGACTACATAGGGAGGATCTGACTATGCGGCAGCTGCACCGCGCTTTATGAAATGGTATTGCAGATCACCACACAAATACACCCTCTGCGGAGCGCGAGACGAGTTGTCCGTCTGCTCTGACGCCATTTCGGCTGCTGTTTCATGGTATCACTTCAAGAAACTGTGGTTTCAAAATATTCCTTGACATCACACACTGAAGCACGGTCATGCCAAAAGATCACAATTTCTTCCTCGCTTCGGTATGTATGCTTATCGAATCGAACAAAAGAAGTTTCTGCACTAATGGGACTCCACAGCAAGGACTGTCCGTCAGCTAGTGCACATCGTTTCAACTGCCACCGGAAAGATTTTTCTTGACGCAAGCCAAACGAATCGCGATGCACTGGTGGAGCACTGGCACCGCATATGTTTCTCTGTAAAATTGCATAATGTCCCTAACACAACAATATCAACATGCCAACGTTCATGACGATATAGTGCAAAATATTCTAAAGATACATGTTCCAGTCAATGTAGTAACATGATTTCTGGGTCAGTTTATCATGCCACGAATCTAGAGAGGCGCAGTTTATGCGTGCAAGTTGAGCATGGAAGAAGGACGAGGACAAAAGGAAGAAATGTGCACGTACTGGCGTTTCCTTTTGTCTTCGTCCTTCTTTCACGCACAACTCGTCCAAGTATGACTAACAAAGCCCGCATCCCAGACATTTACAGCGAAAGCTGTATATGTCTAGGCGAAACGAAAATCCGTTTTTATCCTGTGCGCAGAGACTTCTCCATTGGCTGCACCGTCCAGTGATGTCGTTCTTTGCATCATACCCAAGCACATGCATTGCCTGCACCATCAGTATAGTGTTTCAAAGCATAGGAGAAGGGTGGTAGAGAGGAGCAGTGAAGCAAGCCTTAGCGGGATGCTTGCAGCTGCTGCCACCGCCGACCGTGTTTCCCCACGCTCGCGTCGAACATGCCCGTGCACCGTCAGTGACGTCATTCATCCCGTCACAGCCATACCGCAGAGCCCGCGTGCAGCAGTTTCACCTTGCAAATTCCACATCAGTAGGCGATGGATCGTACGAATTCTCGAACAGCAGACAGCTTTCGAAGAACAGCACCCGCAGCAGAACCGTGAGAGAATTCATGTTCGCCGGGCCGATGCTGCAGTCGAGGCACAAGGAAAGCCCTGGTGGCCAAGCGCTAGCAGCAACTGCATGCTGTGCTGAGGATCTGGCAGCCTTCCAAGCCGCGCTAATTCGTGAAGCAGAACGCAAGCGCCAGTGGCGGGCGGATGCTGCTAACCACGACGCCGAGCTAACTCCTAACTCGAGAGATTGAACACAAGCATCAACGTGCCAATGGTGGGAGCGCATTCGTCAGGGCCAACTCCCGCTTTCTGCAGGAGTTAATACACAATGAACCGCTCCTTACACTCCTTCATGACCGTGACAGTGTGCGGCTTGTGAAATAAACACTGTGGTAAACCCAAGAAAAATGTGCGTGCAACCTCATTATCAAACACAAACATGTAAGCACTACAGTAAAACCTCGTTATAACAAAGTTGACGGGGAGCGGTAATTACTTCGTTATAACCAATATCAATTTCATCTATAGGAACTTCAAGGGGAATTGCGATTACTTCGTTATATCCAATAGTTCGTTATCCGGGTTCGTTATAACGAGGTTCTACTGTAATTGAGAAAGGCTTCAATACATCATCGGGATTAACCCACTGCTAAGCACTGGGGCCGCGTGTTTCACCGTGATCATGTGAGGCAGTGTGCGGCTTGTGAAATAAACACTGTGGTAAACCCACGAAAAATGTGCGTGTAACCTCATTAACAAACACATACATGTAAGCAATGATTGAGAAAGGCTTCAATACATCATCGGGATTAACCCACTGCTAAGTACTGGGGCCGCGTGTTTCAGTTTTGCTGGTTAACCGTCTGTACAGAGTGCTTGGGCGGTGTTTTTTTTTTTTTAATTTTTATTTCAAGTACGCCATTGACCCTTCGCATCAACATGCCCAAAAACAGCGCGCATAGTTTCCCACAGTAGGAAACTCTGCAGTAGCTCGCACCTAGTCCAATTCTATATGAACCGTACTGCCCACTTCGCTGTCAGTGTCTTCAGCTGCATTTTCGTTATTTCCTAAGCAGCACCACATCGCTCTCCGCACTCGCCTCTCTGTGAGCACCAACAATCGAAACCCACAAGTTTTAACACACGCGCATCGACCACTGGTCAGGAACGTAAAAAGTGCAATGTTGCGCGGGAAGTGCCATTGGGCAGTAGGCAGAATGTCTACTGCAGCACTTTCGGAAAACGAACTGTCTCAAGCCGTTTTGGCGCAATGTGGCGCAAATCCAGACACTTTTCCGTGTTTGGTGCAGGAATGTACGTTTGTATCAAAATGGCGCAATTGGCACAGGAGTCCCACCCCTGTATATAGTTATGAATTTGTTATCTCTATAGCTATGTGTACACATGGCCACTAAATCACGCTGTCATCTAACGACTGTGGTATATGATTCGCCTGTAGGTTAGCCGATCCTGAGGATTGTTCAGGGCACGGAGCAGTGTCTCATATCCAAAATAAAATGTGAATATGGTGAAAAGTCAGGATTAAGGTGAATCAAAGGTTCATCAGCTGGACCAAAGATGAAATGGCTTTATTCAACACTGCATCAAGCAAATGAAATGTTAAGCATTCAAAATTCGCCCTAAATTAATGGACAAAATGCGTAATGTGTTTGGTTCTAGGTAATGTGTTTGGTTCTAGCAAGTTATCCTAGTCAACAAAAGAGGTGTCACTACTTCTTTCTGGGACCACTAACCATCAACTTTTTGTCTCGATAGCTAGTGGTTCAATAAACATAATGTTAGCATCTCCCTTGTGATCTGGGAAACACCTGAGGTTTTGATAACAAGCCGCGGTGGCAGAATGGACGCGATGGATTTGCTTATCACTTCTTGCCACAGTGTGTTGTATCCAGGGTGTCAAACAGAAAAAAATACGCGTTCAGTTCTGGTTTGGAGAAATCAGATTTTGAACCGGTTTGTGAACCGGTCGGTTCAGTGTTGCACTGCTCAAGCTACACTGCTCAAGTGACAGTATTCAGAAGTTCACCAGGATGAAATCACACACACACACAGAGAAAAGAAAATATGTGTCACACTGGAGTTGTCCATCTTAGAAAATTGAGGGTGATACCCTATAACCCTAGAACTGTAGTTTTCTATGTAATTCTCATTTCGCATCCTATGCGGCACTGCAAGCGTAATACATACGCAAGTGGGTTTCTTTCTTTTTTTTCTTTTTTAACTGTGGAAGGACGTGTGAGCACATCAGGAACAGCTAGTGATTTTTTACATAACTCAGTGAAAGTTGGGGAAAATGGCTGAAGTAGGCATAGTGCAAGACCACGTTATGAGCATTGTGTTAGGGGACAAGGGACTTCTGAGACATCCTCGAGCACTCTCTTGCACGTCTTCTTTCTATTCCTAGTTTTAAAGGAACGAAGTAAAACAGAGGAAATTTTTGTAAATGTGCGAAGGGCAAATTTTCGAGCCATGTCAGTGTTAGAGAAAAGTAGTTCAATATCAAGTAAAGTGAAATAAAAAAAAACTTTCATTGAGTGTACTGGACATAAAACAAACGCCCTACATAATTTGGTACATGTGTGCCATAACAGGATTGCATCCAGAGATAGAAGTTGAAATTGGTGATGAAAAAAGTGCAGTTTTAAGTCCTAACTGCTGAGCATGTCTTGTACAGCAGACTCGCAAATATGAGTGAATACAAGCATGTAAAGAGTAGCAGCCAAATAGTTAGCTTTGTCTAAACTGAAACAGAGAATTGATTCGTTGTATAAGAAGGGGACTTGCCTGATGACAAGTTTACTGAAGGCTGCGCTCAAATGCAGCGACGAGGCACTGCTGGCAGATCGTGGCACCATTGCTATTGGAACTGCTTTCTTCCGAATCAAAGACCGATATTTTTCAGTTCAGGTTTGGTTCGAGTTCAAGCATGTTCCGAGAATATTGGTTCAGGTTCAGTTCCGGCAAAAATTCCAGTTTGGGTGCGGTTTTCAGTTCGAGTTCGGTTTGACACCCTGGTTGTATCTACATTTCCTTCGACCTAACGCATGACGTACAGCCACTGTGATGAGGGCTTTGATGGTGCATTATCAAGTTGTGGTCACCGGTTCCCCTGCTGCAACAAAAGTTTTTCGGAAACATTATTGAAGGTAGCTCTTTTTCTTACTGCTGCTGTTAGAATGTTCTCACGGCATTTCCGTGTAAATAAGAATCCTTCGGCAATGATTCATGGGCATAAAAGGCAAAATTTCGACTGAACAAAAGTTTGGATATAACAAAGTAAATTGCGAATTTGACTGATTTTATTATACCGAGGTTTAAGTGTAGGTACATAATTTCGTAACACATTTCGTAACTCATTTTGAAGTCAGACGTGAGCGGGAGGTGCTGCACAAGAAACAAGAGTATATGTGTTCATTCCGCTAATACATATTAGAAGAAAATATGCCTGTCCTCAACTCATGGGCCCATTTATGTTCCCATTTCTCTACCCCATTCACGTAACTTGGCACTGCCAAGGCAAGAGCTCCAAACACCTATGTAGGAAAGGTTTGCTCCATAGCTGCCTGACCATGCCATTACCATAGCAATAAACAAACATGGTGCCAAACACCAACAAATAGCATGAGGCAACTACAGTGCTTTAAGGTGAGAAGCATTCACTGCTTGAACAGCGTTTACAACCCTACGACACATTAAAAACGAGGCTGCTCACAGAGGTGCACTAGCAAAAGAGCAGCATAGGTACACCACTCAGACATGCTTTTATGTATGGCCAAAGGCCACAGGCAGTCTCCTCTATTGTGTATCGCAGTTATAGCACCTTTCTTTACGACTTTTTATACAACCATGTCTGGTTGCATTACGACATTTTTCGTTCGTACAGGGTATTGTGCAGTGTGAAAGGAACACAGGCAGAACATACAGCATATACAATGCTCCTTCTTGTCTGTGCTTCTTTTATGCTACAGAATACCTTGTGCTGGATATCATGTACCAGCCAGCCCATGAACAAATTCTCTTAGTGCATTACAACAGTTGCAGGAGACCAACTGCTGAGAGTGTTTGCATCACAAATGCTTCTGACAAATGCCACTGCATGCACTGGTGCTGTCAGCAGAAATGTAGTGCTTTAACTAAGTAATTAAAGTAATAGATATATTGTTTCAGGAAGAAGGCAGGCACATGTTCACAAGAAATATATATGGTGCTGAGGCAGTGGCCAAAGCCTTAGTCTTCCTCTAGTTTGTGTCACCTTTGTTTACTTCACCATAATATTCGTATTGTGCTTTTGACTTAAACTAAAGGCACCTGCAGTCAGTTTTCGCAACTTGCAAATAAAGAACCATGGCTTATCAGATGTTGGAGGGTCCTTTTACGACCAGTGCAGTGGGATCTTTCGCACAAACCATTGATGGCATGGTCCATATGTCTTTGATAGTGTTGAAGGGAAAGGGAAGACAGGCATGTGAAATTTGGGGTGCTGAGAGGGCTGGTTCAACTGTATAAATGCATGACTTGCATTTTCCTTCCTTCCTTCCTCGCATTTCTTTCCTTCCTTTCTCGCATTTCTTTACCTTTTTGCACAGACATACAGGAACCAGATTTAGTAATTGTTAAAACCAGTATTTGCAGCACAGAAACATTGCAGTAAACTGCTCATTTTACCATAGAAGGCTCACATAAGTTCACGATGCATCAGGTGGTTGCTGTTATTTGCGATATATGTACTGTTAAATATGCTGTCATTATAAGTGGTTTGACTATAAAGCTTTTGATTGGCTAGGCTTGAAGTTTAGCAGTTGAGGGCAACAGCTATTGTACACCACTGGAAGGAGCAACAGGCAATCAGCTTAATGGACCACAGCAATGAAAACTCATGTAATAAAATTTTCATTTCACAGCGAAGTCTTCAAAACCTGTTGCTCCACATGGCCAAAAATTTGAAGTGTTATTTTTTGAAGCCCCTTATATTGATCTCTATTTTTCATATGCTTGAAGGGACACTAAGTAAAAAGGTAAAGTGGTTTAGAAGAACTTATATTTCAAAAACTCAATTGTTGTTAATTTTGACATTTTATGGTCAATAATAAAAGAGAGAATGAATGTCAGTTTTAGTTTTGAGATTTGCATTGGAACTTCGGTACCTAATGATGTCAGTAGGCCAGATATATAATTGTATTCTCGCTAAATACGCTCTTTGAAATGTTCTAAAACTCCCTGTGTCGTCTCTGGCTTCCTTGGAACACAATGTAGGTCTTGCTTACCAATAAATACTTATGTAGGCCTTAGAAGATGCTGTCAAATATCTGTGACATCACATGTTTTAGTGCTGGAACTTGCGGTGTATCCAGCTGTATTTTCGTTTTGAGCATTTCCTAGCTTACCAAGGGTCTTCTCCTTGCAAGATTGGTACTTTCAGTGTTGCCAAAAGCTAGCCTACTAATGCAAGAAAAATTTTTTTTCACTTTGGTATACCTTTAAGAGAAGATTGTTTGCATAAAACTATGTGCAAGATTCTGCACGTCCTTTTCTGATGATTGTTCATTGTCTAAAATAAACATAATTATTGTGACTTATCTTTTTTTCTAATGCAGGTAATGAGTTAGTGCAGTACACACCAAGCCTCCTTGACCTGGGCATTGAAGAAAGCTCTTCATTCCAGCCTGTCAGTGAACTCCTGTTGTCTGATGATGATGAACTCCCAAGCAGTTCATCGGCACTGAACACTGCTACTAGAGAATCCCCAGCCCCCAGGTCCAATTCACTGGTTACATGTGAACAAAGCCAAAGCTCGCGATCTGCATCCCCCTCCTATCTGTTTCAAGACAACCTCAAATCAGTTGTGAAGACTGAACCACGCTTACCTGGAAAGAAGGGGACGTCATCAGGCAGGAAACGCCGTGGTGGCAGCAAGAAGTGAAATGGACTGTGGTCTCCACAGGACACAAGTATACATATTAGCCATCACGTTAGCCAGTATGCTGCTAACGAGTCAGGCTGTTAAGATTGTGCATATGCACTTATAAGGGTTATATTCAGAATACTGAAATTATCCACTGTTAACTACACAATCAACAGCAGTGGAAACATCACAAAGTAGTGATGGCATGAAAGAACAAGACTAGTTCTAGAATGCACCCAAATGCAGAGCACACTACACACACAGGTGAAATTTGCACCTGTCCACCCCTTGATGTAGCCATTGTTGTGGATACTTGGTTTCGTTAAAATGGCAAGGATACTTGCCACGCCGAAGTGGGACACAAGACCGAGATAAGTGACCCAGTGACGTGCACATCCATTGATGTTCAGGGTTAGGAGCTTGGTCAAAAAAATAATAAAGCTGAGTTAATCTCAAAGTGCCATTGGAGGATCTCTTCAATTTAACCACACAAAGAAGCACTGTCAGGTACAGTCTTGCCAAACACTGTTAAGGAGGTTGTATCATTACAGAACTACAAAGGAAATAATGGCGTGCTTTCACACACATATTATTCGACATAAGTCCCCATATTATAACATAACGTGGTTTAGGCTTATAAGCTTATAATTTTGTAGTAGTGTATGAAACAGTATATCATAAAAGTTTTAAGGCAGAAACCCATATATATGTCTCATGCAAAGGTGACCTTGAAGAAACTGGGAAAATACGGTACTTAATAAACTCTAGTCTTGCTCACCCAGTATATACAAAAATTGGTATAACATGACTGATGGGAAGACTATAGTCTTTATATATGTCTCATGCAAAGGTGACCTTGAAGAAACTGGGAAAATACGGTACTTAATAAACTCTAGTCTTGCTCACCCAGTATATACAAAAATTGGTATAACATGACTGATGGGAAGACTATAGTCTTTATATATGTCTCATGCAAAGGTGACCTTGAAGAAACTGGGAAAATACGGTACTTAATAAACTCTAGTCTTGCTCACCCAGTATATACAAAAATTGGTGTAACATGACTGATGGGAAGACTATAGTCTTTCTTGGGATACTTGAACGTAGAAATTTTGGTCTGTCTTTGTGTTTGTCTGCTGTCACACGATTCAGCCACCCGGGCAAAGTTTAAGCACTTTTCTAACGCCCAAGCATCTTGAACTGGTAGCTGCCTTCATACTTGTGTACATTGTCGATCAAAAAGCAAATATGCATATCTGAGGTGCAACATCAATACATAAATATTAGGTAGTGTGTTCCTTGACTGGAAAAGACATTGATACGTAATTCTAAAGACCTTAGTGTTTGTTAGGCTGTGCTAAAAATGCAATGCTATGCACGAAAAAGGCCTCTGCCGACGATTTGGTGCTGCCACCTGGCAGCTCATGTTTCCCGACGGCGCTGCCAGATGGCGTCCATATCTCACGCAGCGTAGAGTGACTGTATGCTAGCATAAAGAGTTGCGCGTCTGTTTTCCAAATGCCGCCAGCTGCGAAGCAACCACGCATTGCAGAGAAGGTGACATTCAGGCCAACTTTTGTGTGTCTCGGCACCGATGTTTGTAAACACTGGTAGGCACCGGTGATATAACCAGGGCTTGTATCGACGTCGCGGCGCGGAGGCCCTGCCCACCGCTTGCTGCGGCCCTGCATGGTCGCGCCACCGCCGCCAGCACAGTGTGTGCGAAAGCTGCGCCTCCGAGCACGGGGCGTCGGAGTGCCGACGGCGTGTTTACGATAGTTTGCGAGAGGCAGCCGCGCGAGATGAATTTGCATTAGCTCTGTAGGAAGTATTCAATGCATGTAGAAAAGAATACACTGATGCCCACCTATGACAAGATGTGAGAAACTAAAACGACAAGCACCTTGCCACATGATGCGAATGATCGCGGGCTATCATGTCGGCATCGCTTCATGCGTATGCTTTAATTCGGTAACTACCCTAGCAAAAATTCTAATAGAAAAACTAATAGCCTATGAGGTTATTGACAATAATAGAATTTATTAATATTAGACTAATAGCTTGTACAAGACTTATAGGAGAACATAATACTATTGTTCTAATAACCTAGACGTATACTTAATATATACGTCTAGGTTAATATACTTAATATACACTATGAAATTTTAACTCCCTTAAGGGTGTAAATGACCTATCTCATGGGCACGGAGTGAGCTCATGGGCGACACCCTTTTTATGTGTAGAGCAAAAATGGAGGATGCATGTGCTTTACAATCGCACTGTGAGTGACACAGCATTATATTTTAGATGCATTTATGATCACGCATTACACACTAACAAGACACCACAGGGACATCACACATGCAAATACACACTCGACCATTTCAAACCACTACATAGAACAGAGAACATTCACGTTATTTCACATCTGTACGCAGACAGTCCTGTATATATATTCCAGATTCCTGACCTGCTATGCAGTGCCAGTGGGGAAATTACTGTTATGCGCAATAACAAAATAAGGGTACGCAGGACATCTGCTGATCAAGAATAGGCTAACTGGTAGCTGTGCATCAAACGTATCTGTTAATCTAAACCCACCAAATATTCAATGCCAAATTGCCAAGAAATCGTACATCTCTATAGGTTCCTCAAGTTTTTTGCTGTGTGAACTAATACAAACTAATAGATATTTAAAGTGCAAATTTAGTGTTTTAATAGTTATGTAAAGCTCTAGCCACCTTGCTTGAGAAAAGATCCATTAGGCAAATTTCTAATAGAACACTGTATTAGACTAATACAAACACCTATAAGACAAGTAAAGATTCCTATAAGACTAATACAATACTAATAAGACTAATATAAAACTTATTAGACTAATACAAATCTCTATTAGAATTTTTGCTAGGGTAGCGCAAGGATGAACCACCCGGAGTCGGGTTTAGTCACATACGACTTGAAAATGCCTCAGCTAAAATACTGTTTCGAGCTAAAGCCTCTAATCCCTACGCGAAATCCTTGCGCACAGACAAATGTATCGGATTAGTTAAGCATAAAAAAAGAGCGATATTGGTGACGCTATCATCTATGTAAATACGGCTGTGATAACACGCACATGCACACACAAAAATTAAGAGCCAAGGACAAGGCTCTCGAATAAACGCTAGCAAGGCGAGCGTAACCGCGGCTCGCGGCTCTGCCCATATACGCTCAGTTGCGATCGTGAAGGCGTAAAAGTCCTGAAACCACGTGGCGAATTTCAGGCGTGTAGTTAGAGCAGTCTGACGATCGGAAAAATGTAAAGCGCGTCACAACCACTACAGCATTGCCCAATACACTTATGCATATGCTATCGCAGCCGCAAGCGATTTGCAAAAACATCACTGTATTCGGCCTTTCGCTCCCGGCTACGTGAATTAAGCTCTTATACATTTATTTCACTGGAGTTAATGAAATTCGTATGACGTATCTATAACTTCATCACTTCAATAACTCACGGCGACCGCGATTAATTCTGGACATCGTTCTAAGCTAATGTAGTGCGCGCTTTGCGTCATCGCTCTGTGTCCACACTTTGTTTATGCCAAGAAACTTGGTGTCAAGCATTGCAGTTGACAAACTTGTGATAATGATATTTCTCTCAAATGAAGCAAGCCGCACTAACGCTAAATAATTACACATATGCTTAGTCGTGACGAATATGTTTGGCGCATAACCGATGAGCCAGCATAAGGCACACATAAGTAAGAAACCGATAAAAACCTATCGCACATATCTTGTTGGTTGCTGAGCAACCGACCCACGGCGCAGGTCATCGGTGAACACTTTTTTCTTCATTGCACGGCGTTGAGCAGCGCCCGCACCAGCGAAAACGCCGGCGGATGCCTGCCATGCGAAACCAAGGATGGATGGATGCTATGAGCTTTCCCTTTGTAACGGGGCGGTGACATGTGCGCCACCAGGCTCGTAAGAAGATTTAAGAACTTTTTTTTTTCTCTCTTTTAATTTTCCTCATGCCTTTTAAACTTACTTCAATCAAATCGATCATGCCATATCAAAAACGGAATTTCATAGCCCAGTTCCCTGCCCCTTATGGCAGAAATTCCATATTTTTCCCTATAATTATTTTTGTCCGTTCTCTCTAGTTTTCTGCCACCAGTATTCTAACCGTCTCTTACTTATTTCAGTCGCGGCTATGTTCAGCTTCCTGTTGTTCGCCCTAAAACCCAAGGCTTCATGTAGGGTGGTGCCCAAACGTACACCTGGGTGGATATTTCCGCATTCAATCAGAACATGCTCTGTCGTTTCCCTATCTTCCTCACAGCATGTGCATTTTTCTTCTTCTTTACTGAATTTCGCTTTATAAACATGCGTTCTAAGGCAGCCCGATCTCGCTTCAAACAATAAAGCGCTTCCTCTTGAATTATCATAAAATGCCTCCCTCTTTATTTCGTTTTTGCCCTCTCGGTAGTTATTCAGAGTCGGTTTTTTTTCCATCGCTGTCCTCCAGTAAATCTTCTCCGCCTCTCTGACTTTTCCCTTTACGCTCTTTGTTGTCAGTTCTCTTAGAGCCGTATATTTACTGGTGAGCCTCCTAGTTCTCTTTCTCCACTGCGTGTCAACGCTCTTTCTATATAAATAGCGGAACACCTTCACTGCCCACCTAACCTCTTTCATATTCCTTAGCCTTTCTTCAAACCTTATTTTGCTCTGCGCTTCCCTTGCCTCAAAACTCGCCCATCCCATATCCCCCTTTACAGCCTCGTTTGTAGTTTTCCCGTGAGCACCCAACGCGAGGCGTCCCACAGTTCTTTGATTCACATCCATTCCCGATTGTATCTCTGGCCTCATGCACACCACTGAGTTCCCAAATGTAAGCCCCGGTACCATTACCCCTTTCCACAGACCCCTAAGCACCTCGTACCTATTGTGTCCCCATAACGCTCTGTGCTTCATTATTCCTGCGTTCCTCTTTCCCTTTGCTGCCAAGGCTTTTTCCTGTACCTTCATGTATCTATCACCCTCATTTACCCATACGCCAAGGTACTTGTATTCGCTTACTCTCGGTATTTCTTGGCCCTGTATGGATACCGCCTGGTCGTTGGGATCATTGAATACCATCAATCCGCATTTTGTTACACTAAATCCTAGTCCTAGATCCTCGCCTTCCTTCCCGCATATATTCACCAGCCGTTGTATATCATCTCGACTGTCCGCGAATAAGACAATATCATCAGCATAAAATAAACCCGGAAGCATCTGCTCAATCATCACGCCGCCCTGTTTGTGTGACAGATTAAAACCAATGTGGCTATCTCCTAGCGCTTTTTCCATTCTAACCATGTACAGCATGAATAACAGCGGCGACAAAGGACATCCCTGTCTCAGCCCCTTGCTAATATCAACGTTCTCTCTGCTACTTATTCCTTCCCATTCTATGCAAACTGTATTTTCTCGATATATTTCCCTCAAAAGCTGTACACAATCGTCGCCTATGCCCATTCCTTCCAAAATTTCCCACAATATTTCCTGATTAACATTGTCATACGCCCCAGTGATGTCTAGAAAAGCGACATACAACGGCCTCCTTTCTATTTTAGATATTTCTATACACTGAGTAAGAACAAATAGGTTATCGTCTAAACGCCTGTCTACTCGAAATCCATTCTGAAGTTCTCCCAAAATATTGTTACGTTCTGCCCAGGCTTCTATTTTTAATTTTACTGCTTGCATGGCCATCCTGTATAGTACCGATGTAATGGTTAGCGGTCTATACGAGCGAATGCTATTCTTTTCCCCCTTGCCTTTATAGATTAAGTTCATTCTGCTTTTTCGCCAACTGTCCGGTATTTGCCTCTCCTGTAAGCATTTTTCTACGGCTTTCAATAGCGCTTCTTTAGTGTTCTGTCCTAATTCGTTAATGAGGCTAACGGGGACCTCATCTAAACCCATAGCAGTGCGCTTTGGAATTTTTCCTTCGGCCTTTTTCCAGTTGAAATTCTCAAGTTCTAGCTCTTCCTTAGTTTCGCTCTCCGTCATGGTTTTATCCACTGGGGGAATCTCTTGGACGATCTTTTTAAACGAACCGGCTGTTACCTTCTGGATGTAACCCAACGCTTCGTACCCTTCCAATTGATTTCCTCTTTCATCAACAATATGTTGTTGCAATGTGGCAGACTTTTTACCTAGCGCTTTTATGTGGTTCCAAAATATCCTAGGCGCGTCCTTCTTTTTGTCATGAATTTCTGTAACCCAGCGTTCGCTTTCACCTTTAATTTTTGCCTCGACCAATTTCTGTACAATAGATTTTTTCTCTAAATATATTTCCCATCTTTCCGTGACTTCGACTTGCGGCCGCTTCTCCCTTTTTGCCTGCCTGTGCTCCCTTGATGCTTTACGTCGCTTTTCGATCGCTTCCCGGATTTCCTTGTTCCACCATCTTTTTGGCGTTCTCTTTCCTTTCCAGCAAACAGTTTTCTTCTCTTATTTCTTTCGTCATTGCATGAACTAGCTCATTATACCCCCAGTCCTTGCCTCGTATTTTGCCTACTTCTTCCTCTACTCTTGCGGCTATATTTTTTATTTGTTTGTCATTTAAGTACGACCTGCCAAACTTCGACTCTACGTTATTATTTTCAGTTTTATATCCCAGTTGTAACGTTATGCGTTTATGATCACTACCCAAGCTGTTCATCCCGTCCTCGTCTATTCTCATTTCTCTCAGTTTTTCATAGATTCCTTCCGTCATTAGACAATAATCAATGTTCGATTGTCTGTTTCTGACCTCCCACGTGATCTGCCCACCACACTTGGGCCCTGTGTTAACTATCACGAGACTATGGTGCTCGCAAAGATCGAGCAATAACCTCCCATTGGTGTCTGTATATCCGTCAAGGTCATGGATGTGGGCATTCATATCCCCTAGGAGGATGATTTCGGCCCCATGACCAAATTCTTTAATATCGGTGTTTATGCAATGCTTTATCTCCAGATTCTTTTCCTTACAGTTATTTCCCGTCCACATGTAAGCTACACCTAGCCACGTTTTCTTTCCACCTACCCTACCTGAAACCCAGAGGTGCTCTGAACACGTTTGTTTTACTCTCTCCCATTTGGCTCCGCTATGAATAAGCATTCCAACACCCCCACCTTTTCTTTCTGATATGATCCTGTTGCACCCTTCCCAAACATAATTGTCAATATGTGGTGACTCTTCCAGGTCTCTAAGGTGTGTTTCTGTAACCGCATAAACGCCTATCTTTTCTTTGTTTAACTGTTCCTCAATCTCTAACCATTTTGCCTTTTTTCTGCCACCCTGCATGTTTATGTAACTAATTGCTACACGTGCCTTCGCTCTTTTCTTCCTTTTACCTCTTTTCTGGCATTTCTCAGTGCTGCCTGCCCGAAAATCCCCCTGGTTGTTTCCTTTGTTCCTTGCTACCCCGGACTCCGAAGGGCCCGCGTACCCCCCAAAAAAGCTACTGCACGTCCTGCAAGCCGCCAACCTACCTCATGACCAAGCCTCCTATCGAAGTGAATTCTGTCTCTTTGGAAACCCCCCCACCTATGCACCTCCCTGTTTATTTCCACTACTTCGAAACCCTTCTCTCGACTCGTACGCCATATCTCTTTGTTTGCATCGACAACCGCTCTTTGGAGGTTGCCGTCACGCACTGGTATTTCCGGTACTGTGCACACTACTATCTGCACCTGGGGGGAGATGGCGCGCATGTCGTCGACGCCTTTTGCCAAGGTCGTCGCTAATCCTGACGATTCTTTGTTGAGGACGTCGTTTAGCCCTGCCGCAATCATCACGAGGTTGCGTCCGTGAGCCCCAGACCTGAGCTTTTCTCTTGCTTGCCTCATGACTGAACCCAGCCTATGTCCTGGGAACGTCCCTACCAATACTCGTTTGTCGCCTTTCACCCTCTCTTTGAGTGCCTCGGCGCATCGAACTAAATTGGAATCGCCAGCTATAATAACCCTCTGAGGTTTTCCAGCTGGAGTCACCTGAACCTGGCTACTGTCTGGGTGTTTAGCCTGAGCCGCAGCTGCTGCATTATCTACTCCCTCCCGCAAAGCTACTTCCTGAAAGCTGTGCCCTGGGCTCTTTGCACCTGCGTTTTTCACACCCTGTTCTTGCTGCCCCCCCGCGCTGGAGGTCGGCGCCGCACTGTTCTCGCTGTTGCCTGCTTCTTTGTTCGCCTTAACTACCATGGCTAGTCCCTCCTCTGCTAACCTAAGCCTCTCCCCCATGGCCTGCGTTTTCTCACGCTCTTTTGCCAACGCATTTTCAAGCTCAGCGATTCTGTCCATAAGTCCGCTCTGAGCAGCCATCATTTTTTCCATTTTTTCCTCGATCTCACACTGTCTACATTTTGCATCAGCTTCTTCTGCCTTCTCTTCCGCACAAACTTCCATTTTCACAGCTGCCCCGCACCCTGAACACTTTGCGGTCTTTTTGACCATGACCGCTCCTAGCAAAAGGGTTACACTATCTAATGAACAAAGGCCCTCGGTACTACAAACACTTCCCTAAGACAATACGTATCCAAAAGCTCAATGGATAGCCGACACTTCAAAACACTCGTGGTGGGTGCTCGTGCACCTCAGCCACGTGGAGGCAGAAAAAGGAAAGCAAAAAAAACCCCAACAAACAAGTTACTGACCCCTCCAAAAAAAAACCGTATCAACTAATAACCTCGGTACTACAAACAGTTCCCTAAGTACAAACCCTAAGTACAAACACTTCCCTCGGTATTACAAATACTTTCCTAAGACAATACGTACCCAAAAACTCAATGGTTAGCCCACACTTCAAAACGCTCGTGGTGGGTGTACGTGCACCTCAGCCACGTGGAAGAAGAAAAAGGAAAGCAAAAAAAACCCCAAAAAACAAGTTACTGGCCCCTCCAAAAAAACCGTACCAACTAATAACCTCGGTATTACAAACACTTCCCTAAGTACAAACACTTCCCTAAGACAATACGTACCCAAAAACTGAATGGATAGCCCACACTTCAAAACACTCGTGGTGGGTGTACATGCACCTCAGCCACGTGGAGGAAGAAAAAAAAGGAAAGCAAAAAAAAAACCCAAAAATCAAGTTACTGACCCCCCAAAAAACTGTACTAACTAATAATCACAAATATAGTTTATGCTAATGACCTATACTAGAAAAGCAAGCTCAATGCATGCAAGAAAACTTATCTGCCGCTGCCGTTCCGGAGACCGAAAAACCACATCCGCTCATCGCCAACGCCCTACACACCCTCCCGACGACAGCGCCACCGCATCTTCGTGACGTAGGCCGGTGGATTCCGAGCATTGTTTTTCACGAACGCGCAGTTGCGAGACAACTCAAAGTGCTGAGGAAGTGTTGCTTTTCAATTGCGTTTTTACAGTGACTAGAGATTAACCCTTCATTTTTGTCGGAACCGAGTGACCGACCATGTGACCCATCGCGCGACGGCCCATTTCATATCGCGTTGCATCCGCGCAGAAAATTGCATACTTACGGTTTCGGCTTAAAAAGTGCTCAGTGCGATACTAACCACTAAGGAAAATAAATGCTGAATTTGGCCGGTCTGCCTGGAATCACCAAAGTGTACATACGTTGTCACGTCAAAAGTTGCGAGGAGTGAAGCACACACACACACACACACACACACCTGACAGTGTTCTATCGTTCTGCATCTCACGCCGCGTGTTCAAAAAAGCAACGCCTTTAATCTGTCTCGTCACTAAGCTGTCGCCGTGTTTTATTTGCTATTAGGCTTCAAAGCGGTCTACGAGCGTTGGAAAACTGCCCATGCTCGGTCGGGGATGCCGCCTGCAAAAACTGAGCATAGCTCTGCCACATAGCTTTGGTTGCTTGCTGGCCAAGATGGCGAACCTACGCGCAACTCTGCTCGGAGCATGTGTCCAGCCCTTGTAGGGCTGGACACATGCTCCGATTTTCCATGCGATCCGACGTCGCACGGTCCGGCGTACGGATTCCGACGCTTCAACACACAGGGCGACGAGCGATCAGCGAGTAGGCTCCGCCCACATCCGGCGCGTTGGCATACATGCTCGTAAAACATGGCATCCCTGTTGCTAAGTGCAAAATAAATCTGTACCAGGCTTACTTGGTTGCAAAACAGCGCCGAAAAACATTGTCGCTCGCGAAGGCATAGTTTTATCGGCAAACACGACACGACAGCCCACCGTCACCGACGACTCCGAGGGCAGGCCTAGCTGCCGACGACGTAGCCGTCGTCGTTCGCAATCAACCGCCAACTCGCCACGAAGGACTCATTTTTGCCAACACAATTAACATTTGTACTCATACGTCGTATGTCAACGCACACGATTAGTTTTCTCGAAATAGATGCGAAGCGCAATGGTAAAAACGAAGCGAGCCGCTTCGGTGAAACAGCCCCTGCCGATGTTTGTTTACGTTGGCGCCGCGGCCGCTTCCGATCTCTCGAGTGCTTAGGAAATGGGCGCTGCTTTGCAGATTGGTTCACTTTAGGCGTAACATTACTCAATGAGAATTATGATTCGTTTGTGACACGAAATTAAGCAATATCTTCGACGCGATTCCATCGACACCGGCAAATGCCTCGGTCGCCTCGGCAGGTCAAGACGAGAGATCAGCGCGTAAGCTCCGCCCTCACGAGGCGCGTCCGCGTACACGCTCGTAAGACATCGTATCCTCGTCAGTAAGTACAAAATAAACATTTTTTACAGCCAGGCTTGGTCATACAACACAGAAAAACACTGCCGATACCTTCGCGAGGGACTAGCACAACAACCCACAGTCAGTGATGACTACGAGGGTAGGCCTAGCTGCCGACCCTCTGAGTAGTAGTCGTTCGCTGTCAACCGCGAGCTCGTCACAACGTGCTCATTTTTACCGATACGATTAACATTTGCTCTCATATGTCGTGCGTTAACACATGCGATTAGTTTTCTCGAAACGTTGTTGTAAATTAAGCGCTACGGCAGAAACGAAACGAGCCGCTTCGGTGAGGTGGCTTTTGCCGAGATGTTTGTTTACCTTTCCACGGCGGTTGCTTTCGATCTCTCCGCTGGCTTGGAAACGGGCGTTGCTTTGCAGATTGATTGCAGATTTAACGGACAAAAATAATTATAGAGAAAAATAAGGACCTTCTGCCATAAGGGGCAGGGAACTGGGCTATGAATTTCCGGTTTTTTCTATAGTATGATCGATTTGATTGAAGTGAATTTAAAAGGCATGAGGAAAATTTAAAGAGAGAGAGAAAAAAAAGTGCTTAAATCTTCTTACGAGCCTGGTGGCGCACATGTCACCGCCCCGCTACAAAGGGGACACTCATAGCATCCATCCATCCATCCATCCATTCACATTAGGCATAATTGGAGCCAGAAACAAGTCACAATCAATATTTTCCACGAGATTCCAGCGATACCGGCGAAAGCCTCGGTCACCTCGGCAGGGCGATCGGAGCGGAGCAGTGAACCAATGGGCGGCCAGCAGCACGACGTCACGCGTCTCCCGCGCTGCCATTGGCTGCTGCCGTCCGACTTTTCCGTCCGGCGACGAGAAAATCTGCGCGGTTTGACGCTCGCCGGACGACCGGAGCAGGAAACCGGTGCAGCAAAAACACCCTCGGTACACCCGGTACGACTGCCGGATCGCATCGCCGGACGTCGGATCGCATGCAAAATCGGACCATGTGTGCAGCGGCAGGTGACTATCCGTCTTTCGACGACATTTGCACCGAAACACGCAGGTACGCGGCCAATTTTTTCAGTGGAGCCACTAAGTAGCTCTTGGAGCACCATTTAAAGTAGGCAAATCCTAGAAGCAAACATTTTTTTTTTGTTGAATATTTTAGGAAATTAGGCCTTGGAGCTGGACACTCGAATTCTGCACTGTCTCAATGAAGTACAGCTGAGACCACTTATAATGTAACCGCTTATAGTGGAGGACCGGCTATAATACGTTTTTCTTTTCTGACTCCCATTTGCCCTCCCATAGAACTTAATGCATATGCATACCGCTTACTGTACAGCCCTTTGAGATGAAGGACCGGTTATAATGCGGCTGCCCGGAAATCGCGCGGACAATCGAGGTAGCGAGCAACAAAGGAGAGAGAGAGAGAAACAACTTTAATAACTGCAGGAAATCTTTTGGTGCATTTGGGTGGAGCCCCTATTCCAGAGCCCCACTGGCTTTAGCGGCTCGCCGGGCCTGGTCGAGGGTCGCCAGTTGGCTTCCCAAGTCCAATTCCGAGAATCGCGCCTCCCACGACCAGTTGGTGTGCCGTTACACCAGGGGCATTTGTCTTCGTATCTGCCGGGGTACATTCTGTGCAGCCTATGCAATTGTGGAAAAGTGTTTGTCTGTAGTAGGCGCCAGTCCCTTGCCTGCTCTCGGTTGAGCTTCGGATGGGGTGGAGCCATCGCTCGTCGTCCGAGTCGTTGTGCCTCAAGCATTTCTCGAGGCGTACTGGGTGTGGAGGGCTCCGTTTGGGCGGAGTGATCCGCGGCTCGGCCTGTCATGCCTCGAGCCACGCGGTCCGCCCGCTCGTTGCCGTCCACTCCGGCGTGTGCCGGACACCAGTTGATGACATGATCCTGTGAGAGGCTTGGTCCCAAGATGCGCAGGACACAGGTTGGCATAACTCCTCGAAGGTACAATCGACATGCCTCTTGCGGGTCCGTTAATACATAAGCCGATTGGCTCTTTGCTTCGGCGGCTCTGATGGCGAGAGCGATGGCCGCTGCCTCAGCCGTGGCGCTGGACGAGGTGCTCAATAAAGCGGCCGCGACCGTTCTTGACCTGTTTGTTGCGACCGCCACGAAAGCCGAGGTCGGTGTTGTTGTGCGGGGGTAGAGACCAGCGTCTGTGAAATATGTGTCCGGGTCGTTTTGCCTCTTTCGCATGGCTGTCGCCCTGGCTCGTCGTCGTTTTATGTGGAATGTCGGGTGCATGTTGCGTGGAATAGGACCCGTACAGCTGCGATCGTAGTGTAAGTGCGCCGCCCGAGAAGAGCGCAGAGAATCGCCGTAGAGGAAGAGGCGCGGAACGAATGAACAAGGAGCGGAGGGAAGAAAAAAAACCGCGGCAGCAGGGCGTCGCGTGCTCGTCCTGTGAGGGTAGGATTGCCAAGGCGACGGAGCATGCTGCTACGGCTGTTTGTCAGATGCGAACGCTCCGCACGGAACGCGCGCCCGCGATCGCTTGGTCTCCACTGTACCGCCGTTTTAACGCGATAGCGTTAGAGAGCTCGTTCCGCAGAAATACTGCCGTCGGTGACGGCGTCTCCGTGACCGAAAAATAACAGCCCCAAAAATGGACAACTATGTCCACCTAGCGGAAAACATATGAAGCAATGTCTCGACTACTATGGCCTCCAAGACGGCGGGCGCGCCCGCCATCTCGGAGGCCATGCGACTACAGCAGAGCCTATATGCGGTCTCGTCGGATGCATCCGCGTTTTTAGAATTTCATTCTCACGACACCATTAAAGAAGTGAAGTACTGCAGTTGCCATTTCACCGACCATAAGGCGATGCTTGTTGCGGTTGGCCGAAAGAGGTCTCCAGAAGAACAAATCGAACAGCTGCCAGATAGTTAAAGGCCAACTCCGGCGATTTTTCAGTGTCCACTGATCTCAATGAAACTTTCAATATATATTCTCCTCTGTACACTAATAATATATGCCAAGTCATGCGGTTGTAAGTCATTTAGTTTTCCTGTAAATGAATTTTAAAATTTTTTAGCGGATTCCCATACGGGCCACCCTGTGTTTTTGACGTCATCACCTTCAACGCTGCCTACCTGAGCCAGTGGGCCGTCAAAGGCAAAACGTCGACGCTTGAGCGCTAAAATCGACGCAGTCAAGTTCAGAAAAGCTGGCAGAACTCAATGTATCGTCGGATGACCGCTCCACTTGCGTCTTTCGGGCTCTAGCTCCATATTTCTGATGGCGGGGAGGTTGCGACGTCATCGCATACGCTGCACAACGCGCCTACCCGTTTCGGTTTTACCACGACTTTCAGTTGGTTATTTAAAATCATTGGTGCCTTTCTGAGCAAACTGAAGTACCTTAGCTGTTACAGGACTATCAGTGCCGTTGGAAAACATTGATATCAGAATATGGCGAAAAAACCGCCGGAGTTGCCCTTTAACGCAAGAAGAACGACAGAATGTGACCATTTACGAATAAAAGTGTCACGCCTACGCGCAGTTCATAATACAGGACCATGTGTGACTACATCACTGTACAAAATTTTCATGAAGTTGATATAAAAGTGCTGTTAAATAGATCGAAAGCCTCTACCATTACTATAAATACGTCGCGCGCGCGCGTCTCTGTGCGTGTGTGTAACAACACACATTAATAGAGAGTTTTAGTGCAGCTTAAGTTGCGCCCCGCTAAACGCTAAAATTTAGCGGGGTCAGACTGCGCATGCGTCCGCACGCTATTCCAGCTTTGCGTTTAGCGATCGCTCGCTATTTTCCGAATTTAGCGGAGACGCAAAACGCTCGCTAAGTTTGTTTAGCGCGAAGAACATGGCGGCTCCCTACAACCAGCCTACAACTGACGGCTGCCCGTTTCGCATCTATCGTGTCGTCTTGCTGCGTTGTGGGACTAGCTGATTCACAATAAATCGTGTTGCTGGTTTTCGCTTCGACAAGACAACGATCCTTTCGCTGTAGATTCTAGTTTTACCGCATTACACATGCACAACGAAAGCGAAACTCTGCCTCGTCAGACTACAGCAACACTTGTGCAATTATTATTGCACGATGCTCTTTTTAATAATTCTTTTTGCGCTTGCGTTTCTTTTTAAGTTACTAACAACGGCCGACGGTTTTGACGTTTTCACTATTCGCATTTAGATGGCGCAGCGAAGGTTTGCGTGCCTTGCGTTTTGCGGCGCGTCGTCGTCTCGCGCTATACTAAAGAGCTATGGAACGCTATCGAATAGCGCTCCGCAAAAATTTAGCGTGCGTGACTCGCAAATGCTAACGCAAAAATTTTCCGCAATACTAAATCTACCTAACAACTATGTACTGAGTGGTTGAAGTGCACACTAGGGGCCGGATTTCGCTCTCGCGTTCAACTCTTAAAGGCGAAGCTTAAAGGCCAAACAACACGTACGCTTCTGTACGCATCCACGCACGCGCCGACGCGTGAAACTCAGCCGCGCCTGGCGCGGAATAGTGGCTTGCAACCGCACGGCGCGTGCGCCAGCGCGCGTTCACTCCGGCTATGCAGACGTCGGCGTAGCAGGTATCGCTTCGTGCCGATCTACTGACAGAGCTTCACGCTACGCGATGTAGGCCTCGCTACAATCCCGTGGCAGAGGTGGTGCCTCACAACGCCACTCCACACCACGAAGCACCGCTAGACGAACACTAGCGCGTATTCGATAGTGTCGTGCACGCTGTAGCAAGGTGCACGATAGGTCGCGCACGACGGAGTGTGACCATGCCCGCAGTGACGGGAGGCAACCGAGCCCATTAAGCGCTTTAGTGTGCCTAGATGTCTTTAAATTATGGTCGAAAATAAATACGTGAGCACAAGCGTAATTGTAATACATAGACACTTGCTGAATAAGCATGAAAAGGAACGAACAAACAATCTGAATTGGCTACTATACGTCGGCCGAACTGGTGCAGGAGTAAAGCCACGTCATAGTTGCGTATGTGCAGGACTCCAAACGCGCGTGGGACGCGTGAAATCGAGCGCAGATATCTTCAAGCCGGGCTTGTTCTCCGCGCCTAGACGCGCCCAGATGCGCCTGCGCCTTGTACGCATGCGCAGTTACGCGAATGAGCGCGCGCAAGTAAGCGCACGCGCATCGCACGCGTCTTAGAAGCGTACGTGTGGTTGGGCCTTAAGGGTCCCCCAATTTTTCTCCAGTTCTTTTTTTAATCATTTCACGCGCCCCCTGTGCGCGATTTCTTGTGCATCCGATCGCTGCGTTGTCCCGCGAGGCGCGCCGCCCGTAACCCCGCGAGCTAGGCATCACGAGCGCTACCTTTTGCTGCGGGCGACTGTGGTTCATGGCGGCCGCATTTAAAGCGCGGACGAATCATTTCGAAAACAGAAGCGAGGGAATGGTAGGTGCACCACTTGAATGACGGTTTGAGGTCGCTACGTTTTTGACATCGCTCACGCGTCAGAGAAAACGAAGGATAG
This sequence comes from Hyalomma asiaticum, assembly GCA_013339685.2. NCBI lineage: Eukaryota > Metazoa > Arthropoda > Arachnida > Ixodida > Ixodidae > Hyalomma > Hyalomma asiaticum. The sequence goes on from CM023481.1 coordinate 228,878,946, forward strand.
CTTGCAGCAATCGGTTCCCGTTTCTCCGCAGTCCAGTTCCGCGGGAAGTCCGCACAAACGGCGACGTTGCTTTAGCGCTTTTTTAAAACCTTTTTTTCTTATTTGCATACCGCGGCCGCGGACTGCAGTCATTGAAATATCCTTTTTTTATAAGCTGCTGAAAGCAGCCCCCCGCGTAAATACGCAGTCCGGTCGCGCGCCTCGAATACACGGGCCGCTACCTGCTCGATGCGTTTTACACACGTGTGGACTTAGAAAAATGTGTTTTTGGTTATAATGCGGTATCGCTAGTGCGGGTATTCACGATTCCAGCGACTTACTTTATAAGCTGTATAAGCTTACAGTAACTTTTCCAATTTTTACTGAATCCAGCCTAGCTCTTATCGAGAAAACTAAGAGAAACTGTAAGGTCCTTTTGCAGTTAGCTCTGGGTATAGGTAGAGTACTCGTCATGCAGCCGCTTGGCCGTTTTCTGACCAGATCAAGCTGGTCTTAGAACTTGGCCTCGTAGTAGTGAGTGCTATGCTTCCACTACCATGACTATGCTTCCACTACCATGAATGTACAAGTTCCTGCAACCGGGCTGATACAAACATGAATGAAGTGGGAGGTTAAGCTAATGTAAGGACTATTGTCTACAAGGTATGTACAGTGGAGTCCCCATAATCTCAGATTTTTATTATTCAAACCAACAAATAAGTCTACCTTAAACTTATATTTATAGCAGTTGTTTGAGTAGAGAACAATTCTTGCTAATGTGAACACCTAAGCCCCAAGATAGTTTATTTCCGATCCACTGTCTGTTGTAGAAACTCAGTACTCGAATGTAAAACTGGGATTCCACATAGCGGACTACGCTTTAGCAACTACCGCTTATATTTTTATGACTAAGTCAACGACCGATTTTCTGGACCTTCGATTTCCGGATGCCCAATATTTTGGACATCTTCGTAGAACCGCCACAAGCCCCATAGAATCGCTGAAATTTCGGACTCTCGAACTTTCCGCCGTCCAGTTTTTCACTTTTTGGTACGAAAACATAAACCTGCGTACACTCAGATCCCGTGACAAAAGAAACGGAAGGCACTCACGAAAAATTCGTAGTTGCAGAACTTCGTCGCAACAAATTTTAATCAACAAGACCACACAAGTTCGGAAATTACGACTATGATGACTTGTCCTCTGGTCCCCGCCAGCAGCTTATTGGCATCGAACTCTCGATTGCTAGGATCATAGGGGAAGTTAATCTCCCCTTGGTTGGTGAAGGGAAGATGTTGAAGAAAAGGTCCGTTGTCGGCGCCCCTCGATGACCCGAGTGCACGGTGGCAGCGCGAAAGGAGAGTCGTAGACCGGTGAAGGGAACGTTTTATTCCACTGCTCCAAAAGCGTCTGTCCAGGCTGAAGCCCGAACCTCCGCTCTCAACCGCCCCTGCCAGGGAAGAGGGGCCACCTTATATACACCGGTTGCTCCGCCCCTAAGTCCCTCACAGCCAATCACAATCTTTCACACAAACAGAACCCCGCGTGTCTAACACCGCATGTCAAAGACAGTGCCAAACCCTTAGCAACATACGGGCATCAAACAACAAACAGAACCCCGCATAGCAACGAGCACACCGAAAGGAACATGGAAACACACCAGGCACGTACGACCATCCACACTGACACCAAAGGACAACACGTGAACAATAAACTTGGCCTCCACTCCTTGCTCACATATGTGCTTTTAACAAAGACGCTCCGCGGGGTGCGAGGGCGCCTAACCAGCTGGTGACTATACATACATTCCTCAACATGCTGCCTGAGCTACTCGTTTCCCTGGGGCTGCCAAATCGGTTCCCCGTTACCAGCTAGCATGTTCCCAGCTGCACAACGAACTCCAACAATGGTCGCCTCCTGCCCCGCATGTCCACCACGTCCCGTATACGCCAGGCCACAAGCAGCAACGCAATGCTCGCACCCCTCACACTGACTGGGGACTATGCTTGGACATACTCGGCCGCAGATTTAGCTGTTCGCACGGCCCTCGGAGCGTGCAGAGCAACCGCGTTGCGTGCACTAGAGACCAAACGAAAACGACGTGCCGAAGTCTGTGCCGCTATGAGCGAAAGGCAGGAGATACAGACCATACAGATGCGTAGTCGGGGCGTAGTGCTATCAATAGAGTATTTTAGTTGGCGGTCCCGAAGAGCTGTGCTTACGCGCGAGGTGCGCGAGAGCGACAGTGCGCATGCGCAGTGGGTTGGATCGCATGCGGCCGCCAGCGGGACGGACGCTGGTTTGTAGATACTGGACTAATCTGTTCATGAAGCATGAATAGGGCACAAGGAAAATAAGGAAAACAAGCGATAAGGATAAGGTAGGTTTATGAATACGGACCTTATTGTTGGGGGCCCCCAAGGGCTAGGGGCACCACATTCTCATGTCCCTTTGTTTTCTCCCCACATTCTTCCGTTTGCCAGATGCCCCCATGTGGGACACAAAAAATGCAAAACTGTGCACATGCGCGTCCCCTCTGATCTTGTTTTTGCAGGTTTGGAGCACGCCTCTCAAACAAACCAAACAAACGAAAATGGAACAATTGCTGTCATAGATGAACTAGAGGAGGGAGAGGCAGATCGCATTACACGTTTGTGTATTGTAAGGCAACAGCCAGGCCAGTCCAACCCCCAACTCTGCTTCTTCGATTGGCAGGCATTCTGGCGCTGCCGCCGATCTGCCCACTATTAAGATCGCGCCGCTGACACCAGTTATTAGGGTCGTGCTGCTGACACCAGTCGTTGCGATCGCCTTCCGCTGCCACCAGTCGCCCTCTTCGGGGACGACAACATGCCAGTGAGGATCGAGGGGCGAGAGAAACGGTTAACACTGGAGTTTTATTCACATATCTACAGGCGAGCTTGCTTCCGCAAGACTCAACTCGTCAGAGAGTTCTCTAGGGTTCTCCGGGCGCTCTTCCTTGGTCCCGCGCTTTTTGTCTCCCGGGCTCTTCTCCCATTGGCTCCTGGGCGAGGAAGGGGGGAGAGGAAGGGACGTGTCCAAAACGTCCTTGACTCGCCCATGGCTGCAGTCCCGGAGGGCCCCGGGGGATGATGCCGAAGCCGTCACGCGGCCAGCACCAACGTAATCACTCCTGTGCGTGTGGAGACATTCCCACCCGGTAAAAGTCTGTTTGGTCCGAGAAGGTGAGCACTCAACCACTTCAAGATGTGCCGCACGGCGGGGGTCTCCTCTTCGGCCTGAAAGCCAAACGTACAGGTTCGGTCTCGAACAAAGGGCCACCCCCTTAGGCTCTGGAACGGGCGTTCTTCCCGACACCACCGCGGCGCCTCGGCTGCACACAGACGTTTCTTATCTGCGCTGTCGCGGAACTCAGGCCAAACGAGTCGGCGACGTTCATCTTCGGGCTCGTTCCGCACGCCAAACGTAACACCACCAACATAATTTTTTCATAGGGCATGCTCTCGCATGTACCCTTTCATAAAGGACTGCACTGTTCTTACATTTGTTGGGGGGAAGTAAAATCTAGGCTATTTGTTTTTGAGAGTGAATGAGAAGCCAAAGGAACCCAAATTCCTAAGGTGCATGTGTTGCATAAGCACTTCATAAGTTTGCCATTAATGCTGTTGATGGCATGTAGGAATGCATGTTTGCTGCATGTTTGCTTCCTTTTGTATTTTGTTGCTCTTTTGACAACCCACGTGCTTGAGCCTCTGACAGGAAGGGGGGACCAAAAGAATAGCGCAGCGGGGCGGAGGCGTGGGAACGAGGACCGTAACGGGTCAGATCAGCAGAGGGACTCGGGGAGCGGACGAGTGAAGACGACGGTCGCTCCTAGGAGAAGTGTTTGAGATGCTGTTGAGGCAAAGCTTTGTACAGTTTGTAAATAAGTGTAAATAAACTTGTACCATTATCGAACTTTGACTTCCAATATCGAAGAAACATCTACTACAATCGAACACGAAGAATTAAAGACTTATATCGAACAACATTTTGGTGCCGAAACCCGGGAACGGATTATCAGGAATATCGACCGGACCCGACCACTGAACCTACAAAGAACCATGGAGATCCTGAAGAAGAAACGACGTGTGATCCGAGCTCAAGCGACCCGCATCATCAATGAAGCCGACGACATCCTGGCAAAACAAGCTCCTGCTCCTGACATCGTTGCGGTAAGCGGACTCACTGAACGTTTACTTCTCGTCCAGAAACAGCTCAGTGATGTGAACGCCGCAACTGAACCGCACATTATAGACGATGACGCAGACGCTGAGTTTGAGCAGGTGATGGAGTACGACGACAAAATTGCCAGCCGTCTCGGCTCCATGAAAAGCTTCGGCAAAAGTTTGACGGATGGAGCTCAGATCAGAAAGCTTGCTCCAGCGAGAACAACCACACAAGTTCAAATCCAATCGCAAAAGACCAGACTTCCCAAATTGGAGTTAAAGAAATTTGACGGCAAGAGGAAAAATTGGCAGCCATTTTGGGAACAATTCGAAGCAGCGATCCACAAGAACCTCGAGCTGTCAGATATCGATCGGTTTAATTACCTCAAGTCGCTTTTATCAGGAGAAGCGGAAGGAGCCATAGCTGGTTTGCAGGCGACAGCGGAATGCTACGCAGATGCCATCGAGATCTTGGCGCAGCGCTTCGGGAACCCAACGGCGCTGATTCAGGATCATATGCAAGGGCTCATCGAACTCAAGCCCGTGACATCCGCCAGGAACGTCCGTGGACTGCGACGGCTTTACGCCGAGCTGCAGGTGCATATACGTGGGCTCAAGGCACTCGGCGTTGGAGAGGACAGCTACAACAACATGCTGTAATTTGGGTGCCTCATCGACGGACGGCAGTTAATCAGCCGGATCAGCGCCTGAACATCAGACAGCGCTCACCACCTTGCTCCGCTACTTTCGGAGGGAGTTGGACAGCCAAAAAAGGGCTCTTGAACATCGACCCGACAACTCAATCGGTAAGCCCGCGTTTTATTACGATCGAGACAAGGTAAAGCCACAGCGATCGAACTGTCGACCGTCATCTGCTGCGGCTCTGCGTGGGTCCGCTGCTAATGTTGCATGCCAGATCTGCGCATCCACGGATGATGAGAGCAAGGAATGCAGCTCAAATTTTGACCTCTCTGAGAAAAAAGCGATCCTTTCCGCGAAGGGAATCTGTTTCCGCTGCACGAAGAAGGGGCACATAGCCAGAGAGAACCGTGGACATGCCACATCCATGTGCAATCCGGCCTTCGCAAGCGCCCAAAGGGAGAAAGACACAAAAACCCGACCGAAAGAACAAGTGAGCTTGCATGCTTCGTGAGCTAACGCTGGTGGCACAGACAGTATTGATGCCGACTGTCACTGCATGGAATAAGGGTACGAAAACAAAGAAGCTTTCGCGGATCCTTTTTGACAATGGCAGCCAGCGAACTTTTATTACCGAAGAGTGCTCGCGAAAGCTCGGCTGCAGGCTCCTTGGAACAGAAATTCTAACGGTCGGCGTTTTTGGAGGACAGCAGAGACGGGACAGTTTACGCAGGGTCGAGGTGCGTCTTCTCGCAAAAGAAAATTCCAAAGAGGAGTACGTATTTGACGCTCTCGAGGTGCCATCTATATGCGATCAGGTCATTCCTTGCCCCGATGAGCGAGTAAAGGAAACTTTGCGGGAACTGTCGCTGCCAGTTCGTGATAATTTTATCGAGCAAGACACTACTATCGATGTCCTCATAGGTTCCGACCAATTCTGGGAATGCCTGACCAGTAGAATTAGGAAGATAAACAGCAAATTAACAGCTATGGAAACCGTCTTCGGTTGGGCAGTGCAGGGGCCCACCGTATCGAAATGCAAGGCGGTTAACTGTGCACAGGTAGTCGTGCTAAGAGCTTCCGTAACAGACCAGCAAACAGAGCCCATCCTCAGGCCCTTCCGGGAGCTTGAGGGCGGTGAAGAGTCTAACACTCCGGAGAAGTTTCCTAACGTGCAAAAATGGAGGAATTCACGAAGGGCATCAAGAGTGTTGACGGACACTATGAGGTCAGGCTTCCTTGGAAAGAGGATGTTGCCCTAGGAGACTATCGCTCTGTGTCAGAGGAAACACGGCCTATCCAGCAGCAATTTGAAAATTTCATGCCTGATGAGCTCGACCAAAAGAGGGTGCAAACTTCTTTCCTACCGAGCTTCGAACCACCGACAATAGGGCTAAAATGCCAAGCAACTCCCCACTTAGAGTTCGTGCTTACGACTGACAGCGACGGCCTTCTTCGCATACGAGGGCGTATCTGTTCACTGAATGTGACCCACGACGAACGACACCCTCTTGTGCTGCCTAGGCAACATCGATACACCGAACTTCTGGTACATCGGGCCCACCGGCGACTTCTGCATGCAGTAGTGAAAGACACTCTCGTGCAATTGCCCGAAAGGTATTGGATTATTCGTGGACGTCAGATGGTGAAAAGTGTTGTGCGTGCGCGTAAGGTGTGTAGGCGTTACAGGGCTGCAGCTATCGAGGAATCCGCGGGACGACCGGACTACCCAAGCTGGCCCTTTCGAAGTGGTCGACTTTCCAGGACCTCTGTTAGTAGAAAGAGACAATAAGCAAGTGAAATCATACATTTTACCTTTTACGTGTGCTGTAACGAGGGCCGTGCATCTCGAACTGGTTACAGACGTGAGTGCTGCCAGTTTTGTAAAACCTTTTCCCCATTTCACGTCGCGCAGAGGGTTGTGCCAGATAGTTTACTCTGACAACGCACAAAAGTTTAAGCGTGCTTCAAAAGAACTCGCGTTTCTTTGGAAAGCCATTTGACATCCTGAGACACTGAGCTTTTTTTGCTAATGCAAGCATAGAATGGGGATTCATAGCCGAACATGCTCCATGGTGGGGTGGGTTCTACGAATGTCTTGTCCGCAGCGATAGGCCGCGAGTGCCTCGACTTTGTTGAACTGTCAACCGTACTAGCCGAAGTCGAAGTTGTTATCAATTCTCTACCGCTGACACAGGTGCAAGACAACCCAAATGATGGCCCCCCTTTGACACCGGCCAGTTTTCTCACAGGCAGACGTCTCACGGCTCTTCCGGCCGAAATTGGTTTGCGGGAGTCTATGCTTCTTCCCTTCGAGCCCTTTGGAAGAAGCGAAAGCAGATGCTCCACGCGTTCCGGCAAGCTTGGCGGCATGAATACCTCCTGCAGCTGCGATCAGCCTATACGTCCAAACAAGTGAAGGCTGCAGGACCAAAAGTCGGAGAGGTCGCTTTAGTGCAGGAAAACGTGCCGCGACTACTGTGGAAACGTGGTGTCATTGTGTCAGTTTGTACCAGGCGGGACGGGAAGGTCCGTTCATGTATGCTCAGGTTGCCACAGGGCAATCTACTTAGACGCCCCGTTCAACGACTGTTCCCGCTCGAGATTTGTGAACAATTGAATGAGCTAGCTCATTTGGCGGGGCAGTGTTGAGGAATGCATGTTTGCTTCCTTTTGTATTTTGTTGCACTTTTGACAACCTACGTGCTTGAGCCTCTGACAGGAAGGGGGGACCAAAAGAATAGCGCAGCGGGGCGGAGGCGTGGGAACGAGGACCGTAACGGGTCAGATCAGCAGAGGGACTCGGGGAGAGGACGAGTGAAGACGAGACGACGGTCGCTCCTACGAGAAGTGTTTGAGATGCTGTTGAGGCAAAGTTTTGTACAGTTTGTAAATAAGTGTAAATAAACTTGTACCATTATCGAACTTTGACTTCCAATATCGAAGAAGCATCTACTACCATCGACCACGAAGAAAGAAGACTTATATCGAAAAACAACAGCATGGACCCCACTTTCATAGAGACTCAATTTGTGGATATTCTCTTTAACAAGTGTTTCAGGCAATTTTTAATTTTCACTGAAGCATGTTTATTAAAGTGGGATCTCTGTGGCATTTACATATCAGACACATGCATGAACCTACTCAAGGCTCCTCCATCCACCATTCCACCATTTCAGTAATACTGCTATGGTGAACCATGAACATGGGAAGATGGTGTATGTGTCAAGCCACTATCCTTTTCGGCGTTTACCCATAAACCAACAGTGCATCGCTTGTGGTAGGATAGTGTTGCACTGAAACTTCGTACAGGAAACCATAAGTGATATGCAAGCAAATTTTCCTCGCTATAACAGATGCTGTGGGGCATTTCAGTAATGCCTCTACCAAACGTACAATTTCTGTTGCCACAAGAATGAGATGCAGCAATTTCTTCAGATAACCAGACATGTAAGGTGAAAGGTATGCACTGCAGAAAGTGCATGCTATAAAACCAGCTTGCTGATTTTGTTTGAAATCACAGTCAGTTATGAAAACATCAGGAGGAGACACTGAAACATGCTCATTTCATTCAAGCAAATGTATGTGATACTTTGATCACCGGTATGAAAAGGATTTAGGGAAGTGGTATGGTTTAAGAGATGGGCAATCCTGCTTTTAAGGTGAGCTCCCTCCTTTGGCTAGTTTTCCAAGGTTTGGCAAGGGTTGGTAGTTTCATGTGCATCAAAAAATCACACTTCTTGAGATTACAGTATTGGCACATACTTGCCATTATTGGAACATTGCCATGCCTCATCAAACAAATTATGTTTAATACATCCAAGATTATCAGAAAGCAGATTTTGAGGTGATTTAGCTGTGAACCTACTGTTTAACTTTCATGTCATGATGACTGGTGATCTCTTTTGCTCTGCAAAACAGTCACTTACATGCTCAAATGAGATACGAGGTCACATTTTACATACAATGAGAGTTCCTTAGTAATTCTGGAACATTAACTACAACAAAAGGGTTGCTCTATCAGGTGACCAATTTCTAATAAAAAATGCACCAAGAACATGCTTATGGTTGTTTACTAACATTACTAATGTACATGTAAACTATCCACCCTGTGGCACACTTACGGACTCTAGGGTCTCACAGATCCTTTTGGTGCTGAAAAATAAACAGCTTAAGATTTCACCACTGTGAGGTCTGGATAATAGCAGCTCAAGCTTTTCAAGAATACGAAAGTGCAAACTGTATCACCAATCTCTCATTTCTATGTCATCTTCAATCATTCTGGAGATACACTGATCTTACACTTATCAACTTGTTTCCAATATCAGCGACCCCTGTAAGATTGTGGAACATGTCATCTACGCTCTCCTTACAACTTTTCTTGGGCCAGATCCATTTTGTGCTCATTGCCAGCATAGGTAGTACAAGACACTCATGCGAGAAGACACTGCTGCTTTGTCTTACTCATCACCTTTCGTTTCATTCTTGACCAGGCAGTAGCGCACCCAGAATCTCTGCCGGGGGGGGTTCAATTTTTCAGGAAGGGCCGGACATGCGATTACACAGTTGTTGCTTGTGTAAAAATAGTAAATAATATGCCAAATAATAGTAACCTCAATGATAATGATTGTTCTTATTATTTTTTCGGCGTTTTGAGGAGACATTAGCGCCACATTCTTCTAGAACATAGGAGCAGTTACGGAGTGGGAGGGGGGATAGGTCGGCCTCGGGGGGGGTTACAACACCCGAAACCCCCCCCGTCGGTGCGCCACTGTGACCAGGGTTCCATGGCAGACTGTGACTTTAAAGTCACTTTGTGCTTGCAGTCTTTCCGCTTGTATAATTTTGTGGTTATCACAGCTAATCAAACTACCGTTCTTCTATAGCGACACGGGTATGGCGGTTTATCTAGAATTTCAATTTGGGTGGAGGGGGAAGGGGGGGGGGGGTGATGCATGTAAATCGCTATTCAGGTGTTCCCCAAAGATCAATTCATTGACCTTTACCCTTCCTTATCGCTATCAGTGTCTTGCCTACCAACAGTTTTGTCAGTGTCTTTTTTGTTGATTCTGTTGTGAAGTTAGCTGTGACTATGATGCTTCTATTCTTCAATCCTGTATTTTGTTTTGGTGTTGTGCAACATATACAGTATGGATAAGGGATCTGAAACAACCACCTATTAACAGAACTTCTCTTTAAAACTGCAAACTCATAAAAATTTTCAATGTCATATAGTTGCTCCAGCAACATTTCAACCTCCACAGTTCAAAAAACATAACGGCAGCTTGCAAAAACCATTTAATGTGTATACAGTAAAACAGTAACCAGATCACCAGCAAACTGAACCACATTGGGCAACAACAAAATCATCACAACTTTAAGGGATTAGTCAATGGAAGGCAGACTATTATAAAAACGTTAATCCCTCCTCACACAAATGCTTCAGGACTAGGTGCAACAAGTATTGATACCTATGAAGTGTAAAAAAATCATAACTGCAAAACATGCAAAACATTACATCAAAAGCTATCAGAGATTTCTTCTCCACAGGGCAAAGTGACCACAAAAATCTGCATGTTCAGTAGCTGCCACAAAGTTCGGATCTACATCTGCCATGAGGTGCCTTCTGGAAGGCCAAGTAAACCCAAACTTTCTGGAGACAATAATACTGAAATTCTCGCACAGGACACCATTAAGGAACTAGAATACTCAAAATACTTGCTAAAAAAATGCAAGTCAACTCTGTAACATGCCTAACAGTCGCACTGGGCCTAAAATCACAGCCTTATCAAAAAAGCAGAAATGGTGTGCATAAGAAACTTATAAATAAAAACTAGTGCAGTGAAAAACTTTGGTACAACAAAACGTACAGCATATAAAAAATCCAGCACGTGATGCACCTCCAAAAGTAAACAACTTTCTTTTTTTTCCCGATGTACTTTGTTATTCTTCACAGACGTTTGGCACATCCAGTCAGCATGGCAGCGGTGCTCCTACCAGAAAATGCAGCAGAAACCTTCTACTCACCACAGGTTCTACACGTGACTAGACAGCCTTGGGCCTTAACCAAAAACATCCTATTGTGAATGCATTAACTAATGTCAGCAAATCTGCCTCCAGAAAGAAAACACCACACACAGGCAATATCTGAAGCAAAGACTGCAGGGACTTAGTGTTGCTTCATTTTAAGGGTGGAAAACAACATACATCTGTAAGCATTTTTTATGTACAATGAAAACCCATCATTCTGTCAATATAAGCATGTAGCAATAAACTTGGTTCCACTGTGTTCACAAGAAATTTCCAAGACTATAGACCTTTTCACAGGAGGCATGGAGCGCCGCCATATTTTGCTGTGCACGGCAGTAAAGAGGCTTGTGTCGTCTGTTTCGGCCCCTTTATCTTCACATGTGAGTACTGTTTGATAATTAAGACCGATCAAGTCATCAAAATTGCCACTACAAACCCTCAGCAGTGCTTTTTTAGGGGGTCATGCATATTTCGGACAGCCCAGTAGGCACTATGGCACCGTCCAAAGAGTGTTCTGTGAAAAGGTCTATACACTGCTTCTGTTCCCCATTTAAGCAGTCTGATGAAATTTTGAAATATCCCAGTGCATGAAAATACCTGACTCTACAAACTTTAACTGGTGCTAAACAGACAACCATTCTCATCAAGGTAATATCTGCATAATAGCTCAATGCCTCCATGATATGAGCTTACAATCAATCTAAATGTTGAAAATAAAAATAAAAATTAAAATAGGTACCATTATTGTCAGTCTGCTTACATTAAAATGCACACTGATGAAAACATAATGACCAGGAATGCTTCCTTTTTCAAGGATGTGAATACTAAAAGAAGTGCTACATTATTCCATACTGATAGCACATCCTGGTAAACTTTATTGTAATGAATATTTTAATAGGTTTATTATTACAACAGAAAGCTGAAGGTCAAGGTTAAAATGTTAAAAATTTTTCCAGAGATGCCCTGGCATGAGCATATGGTGGAAACATGAGATTACACAAGATTCTAAAAGTTGCCAAATATAATGTTTGATATATATATAAAACATTACATTTGTCAAGTTCTACAATCTTGTACAATATAATGTTCTATATATATACACAAACTGTGGTTTATAATATATTTTTTAATGGACTACGTCATCGTCATTACTTTTCCTGCCTCAACAGCCTTCCGATGGTAAAGAAGATTTTAAGTATTGCAGAAGAGCAAGTTACTAGTAAAGGTTAAATATTCTGTTCAGAGTCTCTTCCAAGGATGTGTCAGTCTTTTCAGGTGGCCTAGTAGCAACTTTTTCCTTCTCTTGCACTATACAATGCACAAATTAAATTTAATTCTTATTACATTACAAAACTGACGGTTTTGGCACCACTGAATTAGAGCAATGCTTCCATCCAATTGAACATCATCCAGAGGGCAACACATGATGAAGCAATGGTCAAGTTGAATGAAGAGACCCGATGCACGGTACCAGCTGTACTCAAGTACACCCAGTGCATCCAGTGTTTAGAAGGCCTCAGAAACAAACCATGATGCAACTAAACACTTAGGATGTTCATGTGTCAGAGTTACGTTAAAATTCAATAGGCAAAAAGTACTGCATCTGAATATAATTATGTAATGCTACATATGGGGGCACAAGAGAAATGCCAAAAATCAGCATGTAGCTGCAAGCCTAGATATACCCCTATGTAAAAATTGCATTGAGCTAAAGGTAAAATTTCTACCTGACACCCAAGCAGTTCTTAATTCACGAGCATCAGTTTCCCCTGCTGTTCATCTCTGTGCTTATATTCATAACTTTCAATTGTAGCGTCTGCTGTGGTGCTTAAGTAATTATTCTGAGCCACTGTCATGCTAAGGACACTACAGGAAATCGTGGCACTAGTGCCACCACATGCTACTATTATAGCAGCAAAGAATGGAACAGTGGCCAGGGCACAGATTTGTCTAAACTTCTCTTGATAACATAGCTCAAGCACAATGTACCACCGCAAATATGTAAGCAAAAAATTAACCTCACCAGGTCTTTCTTTTCTTTCTCACAAGTGACAATTTGCAAACTTTAGATGTAAAGCAATTTTGTACTCAATACAAAACATAACCATCAGTGAATGATACCACATACATCACTTAATCTAAGTATAGTTTCAGGTATAACATTAACAGAAATTTAGTGATGAAAAGTTAATAAAAATGAACTAGTCATCCACATACAAAGCTAAGTGCTCTAGAAAAATGTTGCAAGGCCCTCTGCAAGAATAAAAAGCCACAAAATATTTTCAGAGCTGTGCCAAAATGTACAAAAATCCATGTACAAAAATCCAGGATTACAATACTGATCTCATAAATGCAATGACCGAAATAGTGCAAATAAAGGATCCTGTGTAAGACATTACAAAGCTCAGAACTAAGGGCATTACCATTTAAAGGCATACACCGTGAGCATAGGCCACACTTTTCACTACGCTTCACCTTCTCATTTCTTCAGCTCTTTTGATAAGCATAGTTCAATTTCTTCAACATAACCTATAGTACACACTTTCTAGATAAAACTGATGTTTAGAAACATTATTTCGATTGTGCTTTTGTGAAGACAGGAAAAAAAACGACAATAAAATGCTTGCAGCTTCCTGTATCTGCCTCGTTCTTACGACTGCACTATTTAATGAGTCACTTCTGTTCAAAGCAGTTGGTTGCAAGTCTGCTGGATGCCAATGGCAAGTCATGTCAAGAAAACCAATACATTATCTAGTGGCAGAACAGTATTTCATACAAAAAAGTTTTGTTTTCCCACTCTTTAATACCACAGTCACATGGGCAAACTTAAGTGTGAGCGCACTTATGGGCAAAGAGTGTCACTTGGACAGGGCTCTGCTACACAAGAAAGAGAAGCATACTTTGGAAAAGGAGGTAATGCTGTAGGTCAGTTAGTAGCATAAAGTATTTATTTTAGGCACATGCCTGCTAAGTAAGCATGTATTTTAGGTATAAGCAGCCTACACATGTGCATCAAAGTAAATGTGGCCCATGTGGCCATTACAAGGCATGCCACTGGGAAATGTGGTCATAAACTACGTAGGAGTCGGAATAACAAGACTTTTTTTTCTTGTACAGTGCATACTAGTACATAGAAATATTCCTAATAACGAAATCAATGGTTTAAAAGTGCTGCTGACCAGATTCCAATATCACTATATTTTTGAACACCTGCTACTGAAACTGTACACTTTGGCACAGCAAAGTGACACCTGCTGTAAAGTGACAGTGTAAACTGCACGAGGTGTCACTATGCATTCTTCTGCCAATGTGTGACTGACATACGTGGCCAAGTGCACTCATTCAAAGTGCACCAAACTTTGCCTGTGTGACAGGGGTATTTCACTAGATTCTTCCACTTTTTAGAACAACACTCAGGGCAGGACCTGTATCGGCCATGAGATCAGCCTAGCCCAGAAGATATCACAATACATACTCAGGCTTCTTGGGAGAACACTTGGTTTAACTGCTGTGTCACTCTGATAAAAGTAGTTCGACGAGTGAGCTCCTTGAGCCGGCCAGCCCCAGTGTATGTGCAAGCGGAACGCAGACCACCTAGAATATCGAGCACTGTTGCCTGGACTTTGCCACGATATGGCACTTGCACAGTCTTGCCCTCCGATGCCCTGCAGCAAAAGGGAATCATTATTCACAACAGAATGGTATTGCTAAAAGAAAGTGTAGACTTAATAAAATTGAAGACCTGTTTTAATTAAAGGAACTTGGACTAAACAGAGTCAATTACTTGTACCAGAAGCAGCCGTGATGGACTATCTAAGCGAGCAGAAATGCAACAAGCAAGCCAAATTTTGACATTAATATTTGCCTCAACAATTGACAAAAAAATTATGAATATACAAAAAGCAACTAGGCTTGGTGAAACTAGCCCTATCATGGGTGACACAAAATGCTACTTAAAGGAGCCCTGCGAGACCAATTAAGCGTGCCATTTTTATCACTTATTCTAGAACTGCGGCATGCGGGGATGCCGCAGCGAGAGCGGGAGCGCCACCAGTGGTTATAATTCTATTTCAATCAAGAAATAACCTTCCGCAGAGTTTTTCTTGAACCGTGGTGATACACAATGGCGAATTTCGTTACAGGAAGTGATGACAGTGGTGGGGCATTCTTATTGGTTTGACACGCCAATTCACATTTTGCATTGATTGATCCCTGTTAGGCCGCGCGGTTCAGCACAAAAAATATAAATGCTGATTTCCAGGGATGTCCTCGGCCCACAAACACACGCTTTATTCGCGCTGGTTTAAAAAGCGTAGCTAGCGCCTCCTTTAGGCACAGCCCTGAACACGTGCTACTTGTTTACCTGTTCTGTTTACCCACCGTCCTCAATGGAGACGCAGCCACACGGGGGTGGGGGGGATGATTGTTCTTTTTTTTTTTTCTTTCTTTTTGTGTGCATGTGCCCGACTGCAAAGGGGTGCCACAAACCAGTCGATAGCATGAGCGATGCTGTGCTTTGTAGCGACTCGCCGGTGCAGCTAAAAAAGCTGGAGGCTTGTCAGGGACACAACACAAGCATTCCTGACACAAAAAAAGAAGTTTGTTTTTAGTATAATATTTAAAAAACAAACTGCCTCTCCTGACTGACACATATGGCTCATCGCCCCAGTTGTAACCATAATAAAAACTGTCAGAAAGAGCGGTGGCAAGGTAATTGGTACACGCTACCTTGAGAAGAAACTTCCGGTAGCTCTGCTTAAGAGGTGCGTGCTGATTGAATGCAACCAAATACCTCAGTGGGAGAGTGAAATGCGAAAGGGAATGTTCCTTTCAGGCCGGTCTGCTCATGTTTTGAACTTTGAGGTCTAATAACTTCAGTTCTCGTGCACAGATTCGTATAATTCTTTTTGCATTCATCTTAGTACTCAATACTACACGCACTCCAGTGCTCCAGAAAGACAGTGAAAGAAGTGTAGCAGGGCCCTTTTAAGAAACTCGAGAAACAGTTCATGACACCTGAACCCACTTCCATATAGCTTCACCGCATGCCACTAAACTTGGTCAGGCAACACAGCAACATCCTAGATTGGACACTTATTTACTTGTGCTGCGTGAACAGCAAAATTTTCGCTGCAAAGCGTATTTTAGTATTGGTGTTCGAGTGAGAATCGAAAAGAATATTTTGCAGATACGTCAAAACTAAATGACCAAAAAATTTACCGCAAAACATCAACAAACAAGCAAATTTACTGCATGACTGGTCCACTCCCACAAAGTTCCTACGCTACAGTTCAGGAGAGGGCCATGCAGTAGATTAGACTTGGTGGTGCATGGGCTCCCATGCTTTTTCTGATGTGCAGCCTGCTGTAATTACAAGATTGGAGCCTGCCAGTACCAGCAAGACACAAGACAAATCAGGGATCCTATGCCGTGCTTACAACTTTATGTTTGCTTTCAGACTGACAGTCATTCCACACAAGCTTGGAAACATTCTTCTTATTTTTCGGCTTTTGCTGAATACACAGTATTTGATTGGCACTGTAACCATGCACATCAGCTCTCTCGATTTGTCCAGAAGAGTTCAGAATTCAGACCAATGTTCCAAACTAGTTGTACAGGCATGGCCACAGGCCTCCTGAAAAGCGGCCCTCAACCTAATGCACGGAGTAAGATAAGACAAAAAGTGCCGACTCCGCTCATTGGGAAGGGACACATTCTGCAACGCCTATTGCTCTTCCACACTGTATTCCCCAGATGGTGCAAGAAATGAGCAAACTAGCAAAAGCTGCAGAAGTAAGACTCCCATCCTCTGGCAAACTGAAGGAATAGAGGTGCAGGTGAGTCAAGCACGGTTCTCTGTCACTGCTACAGCAACAGCATGCAGTCGCACCTGGTCGCGTTCCCGTGCCTGCTACCTTGTTTTGCAGTCTGCTCCGTGCATGCAGTGATGCCTAAAGCGCACACAGCTCATGCAGTTCACAAACAGATGTTAGGAGAAGAAACAAGATTCTATAACATTTTATTTCATTCATTTAATACATGACAAATGCAGGCCATCTGTAATGCAGGCTACATGAAAATTATGATTATATAAGGCACAACAACAGAAAATAAATGAATTATAAAAACTAGTGTGCAAGTTTTTGAAAAACTAGGAAAAAGGGAGGGGCATATAACAACAGTGCAACGGTGGCGTAGAGGTAGAGCATCCGCCTCGCGTGCAAAAGGACCGTGGTTCGAATCCTGGCTCCGAGCAATTCTTCACCGGATGAAAAAAAAAAAAAATCCGCGTGTTGATTGAATTGCATAAGGAGGCTTGGGGTGTGACCGGATCCCGGCGACCATAGCCGGTAAAGCACTCCCTCACCAGAGCAGCATTGGCCACCCTGGTCTTGGCCACCCTGGCCACATTGGCCACCCTGGCCACCCTGGTCTTGGCCACCCTGGTCAGCATTGGCCACCCTGGCATCAGTGATCGCCAAACGTGTGCTGTTGACGCGAGTGATCGAAAGCCTTACACAATCCTAACTTAAGTCGCAGCGAAATTCCCCAGTAAAATAAGGTAGCTGTTCGTGCTTGTGCTTGTACGGTGGATAATAGTATCAGCCAAGGATGCGATCATCTGTGCCGAAGATGTAACTGATTGTTTCGCTATTGCAGAATTTCCCGTCGCACTGTTTGGGAAGATTTACTGCCTTTCCGCGTAGGAGCAAGGAATCTGAATGGCTTGAAGGAAAGAATAGCTAATTTTGTTCAGCGAATATGCTGTGCACATGATTGGGGATGTGGTTGCATTAGCTTTTATGAGCAGCCTGAAACATGTTTTGTAAACATTCGCTTCAGTCTTTCTCAGGGGAAGTGTTGCCAGCTCATCTTTGTTATATGTATTCACATGGGTTTTGTCAGTGGATCCTTCGCACTGTAACAGAGGCATAACTTTGAATCAAGGCCGCTGGTTTATTAATGGGCTGTTGCCAGTTAAAGTACGCTCTTAACTATACGACTGATTTCTTTTCTTTTACAGGACCATATACTACCTTGATGAGACCTGGGTAAATGCTGGCCACACTAAGGAGACCGTATGGACAGACACCAAAGTGATGTCCCGGCAAGACGCATTTCGTCAAGGCCTTTCAACAGGTCTCTGTGCACCGAGCGGTAAAGGAGGACGCCTGATTGTTTTGCATGCTGGCAGTGCGGAAGGCTTTGTTGATGGAGCCACCCTTGTTTTTCGTGCCAAGAAGGGCACTGGTGATTACCACGCAGAAATGGATGCTGCGCGTTTTCAAAAATGGTTTGTTGAACAGTTGCTACCGAACATCAAGCCACGCAGTGTGATTGTGATGGATAATGCATCATATCACAGTGCTCAAGTTGAAAAGGTGCCAAGTTCATCATCAAGAAAAGCCGACATCCAGTGCTGGTTGAAATCAAAAAGTATCCTTTTTTCGGATGACTATCTGAAGAGCGTACTGCTGCAGCTCGTTAAGCAGAATAAGCACATGTTCCTTGCTTACCAGATTGACACACTTGCCTCCTTACCACTGTGAGCTCAATCCAATAGAGCTCGTGTGGAGCCAGGTCAAAGGCTATGTTGCTTCAAAGAACACTGACTTCAAGATCGATTCAGTCGAGAAGCTGTTGCTGGAAGGAATCGCGGGTGTGACCCCGCAGAACTGGTTCCGAGACTGCAATCACGTGATAAAGCTTGAGGATGAGACATGGGAGCGGGATGGCATTATAGACAGTCAAACAGAAAGTCTCATAATTTCTTTGGGCACAGATTCGAGTACTTCTGATGAGTCGTGCAGCTCTGAGATGAGCGGAATTGATGAACTGCCATGAGTATCTCCATGTGTGCTTTTTCAAAGCTTCAACCAAAAGATTGCACGCGTGCCTAACCAGAAACTGTGATATTGCTTTTGAGGTCCATCAGTCACTGCTATTTAGTTACTTTTTATTGCTTATTGACTTCATTTTAATTCAATCTGCTGATTTCTCTATGTTTTGTTGCACTTCGTGTATGTTCTGGTTACATTGCCGTGGTGTGATAATAATTGTTGGGATATTGTGTGCCAAAACAACAATGTGGTTATGTGACATGCCGTGCTAGAGGGTTGCACAAGTTGTGACCACCCGGTGTTGTTTAACATGCACCGAAACATAAGTACACGGGCGTCTGGCATTTCTGATCCATCGAAATGCGACAGGCTCAAACCTGTGCTTTTTGTGTCAGTGGCCGTGTACTGTGCGCTGTACTGTCACAGCAGCTCTGATGTGATGATGTATCACAGCCATGGACTTTTACATTATACGCTGCATCAGCGAAAACCACATTTCTTAGTTGAGGATTGAAGTGTTCAAAATTGTGTTCATTTTTCTGTGTGATCTCATGCCGGTAGTGCTTGATGCCTTGTTTCATTGCTGTCTCAATGGGACCTGAAAGTGTGATACTGCTTCTTGTCATTGTTTTGTTTTTCATTTACTCATTTCCTAATGTATTCTACCATCTCATTCTTCGTTATCAATGTGTTCCTGCTCTTACCTATTTTGATTTGTTTATTATAAATGGATCTTATGGCAAGCAATGCCAGCAACGAGTTATGGTTATCACATTCTGTTCCACAAGTGCAAAAATGTTATGTTGACATAGAGTTCCAGCAACGAATTATGGTTATCATGTTCTGGTCACAAGTGCAAAATGTTATGTCGACATGGAGTGCCAGAAAAAAGTTATGGGCATCACGTTCAGTGCCACAAGTGCAAAAATGTTATGTTGACAGAGTTCCAGCAACGAGTTATGGTAATCATGTTCTGGTCACAAGTGCCAAATGTTATGTCGACATGGAGTGCAAGCAAAAGGTTACGGCTATCACGTTCTGTGCCACAAGTGCAAAATGTTATGTTAATAATAATTCATGGTGTTTAACGTACGGAAACCACGATATGATTATGAGAGACGTCGCAGTGCAGGGCTCCGGAAATTTTTACCACCTGGGGTTCTTTAACGTGCCCCTAAATCTAAATACACGGGCCTCGAGAATTTTCCCGTATGGCTGTGATACAATAAAAGATATGAACTGTTTTTATGCATACTTTATTTTTTTCTACCAATAACAATTCGTATTATAGACAATACCTGTTACGTACTGCATGCACAGGGATGGCAAAAAACAACGGTGGCCATCACACTACATGAAGGTGCTTGACAAGCGAAGCTCGATAAAAAAATCTGTATCAGTCTCTATTCAATTAAGCGTAAGCTCTCTTAAAATCTCCCAATTCAGTGGTATCATGGTATTTGCATATTTTTGCTGCGGTGTGTGCTTGGAGACGTTCGTCATCTTGCATAGTTTGCATAGCTATTATATTTTCACGGGGTCATGATGTTGACGAAGGCAGCAGTCGGCCGGTAAACGGAAAGTCGGATTACAGCAATGCACACAGGCGCTGATAGCGGCGAGTACAGCATCGGCCGTGGAAAAGCTGCTCATCGTTGGGACGCACCGTCTTTTATACATCACGCATCGAACTTTCCAGCCTTATCACTGGTGGCCGCGCAAGCTCTGAAATAAGCTTAACTGTTCGCGTCTTGCGCGCAATCTTAACAACGATCTACAACAATTGTGAGGCTTCTCGAACACTGAGGCGCAGTCTGCGCCGATCATTGCTGAATGTCTTTGTGGGCGTAAACTGAATACAGCAAAACTGAAACAAGACAGGCCCGTGGCAGGATCATGCCGCAACCGGCCTTCCATTTCGCCTGTACCAGGGCTCAATACTGTAAACGTTAACATTCGATCACGTGTGGCGCGTACCCGTATATACTGGGCTGAACACGGAACCTAAACTTCACTGTTATAAAGGCTGAATAATGCTGGGAAAACGTTTTGAACAGCAGAAACTTTTATATGTACCAGTATATATACAGCACAGTAACTAGCTGCATGTATGCACTCTCATCAAAGTTTAACTCTGACGTTCCCATTTTGCATGCATACATTTTGCTAAACACACTAGCGCTGCGAGCAAGCGAAAACCGAAACTGGAACTGAAATCGGCTGCAAGCTGCCGGACTACTTGCGTAGTAACACAAATGTGCGGAGGCCCCGCCTCCGTAGCCTTCGCTCCAATGTCAAGAAAAGCTGTCGCAGAGTATAGTGCATGCATTTTGTTTTGTCCTAAGTGCAGTTTTTTTTTACAGATTTAATACTGGTGCCTTTCTCTACTGCTTTATTTCTCTCATGTTAAAGTTTCTTACATCTCTTTGTCTGGCTTTACTGATCAATTTTGATAGTTCTGCGAGTTCTATATTATCTTTTGACGAAGTTACTTTCATTTGTTGGCATTTAAGTCCTTGGTAGATTGGGACAACTTACTTGTTGCTTGCTTTGCTGCTTTACTCCCGACTTCTATCGCAGTTTCAAGGATTGTTTTTGTTATGGTTTTGTTTATTTCTTCCAAATCATCATCGTATTGGCCTAAGGCCTTGATCTTGTTGCTTAGGGCGACTTTAAATTCTTCGTTCTGATTACCTCTAGATTTGTGGTTTTTATAGTAAATAATTTAGTTCTTGTTTGCTTTAGGTTAAGTACAATCTTTGCCCTTACTAATCTGTAATCACTACATTTTATCTTCCCCACTACTTCTGTGTTTTGAATTATACCTGGTTGTTCGCACATTATAAAGTCAATTTCATTCCTTGTTTCCCCGTCGAACCTGCGACCATTGGAGGTCCCAGTTTCGGCGGCTCCACATCGTTAAATGCACATTCTTTCAAGGCCTTTCATGTGCTTTCATTTCTGCCAGCATTACTATTTCGTACAGTATTTGGTCTCAAAATGTCCGGGATTACCTAGTTTTGCTGACTGCGACATCCAGGACGTCAAATTGCTCTGCAAGTAAGGTCGGCGCACGTAGAAAATCGTGTTTTAGTGAGTTGTTTTAACTTCTCCATTCTAGCTAAGCAGATATGCCTCTGCGTGTTGAGTTCGGTGCGTTGCCCTAAAGTTGTGTTGTAGAAGTTAGGGTCAAATAAATGGATTGAAAACTTTCCACGTGGTCTTGCACACAGAAGTTTTTTGCAAAGTACGTGAATATGAAAAAACAAAGCAAATTGCTGGCTTTAACAAATCGCAGTTGCATGATAAGTGATGAGTAATGAAATCCATACAGTATAATCTCGATGATGCGATTACGGTTGATGCGAATTTCGCGATGATACGAATTTTAACGTTGTTTTGGACAGACTACGTTGTATAAAATGCGTCGTCATTCGGTGTTACACTAACAGTTTCCCCAGCTATTGCGGATGATACGAACGCGCGAAATGACCGTTTCACGTGAGCGACTGACTTAGATTTTTGACTGCAGATTTTTTTCCGTGAGTTCCTTACGACTTTGGACTGGAGAATGACAGCGAAAAACAGAAAAATTTTGCTTTTCGTCGACCAGTGTGTGGCCCATCTTCAGCAATGTCGCCATAAGGTTCCTGCCCGTAAATACCACGAGCCGTCACAGCCGCTGCACGCGGGAATAATCCGAAATGTGAAGCACCATTTCAAGGGACTGCTTGTGCGGAGGCTCCTGGCAAAAATTGAGCGCAAGGATGAAAACTTGCGGATTAGCCTGCATGACGCGGTACATTTCTTGGCCATGTCCTGGGATAATGTGACCCAGGACACACTCGTGTCCTGGGTCACAAGACACATCCGCAAGCGTGGATTTTTCGCGGAATCGGATGCGGCTCCGACGGAAGAAAACCAAGAGCCTGACGACTATTCGCACGTCGAGGGTTGGGAGAACCTTGAAACTCGAGCTTCGGCGCGAGACTTCGTCACCGCGGGCGACAACCTAGCGACCTGTGGGCTGCGATCCATCGAAGAATTGGTCGACGAGGCAAAGGATACCGAGTCTGAGAGTGATGGTGAAGATGCCGGTGAGTGTGATCTCCTACCGTCAATGTCATAAAACCTTGACGCCTTCGATGTACTGCGTCGCACCGTAAGCAGCGGCAGTGTGAATGAAGAAACCGGAGCGCCGTTTTATTCCTTTCAGGCGGCTTTCTTGAGGGACAACGAAGTTAGAAACGTTCAAAAGAACATCATGGACTTTTTCAGCAAGAAGTAGTTGACCCCAATAAAGTTCTTGTTCATCGTCATGTTCAGCTTTAACTTGTTTTGGGTGATACGAATTCGGGATGATACGATTATTATACGTGCTCCCTATGAATGCGTATCATCGAGATTCTACTGTAATTTCCTAGGCCGGAATGGACATGGACGTGCGAAGACAAATGGAAAAATAGGCGCCATAGGGGTAGCAGGTACACAGATACATACACACACATCTATATACATACACACCAGCACAAACACGCAAACTTTGTATTGTGGCGGTGAAGGGACAGAATCGTGTTCTTTCTTATAGGAAGTGGGCTTTCATCGGCCAGCTAAAAGATTTGTGTAAAGGTTAGTAGTGTACGGCTTTGTGTCTTACGGCAAGGAGTAACCATGGAGTAATGTATATTCCTTCTTGCGTTTGTGATGTCTGTCTGTCTGTCTAAATTTTTCTCCGTTTCTTATGAGCCGCTGCTATCGGAGAGTCAGTTGGCTATGCACAGCGTCGCATGGGGCCCCTGCTTGTGCGGAATACTGTGAGAGCATGCAGCCGCGTTAGTAACTAACACATTCTACTATCTGTTATTAAAAAAAGCTTTGTTTAGCTGCTCACCGAGTTATCGTCAGCGCGTTGGGCTCAGCGCGGTTGTAGTCCTGTGATAACTCACACGTGCATCATTACTCGATTGCGACTCGGCTTCCCAAGATCTCAAATGGCAATCGTTGGATTGCGATGGTCGTGGACCACCTGACACCGCTGATGTCGCAGACTTCTTTCTGACTAATATCTTTCTACGACACGGAGCCCTGCACGTTCTCCTCAGTGAAGGCCTTCCTATAGTCTCTTCTCACCAAAGTTCTGCATGCCACCAGAACTGTCCAGAAAACCACTTTGAGCTACTATCTAGACCAACGGGTTAACAGAGCATTTTCGTCATACTCCACCTGACATGATTGCCATGTACATCCGCCCCGACTACACCAATGGAGATGCAATCTTGCTTCTCATCACGTTCACTTATAATATGGCTGTACAACATACCACCAGCTTGTATCCATTTTTCCTCGGTATGGCCGCTCATCAAGTTTCCCTCTAGATGTTTCATTACTTGCAGCAGCTCTGCACCCTCAGCGACGCCTTTTTCCGAACAGTTTTCATCTCCTCTCATGGACTGCCGTCATCACATTCGCATCAACACCAGCATCTCTCAGGATGTTTGGAAGGATCGCTACAACTTGACCCATCATCCTGTGACCTTTTCCCCTGGAGATGAAATTCTTCTTTGGACTCCTGTGTGCGTTCCCTGGATTTTGCCAAAAATTCGCTAGTCATTTTATTGGACCTTACGTGGTCATTGAAAAGACATCCCTGCTAATTACCGCGCCTCCGCACTCCAAATCCCTTTCGAGCACCGTTTCCGTGGTACAGGGATTGTTCACGCCGCTCGGTTGAAACCATACACGAGCCAGGTTTCATGATAGTGCGCAGCCGTGTGGTCACTTCCACTGGGGGAGGGCATTAGTGTGAGCGCAATGTATGACTTTTCTTCATCTCTGGATATCATCATCACCTGTACTCCTTCCTCATCTGTACATATCACCGTCACCTGGGCAGTTCGATCTGCGTCATCGCAGGTCGTGATCTGCGAGACAAGACTTTCCCTCATAGTATTTACAGTCAGATCGCTGTTACAAAAAGAAATTAAGGCAACAATAACTGTCATGGGCTACAAATTCTTTTTCCAGCATGCCCCAGCCAGGCCCGCGCATGCACAGGCTGATCCTGGGCAAGGTTAATATTAAACAACCGCACCCAAGTAGGCCCCTGGGTTAGTAACACGGGCCCAGGCAGGGCTCAGGCTTTAAATCATGAGCACAGGCTTGGCCTGGGCAAGCCGGGCTTGGTCATGCCCACTTGGGTCTGGGCCAGGTTATAAAGTGGGCCCAGGCTCGGCCCAGCCCACAAAATCAGGCCCATGCAGTGCTCTAGCATGCAGCCCTTGGAGTATTTCAGTAACCACTAAGCTTATCTTTCCTTTTGGCATGATTCGTCGCTTGCTGTTTCATGTATCAACGACATGCTGCTGTGGTGGTGAGAAATGTGCCAAGGTATGCTGTAGACACTATGAGCCGAGCAATCACTGAAACCTTCAGACAAGCCCCACAATTGGCAGCACATGGAGGCACTGCATGGGAGCAATCTCAGTACAATGTGTTTTGCAAAAGGATGGCACACTGGTTCAATGTGGTACAAATGGTGTAGCACTTCCAAACCAGCACACGAAATTGCTCAATGTGACTGCCACCACAACTATTTTTTTTTTTTTTTGCTTTGGGATGATGAAAATTTGAATATATCATAATGATTAAAGCATAAATGAAACGAGATATTTTAACAAAGACTGGTTTGCCTATTCAAAATGCAACCCTTCAAGCCCTGCATGCTAATTAAATATTAAAGAGGGCATCAGTATAATTAAAAATAACCAGTAATCTACTAGAAGCTGTCCAAACTGCCATATCCTTTAAGTTACTAAAATGTTGAGCATTTGCAACACGAAAGACTTAAGAACATTATAGTATGTACCTGTATTCAGCAACACCTCCGTGGTATTTTTCCATGGCAGTAGCAGAACTCATGCCGTAGAACATCTTGTACTTCTTTCCGTCTTTCTCAATCACTTCTCCACCAGACTCGTCATGGCCTGCCAACATGCCTCCCAGCATAACGAAGTCTGCACCTGCTCCAAATGCCTTGCTCACATCGCCAGGACAAGTGCAACCCCCATCCTGGAAAAAAAGTCCCATATTGTCAAGCACACGGTGTGGTCTCATCGACACTGTAACCATGCCAAACCAACAAAGGTGTAATGCTATGATAAAAAAAAGCCAGCACATTGCCCCACCTTAAATGCAGGAGGTCAAGCATGCCTCTGCACTGTGGGAGCCTGGTGAAGAATTTTGACTTCGAAAGCTTGCCACTTTTGTAGATGGTTATATATATATTATGTGTGTGTGTACGTGTGTGTGTGTGTACGCGGTTGTGGGACACGACATGTCACTTGGAATTGGAAAGGTGAAGAGAACTGCACTGCGACTGAGTGTAATACAATACAAACACTATATAATTCTAGTCCTATTAGATCGTATTTTATTATAGCGTTTGTCTTGTATTATACATGGTCGTGGTGTGGTTCGCTTTATTTTTTTGGTTCCAGGTCGCATGTCGTGTCCCGCGGCCACGTGCACACATGCACACACACGCGCGCATAGTTTATGTGCGCATATATATTGTTAGGAGATAAGTGTATTTACAATATGTACACAGGCGATTGCCAGCCAACACTAATGGCAGGCCCGAGACTTGTCCGACCACTTCGTTGCCTTCGCCCTGAGTCCTGCGTACAGAGTGAGCCCCTCTGCTACCTTCCTCGTAACAATGCAGAGTAAGCCCCTCTGCTATCTTGTGACACTACCCCCTGGCGTAAAAGCGCCGACTCGGCGCCTGTCAGTGCAGCATAGAGGTCGCAGGCATATAGGGCTTCAGTCGCGCGATGTGTACAGTTGTAGAAGGTGGTCTCGTAGATCGGTCTGGTTCAACGACTCGTTCAATTTCATACGTGAGGTCAGTGACCTTGCGTAAGACCTTATAGGGGCCATCGTAGCGGGATAACAGCTTCTCCGAGAGACCAACACGGCGAGATGGGGACCATAAAAGTACGAGGGATCCGGGAGAATAAGAAACGTCTCTATGGCGCCGATCATACAGGTCTTTCTGAGAGGCTTGAGACATGGTGAGGCGTTCACGGGCGATTTCACGTGCTTCGGCGGCTCGCGCTAAGGCGTCACAAACGTGCGTAACAATATATATATATCATATTATGTTACCAAATATGCCAACGATGGCCGCTATTGACACACCTCGTGAGCTTACCAACTGAGAATCTATTATTTCTTCACGAATAGACGAACTAGGCACACGAAAGAACAAGACAGGCGCCGACTGTAAACTGATTATAGAAGGGGAATGGCATTTGTAGGTGCCAGGCAAAATACTGAATGAGGTACCAATGTATTGAGAAAGCGACCTTTCAAGGACACGTCAGAAACAACATATTAAGGCTTCCACCCTGACTGCTATAACTGGTGCTCTTAATAGCAACTTACCAATATTTAACGATGTCATAACTTGCCTGATATCAAATTTCCGCTACGATGCTAAGCTATTCGCAAAAAATCTATTGGGGTAAACGGACAAGAAATGAGCTACGTCCTACGAACATAACACACGAGTTTTGCTTCTCTCTTGATTACAAGGCCGTAGCACTTCCGAGAAATCGGCAACCGCTTTCAACCAGTGTTGCGGAATGGGCGCCTCCATTCCATTCCAATTCCATTCCGGGGAATTAGAACTTCAGTAAGTGCGAGCTAGGTCACTATGCGTCCTTTTCCCGCTTCTTACTTCACCCCCCACCAGCTCTCGCCCTCCTTTGCCCTCCCTCTCTCCATCTCCCTGAGACAACCACTTTGCCGCGGTAAAGAAAAGAAGGGTAAAGACAACGTGCACTGGCCAATCTACACGTGATGACACGACAAACACGGCGGAAACTGCCGCGTCGCAGGCAAGACAATCAGGCATGCCTTCCTTGTATTTGAAATCAGCAAAAGTGCAGCATCGCGGACATTTTGAACTTTATTGCATCACAATTCACGAGAGGGCGCAGCAGGAATCTGTTCTTAAACACATCAGCGACCCGACAAACCAGACGACCCGGAAATGCTTTTGTAGTAGACCAAGGGGTCCCGAGTTCGGACCCCTGAGGTGTATGAGGGTTTTTTTTTAGCACTTCTTTTTTTCCTGTTCTGTACCTTCTATCTTTTCTCTACCCTCCTGAGGTACCTTCTTTGTATCCCCTACTTCCCTTTAACAATTATACCCTGCCCTGACTAAACCACACACTGCAACACCTCTGAAAGTCTCCTCCCCCCGACGGAGCATTTTGGACAAAAGATGCATATGGGCGCCCACTATCACCACACCTCATCTACGCAACTCACCTGAGCACCAGAACAAGAGTTGGCCCCCCTGGTGCAACACCATGGCCAACACCTCCCAAGTTACCGGACCAACAAAACCCTGTACCTACGACGACAACATCAACGGAGCTTCTAGCCGCGGATGCGACCCCACGGGTATGGGAACAAAAGACTCAAAAAGCCTCTGGACTCGGACAGGCCGTCATTGAAAATTAAATGTACCGACTCTTAACACGCGAACTCTTTCAAGTGAAGCCAGAAGCCAGATTAGCTGAACTACTAGAAGAATTAAGGGGTATTATAATTGGGATATCAATGGCCTTGGCGAGGTTAGGAAACCAAGAGAAGGATACTTATCGCTTATTGAAGGACACATTCTCTGCTACAGCGGACTACCAGAGAAGCACAAATACGGCGTGGGGTTCTTTATACACAAAGACATAGCAGGTAACATTGAAGAATTCTATAGCATCAACGAAAGGGTAGCAGGTGTCGTGATAAAATTAAATAGGCGATACAAACTAAAAGTAGTACAAAGTTACGCACCAACGACCAGCCACAGTGACGAGGCTGTAGAACAGTTCTATGAGGATGTAGAAATGGCAATGAACAAGGCACACACCCAATATACGATTGTTATGGGGGACTTCAATGCGAAAATAGGAAAGAAACTAAGTGGAGAACGTGCAGTTGGTAATTACGGAGAAGGAGATAGGAATAGCAAAGGGGACATGCTAGTGAAGTTCGCCGAAAGAAACCACCTCCGTGTAATGAATACTTTCTTCAAGAAACGTAACAACAGGAAATGGACGTGGAAAAGCCCCAACGGAGAAACTAAAAACGAAATGAATTTCATAATGTGCACTGATCTAGGTATAGTACAAGACATAGAAGTGGTTAATAAGGTCAGAATTAGTGGCCACAGACTAGTAAGGGCGAAGGTATCCCTCAATCTAAAGCGAACAAAGACAAAGTTAATCACACGGAAACAGGCCAACCCTGATGGTATCAGGGCAAAAAGAGAAGAATTTAGAACTGCACTTAAGAACAAGTATGAGGCTCTAGGACAGGAAGATAATGAGGATATAGAGAAGATGAACGAAGACATTACTAAGCTGATCACTGAAGCAGCAATCGAAGTAGGGGGCAAAGCACCAAGACAAGTTGTGAATAAGCTCTCGGAATCTACTAAAATCTAATCAAACAACGCCAGCAGATGAGAATAACTCAAGAGACAAGACAGAATTTGCCGAGCTGTATAAGCTCATCAACAAAAGTAGAGTCAGGGACATACGTAAGCATAACATGAAAGAAATAGAAGCAGCCGTCAGAAAAGGAGCCAGCATCAAAACAACTAAAAGGAAGCTTTGTGCAGGAAAGAACATAATGCATGCAGTGAAAGAAGCAGGGCAACATTGTTACCAACTTCAGTGATATAACCAAAGTGGCCAAGGTTCCGAACTATACAGCTCAAGTACGAGTCTCCCCACCATGAGTGTATTAAATGTCGAGCAGGACTACGAAATGCCATGTGTCACTGCGGACGAAGTTAGGAAAGCAATTCAGGGCATGTCCTGCGGAAAAGCGGCGGTACATCTAGGAGAGCTACTGACAGGAGAACCCGCCCATATAAAAGAAATCCTTTGTAGAATAAACATGGGATGGCGCAACTCATGAACGGAAACCTACCACTCTCATTCAAGCGGAAACTATATAACTATTGCATCTTGCCAGTACTCACATACGGGGCAGAAACCTGGAGAATTACAAAGAATTCCCAGGTGAAAATGTGCAGCTGGGCATCTAACTGGTTTCAACAGGAAGTAACTAGAATCAACTGGTCCCAGTTCAAAGCCAACTGGTCCCATTTGGAAGCTAAATGGGAAGCAAGTGGTCCCAGTTACAGGTGAACTGGGGAGCAACTGGCCCCAGTTGGGACCACTTCAACTGGGGACAACTCCAAGTGGTCCCAGTTGCCGGCCAAATGGTATCAGTTAGAAACGAAGTGAGGGCCAACTGGCTTCCGCTGCGCCCATCTGGACACCAACAGGAACCAAGACCAGTTCTACTGGAACCAGTTGCCTTGACGGTCTTCATTAGTTTCGTATCTGATTTGTTCGAAGAAAATAGAGTAAACAATTAACAAATGCATGCGCGAAAGATATTAAAAAAATAAAATTAATTTGCGCAAATACCGCAATATTTATTGACAACAAGAAGCTGCATAACAGAAAATTCAGGAGCGCCTGTGCGCAAGTTTCGTAGAGCACATGTGGATGAGCCAAGGCGAGGCATAGGTGCGGGCCGCTGTGCTGTGGCACATGTGATGTTTTGCGCCGAGGAACGTGTGGATGTTCGTTGCTTGTGTACTTAATTTGTGCTCAGTTATTGTTGGACGTGGCACCTGTGGAAGAGATGACACTTTAGACGAGCGCATGACAACTGTTTTCGCCCGTGACAACACGCTTGTGGATCAATTGTGTGCAAACGACTTGGCGCAGCTTTCCTTGGTGCCGATGCTAGCATTTGAAGGTGAGAGATGCCTCCGTGTATGAATTTTTACATTGAAAAGTGCTTCGAAGTTACTGCATTGAGTTGAACTCTTAGTATCAGCCAATGGCTGTTTGAC
Source organism: Hyalomma asiaticum (assembly GCA_013339685.2). NCBI lineage: Eukaryota > Metazoa > Arthropoda > Arachnida > Ixodida > Ixodidae > Hyalomma > Hyalomma asiaticum. The sequence goes on from CM023481.1 coordinate 228,909,569, forward strand.
GTTTGGCCTGTTTCGTAGGGTTGCATGTTGATAGTGCAACGAAGAAACGCACTGTGCACAGCCCCGCACCAGTGAATCGCAAGTGGGGCTTGGGCTGGTTGTTGTTACGATTCCACCAATTATAATAAAGAAGTCCGACGTAGTCGTGGACGTAGCGTATGGCGCTAGCGTAAGACGACACAGCGTAGGCCTCGCGGCCAAGATCGTAACAACAGCCAGCCCAAGCCCCACTTACTTGGTGCGGGGCTGTGCACAGCGCGCTTCTTCTTTACAATAGCAGTGATTTTCTTTTAACTTTCATAACAGCGTGGAAATACAATTGCTTTCAGGTGATAAAATACATTCACGGCCCACGAAACATCCAAGAGTTTGCCGCGTCTCCAAGAAAGCATTCAAGATGATTCCCAGCCAGAGCACAAGCTGCAATATTTCTAATAAATGTCACGTTTCAGCACCGAGCTTCTCCTGCTGTATGATCGACTTGATCTACAGATTTCGCGGCCAGCAGTTACCAACTGGGTCACATGCGATGGCAATGAGCGATCTTTTCACTCATTAAATAATGATGTATGGTTCCAGCTGAGTATTTTTTTTCACTAGTAATGATATTCATGATCTAATAGAACAATGTAACAATACAATGAAAAATCTAGAAGAGTGGTCTGCATTAAATTTAATGAAAATAAATGTAAGCAAGACAAAAGCAGTAATATTCAGGCCAAAGAACAAGCGCATACTTCCACATCAAGACATTATGTTACATTCCCAAAGTATTGAAATTACCGAGAATTTTAAATGTCTGGGTGTTATCTTTTCAGCCAACATGTCATGGGATAATCATGTTAATTACGTCCTAAATAAAGCAAGCAAAATCACTGGTGTAGTAGGCCGTTTACGCTACATTCTTCCCACATGTATTAAACTTTTACTATATAATTCACTTTTTCAATCTCACTTAAACTACTGTCAAATAGTATGGGGTAACACAACACACAACAATCTAGAATGTATTTTCCTGTTACAAAAAAAAATATCTACGCTACGCATACAACGCTTCTTATACAGCATCGACAATAACTTTCTTTAATAATTCGGGCGTGATCCCTGCACATAATCTGTACAAATATCGTTTGAGTCATATATACAAACAAGATAACTATCGTAACGTAAACAACCTATGTAATCTTGCCCAACTTCAAAGAAAAGCTCCAAGCTACGGTACCAGACATTTAGAGGAATGGTTAGTGCCAACACCGCGTCCAAACTACGAAAAGCAAATGCTTCACTACACAATACCTACACTATTAAACAGCTATAAATCTATACAGTTTGATCTTTTCAAGGCCTCCTTCAAAGAACTTAAAAGGATGTATGTGGTTTATGCATAGATTCATGTTGCAATGTTTAACATCTTTGATTTCGTTGCCTTCTCAGATGAAAGAGCGAGTTGAAATATGTAAAAGCACTAGTATACCCCTGTATATATGCACGTGTGTGTGGCTTCGTGTTTGTATAATTATGTAAAAGTGGATGTGTATATATATATATATGTTTATGTGTAATATTGCCTCACTGCCAAATACAAAGGGTTGTAGGCTAGTCAAGCTGTCCCGGGACAGCTTTTTTTCTACAATCCCCCCATCTGTATCTCATAAAGATGGCAAATAAACTTATTATTATTATTATAGTTCACAATCTCTGTTACGCATGTGTAACAGGGGCAAAAGTTTCACGCCGCTGCTACTGGCCTCACATAGGCTAGGTGAGTAGCAGCGGGGCCAATTGGAACCAGTAGCAATGGGGACCAGTTGGGACCAGTTCGAGTGGTTTATGGTCAAATTCCCAGTGGGGACCAGTAGCAATGGGGACCAGTTGGGACCAGTTCAAGTGGTATATGGTCAAATTCCCAGTGGGGACCAGTTGCCAGTGGGTCCCATCTGGGACCCATTGCAACTGGTCCCCACTGGGAATTTGACCATAAACCACTTGAACTGGTCCCAGTTGTTTCCAGTTGCAATATTTTCACCTGGGAAGCTAGAAAGGAAGTTAAGAACCACGCAGCGGACGATGAAACGAAAAATGGTAGGCGTTACACTAAGAGACAGGAAGACAGCCAAGTGGGTCAGAGAACAAATGGGGGTCGCCGACATAATGAACGATATTAAGAAGAAAAATGGACATGGGCAGGCCACGTGATGAGAAGGCTAGATAACCGATGGACAGTTAGAACGACGGAATGGATACCAAGAGAGGGTAAGCGCAGCCGTGGGCGGCAGATAGTAAGATGGAGGGACGAAATTAAGAAGTTCACGGGCGCCAAATGGAATCAGCTCGCGCAGGACAGGCAAGGATGGCGAGGATTGTGAGAGACCTTCGTCCTGCAGTGGACATAAGATGGGCTGATGATGAATGGCGAATGAATAAATAGCTGAATGGGTCTGCTAAGGTTATGGAACTGGAGAAGTGGGCAGCATTTACCACTCAAGTGTAACTGCCATATGCCTTAAATTCCATAGACTATGTAGCTAAATATGTATGTGTATATAGTGCGTGTAAATGAAAATACATATTCACAGTTAAATGTGAATATGTATACTGGGGGGAGGGGGAGGTGCTGTACCATGCGAAGAACAAACGACAGCAAAAGTCTTACAACACATGTAACTGTTGAAGATGGTATGGCCACCGTTTCTGCATAACAGGTCAGGTGGTGGACACAATCACCCACAGATTTTCGTTAGAAAATTGCGAAAATGGCCCCAAGAGACCAGTGCCTAAGGTCATGGTGTAGAGCGCCGAGACACAAAACACACAGAGAGGAGGCACACAACATGGGTGCTACTAGCAACATTAACAGAATCTTGGAACGAAACATAATATATACTTATTCCCATGTGCAGGTGCACGAGACATCCAGCAGGTCACAGGGGGCACTTAACTAAGGCAAACCTTAATGCATAAAACACCGCAAAATGCATGTTCATTTGTGAATAAAACTACCAATGTCTGATTTACGCAGTCATTGCCCTTATCTTTAATAAAAAATATTTCCAAAAGCTCATGTGTTGTATTTTCCTTCCTCCTACCCAGGATCTTCACATCATGGAACCTCTGAGAACATGTACAGTCTTTGCAATGTGCAGAAAGATGTGTGTTGATGTCCGTCTTCAATTTATTCGCATGCTCCGTCAACCTGACATTGATGCAGTGGCCAGTCTGCCCTTCATAGCACTTGCCACACGAAAGGGGGATTTCATACACCACCATGGTGGCGTGACGTTGGCTAACATGCATGGCTTGACTGCTAAAGTCAAACGTCTCTGGATTTATTCACAAATAAACATGCGTTTTGGCGGTGTGATAATGCTTGACTTGGTTAAGTGCCCCCTGTGACCTGCTGGACGTGCCTCGTGCACCTGCGCATGGGAATACCGTATTTACCTGCATAATTTACGCCCTCGCATAATTTGCGCACCCCTGATATTTAGCTAGGTTTATAAAAAAAAAATCCTCACATATTTTGCGCTCCCCATCCCGCCCGAGCCAGCTCGCCGGCGCGCGCACATGGACAGACTTCGAACAGCCGCGCGGCCGCGCCCCTCGCTGCGCAAGCGAGAGCAGTCATACGTAAAAGGGGCTGTGAGTGCGATGTCCCTTTTTCAGATTCTTTTCTCCTGAAGCCACCAGAGCCCAAAATACGGTTGCTAGAATAAAACCATGCGAGAAGGGGCGACGAAAACGGCTGAAGCAGAGATCAAACGAGCCCAGCCTATCTCCGTCGCTCGGTGGGCGCATGCGATAACATCACCCCGATCGGGACAGCTGCGGTTGATGCGGGGAAGAAACACTCTGCCCGTCTTTAACGAGCATCAAAAAACGTTAGGGACGGGGGGGAGTGTCGCTCCGCTGCCGAGCGATCGTGTGGCGGCCGAGATAGCGCTGGCGCGGCCGAGATAGCGCTGGCGCGGCCGAGATAGCGCTGGCGCGCACCCTATCTCGGCAGCCATCAGCAGGTGGCTCGTAAACCTTTCTACGTGCTGCGCTCTGAACGCGAAGGGACTGCGAAAAGTGTCCATAGAGCAGTTGTGTTCTCTTACACCAGCGTTTTGTAGTGTTACGCGAGATCGTATCCAAAAGAGTTACCGCGCTCGTTGCATTATATTAGCGAGTTTTAGTACATCGGAAAGCAGCAAACAAAGATTTAGCGTTAAGGTTAACGTTACGGTAAAGCTGGGTGCACTTAGCGGCACAAACTAGACTTTTAATATAGCGGAAGAGAGCGAAACGCTAAAGCTAACGCAAAGGCATGTACGGCGACAACTACACCTTAAAACAACTCTTATTAAATCCCTAAGTGCGCCACAAAATCATTGAGCCAGTATCGCGTAAGTGTGTTGTTAGTGCTGTGTCGGCACACCCGAAAAACATCGCTTCGTTTCAAAATGCCGCCACCGAGTCTCCTTTCTGACCCGTACTGCCTGTCATTTCGAAGTTTCGATGACATATAGGAGCGCTTAATTTATACTTTGGAAACCAGAGAAGCTACGCAGGCAGTCAATGTCGTCGAGGCTATGCCGTATACGAGAAATTTCGCCGACATTTCCACTTTGAGAAGGTGGATTTTCCACTTGTCATCAGTGCTCCGGAGCTTCTGCAACATTTCTCCAGTGTCATCAGTGCTCCGGAGCTTCTGCAACATTTCTCCAGTGCCCAGGGGGTGCGCATCTATGCATGTGCCTGCGAAGGCTGGCTTATCCAAGTCGCCTTTGTGACTGAAGGAATACTTCGCCAAACAATACTGTCATTTCACGCATTATACATACAGTAATGCACCACACTACTCGTCTCGGCTTTATTTAATTGGTTGTAGCTTGAAACAGCCGATCTACAAAAAGAAAAAAGCCCCGGTGGCATTGCCACCATCTCGACGAGACTACCGTAAACGTGAGCAAAGCGACATGGCCTCCGAGATTTCGAGCGCCGGCACGCGCAGTCTCGAAGGCCGTGAAAGCGAGTTCACTCGCATTTTAAGCCTTGTGTGCCGCTTACTGAGAGCGTATCTTGAAAACGGCGGCACATTGTCACCAATACACGGCTGGCGAAGCTTAATTAGCCAAACCTAAGGCAAATAAGAACATGAGTGGGTAATGAATGAGCTTAACAATGCAGACCGATGTCCCGACAGATCTGAAGCGAGTGGTCTCACTTCGACTGACGCCGCCATCTTGCCAGCCGTACGGGTCCCTTTGCGAGCGTTAGCGTTGAACGATACCTTCCGAAAATAGCGTAGGCACGTAAGGGTATCGTATACGTTAACGTTCTGTGCATGCGCGGTGTGTTCCACGGTAACGTTAACCTTACGCTAAATCTTTGCGTTTGCTGCTTTCCGATATACTAAAACTCACTATTACACGTTATTTCGAATGTGTTCGCGAAATTTCCGCGTAATTTGCGCACCCCCTCTTCGGAGCTCTAAAATCGCGAAAAAAAGTGTGCAAATTGCGCGAGTAAATACGTTAACTATATATTACGTTTTCTTCTAGGATTCCATTAAAGTTGCTAGCAGCATTCGTGTTATGTACCTCCTGTCTGTGTGTTTTGTGTGTAGTAGTGCTACACCACAACCTTAAAGAAACACCAACTAGCCCAAGAACAAGTCCTTCTGCCGATCAGTGCCTACAGGCAGTGTGGTGGAAGAGGCTCAAGACTCAGCGGAGTAGTCGTACCGCACTTATAACATTGACATTGCTCGCAACCACTGACATACTGCTTGATAGTCTCTCTCATTTTGGGCCAGTAAAAGCTCTCCCGAGTGAGGTTCAGTGTCCTGATGAAGTCTAGATGGCCGGAGGTCACGTCGGCTAGTTTCCCAATGGTGGTGGTGATGCAGAGTGCAGCTGTGGTGATGGTGAATGCCATTGGCGACTGGTTGCGACTGGTCTGAAGATGGCAAGGCACTCCTTCTGTTGTGTTGTCTAAACGCATTCCTGAGTGCTAGGCCTGTGGTACTGGCAACTGCAAAGTCGGTTTGCCAGTGGTTGTCTTGGACATTGAGATCAAAATTATGCCAACTTGGCGGTGGGCCGTAGCTTGTCTCTCAAATCGGGAAACATGACCTGGGGCACCACTGCCATAACAAATGGGCCATGCGTAACTTGTACTGTAGGCTTTGCAGTCAAGCTTAGGGTGTTGCGAATAGTAAGCATGATTTTCAGATTACCTATGCATAGTGACAGGTCTATTAGTGCACTCACTGTGCATCATTTCGTCGGGAAAATGACATCGATACTGCAGCTGCTGGTCGGCATGACAGCTTACAGCTCCTGGCATGGCAGACAGTGAGGACACAGTGGAAGCAGGTTTGAGGGGTTGGTTGGGGGCATGATCAAGCTGTTCCGACATCAGCTGCTCCTTTGGGATGCCATTCGAGTTCTCGGACAATCTGCTGTACACAGGCCGCAAGATCAAACTGATAGCTAGAGCTGTCGTCAATGCTTGCAACCACTGTGGCATGCGCTAACCTTCCAAACTCTGGCGTGATATGGCGCAGGTTCAAGGTTTCAAACATTCGGCAATGCTTGATGAGGTCTGCAACAGAGCTAAGAGTCTCTTTTTTTTGATTAGGTAGTTACACATGTCCTCAGCAATCACTTAGAGAAGGTGCCCAACTTTATCTTCTCCAGACATCAGAGAGTTGATTGCTTTGCAGAGCTTCAAGACTGCCTCTGTGTAAGTGGTACAGGTCTCACTTGAGAATTGCATAGACTGAACCATCATCTGCTCCGCTCATTTCCTCTTTGCGACGGAGTCTCTGAAGCGCTCTGTGATGTCGGTAATGAAGCGGTTCCATGTTGTTAGTCTATCCTCGTGGTTCTCGAACCACAGAAGTGCAGTGTCCGTGAGAAAGAGAATGGCATTCTCTGAGCCAACGGGTTCCACTGTTGTACTTGCTCACACACTTGTAATGAGAGAGCCATTCTTCCACGTCCTCACTGGATTTTCCTGAGAAAGAGCGTGGTTCCATCATGTGCATGCAAATGCCGGTTGACTGTGTTGGAGAGGAGAGAGACGGCTGGTCATTGCCATTGTGAGACGTTGGGATCTCCAGTGGTGGCAGTTGACGAGGCATTGGCTTCATCATGAGATTGGCCGCAGCAGCTTTGTCTTAGTCTACACACCCTGCACCTACACCACAAAACTGTTAAGAATGAAGATCAACTAAGTTTTATTTACAGGAGTGTGCTAGGTTGTTCGTCAGGCAGATGAAAGATGGCGTCATAGCTACACCAGCTGTCGTCCTTCTCATCTCCTCCTCTTGCTTGGCTCATACCATAGCAATATATTTCTGATTAATAAATGCTATGAATACATGCTATATGCAGAGGCTGCTATGATGTAAAAAGTGATATAAAGGACTATTGGGCACTGATTAACAAAACCATCTTTTTCTGTGAACTGTTTTTCTGCTTCTTTCCTAAAATCCTTACGTTCCTTAAAATATTTATATTAAGCTATAATAACGCATACTGTTCTGCCATCAATCATGGTATAAGGTCTTTTTTTTTTCTTTTACAAGTCTTCCCTTTTAACATTTTTGTCCTATAAACAAAAATTGCTGCACGTTAACAAGAAGCTACAAGGCACAAGGTCTGAAAAAAATAAAAAACTTGCACATGCCTTTACTTTTTCTTGCTGGCCTGTAGCGACATAATGCAGAGCTCTAAATTATTGTTGGTACAACCCTTTGCCACTCACAATCACTCCAGTACTCATAATTGTAGTATGCATGTGTGATTACACATGCCAAAAATTTGCTATGGCTCGTCCAAACAGTAAAGTTGGTATTTGTAATTATGCACGCATATGTGATGACACAAAATGTTCTAAGTCCAGTGAAAGTCAGTGGCCCCTTCCCACTCTTAATATGTCTTACTGCATGACATTCTTGTATTGTAGCAAAGTAACAGCAGGGTTTTAGTGGAAATTTCAATGCTTTCTTTCCTGACTAAAACGGTTCTTTGTAAAAAATTGAGTTAAAATTCGTAAAATCATAAGACAGGTCATAATTTGTACATGTTACAGAAAATTTGAAAAAGTTGACAGGTATACGCTGGTGAATTCTGTGTAAACACATAGCACTACACTACGGTTGACATGCTCACCACCGTTTAGAAATGCTCAACTTCTCCAAACTATACCATAATTACCTTATGTGTGCATACAAAAGAGCATTGCTTTTGCACAAGCAGGGCATTGAATGTTAAGGGAATCAATATGAGGATAAAAAAGCAGTGTGTGTACAAAAAATATAAAGCAAAGCCCTTATTAGCACTCCATTATGATAAACTTGCTTTGACATCTTTCACTCCAATACAGGTGTGCAGTGCAGCAAAAGCATACTACCTGTGCCTTATGTCCTGAACTACATCCCGGTTTAAGTGAAAAAAGCACGTTTTTATGGCTAGTGTACAATGTAATGAACAGCTCAGCAAAAATCTGTAGCCGTGCATGGCTTGTAAAACTCACAAGCAGAGCACAAAATTACCACTTACTCAGGAGCAGTCTTTTCAAAGAGAGGCTACTCCTCACTTTTCTTGTAGCTGCTAATTTTGCCATGGAGCAGACTGTTTCTATTGGTCAACAGCTGACTATAACTAAAACTAAGTTAGCCCATTCATTGCCACCCACCAGAGCTGTGTGCGGGCCCTCCAGAGCATGCATTTTTTCATTGAAAGCGCTTGCTTTTCTTTGCATTGTGAACAATGCAAAAAAAGCAAAGATTTGCTGGAAATATTTAAGAGTGTATTTGGTAACAGGAAGCCTCATAGGTCTCACTAGAAAGTGTCCTTGAACAACATTGACACGAACAGTAGGCACAAAAGGCACCATAAATATCGTGTCCCCAGAAAGCCCAGAAGCAACTCAAAGCATGTAGGCCATCTGTAATATATGATTAGTGATTACCAAAGTTAATAATTGATGAGTGATTACAGACATGTTATGTACCCTGTGGGAGAGGAATGCACGACCTTCTACAACTTCAAACTCAAGGCCTCAATATGAGTCAAAACCGACAGCGTTGATTAACTGTTTCATTGCAGCAAAAGGCCAGAGTTTCAGTGCCTCAATAACTTCCTTTTCTCTTGAACAACTGGAAACATTTAGCATGCAATACACGAAATCATAGCTTATTAGTCTGCCTCTTCATATTCCAAAGGGTAGTGCTATCCGAGTTGCAATCACTTAGTGTTTATATGTTAAATAAGCAAAAAGGTTTGTAAAAATTATAAGCACAATAGAACTGAGTGAAAATACTAAGAGAAGATCATTTTCAGCATTCTAAAAATATACTAATTGTTCCAGTTCCCTTATATCGCTTCATAGCATTTGTCAATCTGGTATGTCATCTGTTGCATTATTCGGGTACTCCTACAACTGTGCCTTACAGCTATGCCACTCAGCAAGAGCATGAAGGTAGAAAGCAATCACAAACTTTGCAGGCGGAGCAGGAAATGCTTGTTCCACATTATGGCCTTGCCTTTTCATACCAGCTCTTTCAGCTCCTGCTCTTTTTAGGGGCGAGGCACGTTAGGGCTGAGCCTTGTCTGCCGTCCCTCGTCGTCACTGTGCTCTGGTTTGCACGGAGCCCACTAGGGGCACTGCGGTGCACAGATGCGAGCGTCTGCTTTGAGTGGAAACCGCCAAAGACGCTGTGGTTCACAGGTGCTATATAAGTCTTCGTTCGTGCCGCGTGCTCCCTTAGGGCCGAGCCTTGTCCCTCCCTCGTCATTGTCTGTAGCTCTGGTTTGCATGGAGTCTGCTAGGGGCGCTGTGGTACCCCTAGTGTGTGGGTGCAGGCCCATCCTGAAGGCAGTGCAGTCAGATGGTGTGTGTGCTTGTGTGGGCCGATCCCGGAGGCAGTGCACTCAGACAGTGTTGTCTGCTGTCGTGAGAGAGAGCGAACGGCGTGCATTGACTACGGAAACGCTCTTTCCGCTATGAACGCGCTTTACCAGCTCACAAGGAACGAGAACGCGTCCCGCGCACGAGAGACAACGCTGACACATGCAGCGTCTGCTGGTGAGTTTCTTCGACTGAAAAAACCGACTGCTCGCACTGCACAACCGTTCACCGGCCACCCCGTATATATAGGCACTGGATCTTGACCTCCAATGTAGTGCACATGGGAGATTTTTCTTGTGCATAGTTGAACCATAAGGATTCGCAGCGTGAGCGTTAACTAAAAGTAATCCTAACTCGGCACGATCTACAACGTGGGTGCACAGGAGCCTCATAAAGACCACGAGCATAAATGACAACACATGCGTTGTCACTCATCTACATGCATGAGCAGGCAATGTCACAGGTGGTTTACGGTAACACCGAATGATCCCCAGTGCTTCGTCCACTCGTCATGGTTCACTTCGTGAAGATGCATGGATCTTTTTTTTTTTTTTTACAAATTTCTTTCAAAACCCTCAAAAGGGCTCCAGGAATGAGAAGGGGGCATGTCTTCATGCAACTTCACCTTGTCAGATATTTACTGCACTCTTCTTCTTAAAGGGACTGTCTACCGTTCTTCGTTGCTCTACAGTTTTTGGGCTTAATAGAAAGCGTACCTTTCGAAGTGTCCAATCGTGCAGTGGTTTTTCTAGAAACTGGGTAGAAATTATTAAAAAAAGATTTTTTCATCTACACAGTCACTCCCTTCCTACGTGTACAGATGCAGAAAACAATGGTACTGGGGGCGATACGTCGTCGTCTCCCTGGCAACCCATTTGGGCGCGAGAGGCTTTTTCTCAACAGGAACTGGTTCCAAGGACGACATTCCAGAGGTGAAGAGGAGGAGAGGTGAGGGGAAGTCGGCACGCGGGCGTGCGCCTCGGACATGCAGCGCCGCATGCATGACAAGCGCAGTACTACACGCCTGTACAGGCAGAAATTCAAAGGCAGCGCCTCCTGCGCCGCCCCTAAAGCAGCAAAAAAAAAGAACGAATTGCTCTTGCACGCTACAAAAAGGCATTTCATAGGGTGAAGTACGCTTGTAAGACATACATAATTGTTCTTCAGCAGAATATGTATACCTGCGCGGGCTGGTTCTCGTACACTTGGAAATTGACAAACACGCTGTTGGGTGTCACTAGCGGCGTTTTTTTGCACCACTTTCAGAGCAAAATTAAAAACATAATTCCTTCTTTGTGGGGTGAAAGCATGCTCGTTCCCGTAAGTGTGATCCATGATATGCCCATTTTTGCCGCAATCTTAAAAAATTTTCCGAGCGGTAGACAGTCCCTTTAAAATACAGTTGGTGAAAGCAGGTGCTTCTAGAAAGTTCTGGGACAGTTCAATTGTCTTTCCACTGCTCCCAGATGTGAATACAGCTGCTTATGCATGCGACATCCATGGCGTGAGAAATCAGTTTTCACCAATGTGTGCATTTCCTGAAGACTCATGTGGAATTACTCGATTTGACTTATCTGCACTTAACAGTCCAGTGTTGTACTGATGGACAGAGTAGCTTTTTGATAACTATCATAGCCCATGTAGGTGATAATCTCAATAAGTCTTAGTATCCCCATTGGAGCAACTTCCTCTCTGGAACTATATCACACCGAGAGTATGTCTATTCATCCAAAATGTGCATCCAGGCATATTGGCTTGTGTTCTCACACCAAGTCTTGATCATTCGCTGTAATAAACATCATTATCAGTCTACTACTGCAGAACAAAGGCCTCTCCCAATTATTTCCAATTTGTCCTATCTTGGGTGAGTTGGTTCCATTTTATGCGTGGAAATTTCTTAGTTTCATTGGCGCACCTCACCATTTGTCTGTCTCTGTTGCATTTTCCTTCTCTTAGTATCCAGTCCACCATTGTTACTGTACATCTATTATCTGCCCTCCGCATGACATGCCTGGACCAGGTTCACTTCTTTAAACGATCTAAGAATATCAGCTACTCTTGTTTGTTCCCCGATCCATTCTGGTCGCTTTCCATCTCTTAACGTTACAGACATTTTTTTTGTTCTATTGTACCAAGGCCCTCAGAGTCCTGTGGCTGTGGAGCATCTGACCACTGTCGTGGTCAGCCCTGTGAAGCAGCGGTGGGTGCTAACAATCACTGTGTCAGGACAGGACACCACAGGAACATTCAAGAAAAGGTCCCTCTCAAGCGAAGCTAGCCTACAGTAGCTACTCGAGCAGCTAGAAGGCATTAGTTGGGATATCATTGGCCTTAGTGAAGTTAGGAGAGCACGTGAAGCTTACACAGTATTAAACAACTGACATGCTGTCTACAATGTCTTGATGAACATGAGTCAGTGCCATGCAGCTTAGGCACATTTAACCCATCATGCTCCACAGCGATGTCTTTAAACTTCTGAGGGCACTGAACGATCGTTCCGCTTCACAGGAAGACACTGACATCACCAGGATAACCTGAAGAACATTCTCAACCTCCTTGAAGTGCTGGTAAGTGGCCTCATCCATGTTACGAATTACTAATTATGGCCACCACATCATCGACAGTAGTCGGATCAGAGTGCTCCTCGTGCAACAAGCGCATGAAAGACATAACTTTATTAAAATAAATGTCTTTGTGGCATTGCATCACGCCACATCTGCATCCAATGGTGTATTCAAAAGAACGCTTTCCAGAGCCTTATAGGTCAAAATTCCCTCGAAGTTGCGATTAAAGCGCCTCTCTATGCCAGACAGTGCTGCATCCACGACTCAATATAATACACGCCGAAAGCGTACTCTCACCTCAATTGGAACGTCACTGGTGTTCCCTTTCTCGCACCTGGCAGGACGCCGTCTGTATCTCGGTGGTTCCACTGGATGTACCTTGCAATCCTCGGTGGCTTTGGCAACATGTTCAAACAGTTCATCAAACATTTCTTCAGACCGCAGATGGCGTAACTCGCACTTGGCAGAGACCACCACTTGGAACATTCCCTGAACTGTCGACGAACGTCCTTGTAGGTAGTGTTCAGATCCTCAAGCACCGAGAACACCCTCAAAGCAATTTCCAGCAGGAGGCAGGTGTTCCCCGATTCCATGAAGTGCAGGATACCACCAATCTTTGCAGATTGATCGGCTGGTGCTTTATTCATCATTTCTTCTAGGGAAGCAATTACAGCCTCTTGCTCGTCTAAAGCGGCAGATATCGCTGACCTTCTACATAAGAAGCGCATTGGGCACAGGGGGTTTATGTTCTTGCTGAACTTTTCTTAGCAAAAGATCTCCTTAAATTTCCCCAAACGTCTTGAAAGTGCACCCAATTCCCTAACAGCCATGATAACGTCTCGAAGTTCTGGACAGCAGTCAGAGACGTCACTAGCTACAAGATTAGAACTGTGAACTCCACAAACAAAGCACAGATATGTCACCTCCCTTTTTTGAAAGACACAGATAAGGCGATGAATTTTGGGGCGCGTACATTATAGTGTATTCTTCATAAGCTGACAACTTAATGGTCCCCTTTCAAACCGAGGATGGATGCCGAGGAGAACCAGGGCTGCATGAAGTCCATGCTTTACTGTGGATGACAATGGGGTGCTGCGATTCGATATCGTTTTCCTTATGATGTGTCTTATGTAACTTGTCGTTCAAGGGTGCTTCACACAGTTGCCTTCAGGTGTATCTTCCAGTGCGCAAGGGAGGGGTCACCAATATAAAAAAAAAGTATCGTAATCCTCTTACAATAGACCTTTGTTGTTACATTGTGCTTGTTTCTTTCATTGCATTGGAGAGCTGCAACACCAAGGTGCATTGAAACGGCATGTGTTGAAATTAAATTTAAAGCAGGTCAAAACGGAATATGTTCAAATGTAAAATCTGAAGGGAGGACACTTTCAAGGGGCGTCCCCCCAGTATAAGCACAGGAGTGGAGCCGCCCCCCGACACCCCTCCACTATTTATGCCACTGCTCTGAAAGCTTCCTCACTGAGGAACCCTTGATGAAGGCTTCCTTGATGCTTCCTCAGATTGAAGTTGCTTTGATGCTACCTTTGTATGTCCTCACACTGCTCCTGGCCCTGAATGAGCGCTTCACCTCACAGCTGACCTATGTGATGTTCGCATTTTTGTTTTGGGGAAGACAAGGACACAGGTCCTCTGGTGGGGACATGCAAGCACAGTGCCAGGAATAAATGGTGTTGTAAGTGGACAAAAATGCTCCCGACTTCACTGATTTCTTGAACCATGCTTCTGAGTTCATGCTCGGAAAAGTCTATCGGTATTCACTGACAGTGAAAACAGTTCACCATATAGTCAACCCCATGGAATTGTACAACGAAGATTTTGCCTTTAGGTTCTGCTTCATCAAGGTGTCAGTTGTTCTTATCACGTTGGATCTGCAGTTGAAAAACAGCACGTCTTGCCAGGCATGTTAGTTTTGAGAGATGTATGCGTACTGAATGGCGTTTCATAAGGCCAGCATTCTAGTGCTGCTAGAATACACCACGTTTTGTGCTGGACTGTGGTGGTTTTTCCCATTGAGTAAACAGAATTGGAAGAAAGCATACACACATCTTTTGCTTTTTATTAACACTTCAATCTGGACATGATGCAATGATACAACTTTGCTTTACTGAATAAGCACGTGTGCGTAATGATTTAATGGGATAACCTGGAACCCAGGAGTGCGGCAACCGTTCCTCCTGTGAAGACAGGCGAAGGGAGATTTCAGACTATGCTTGCCTCCTCCATCAGCACTTCACTGTAAGGTGGCCTCATGTAAGGTGAGGAAGTGGTCTCAGGAGAGAAAGCTTAATCCAAGAAAGGCCTGGGACTGAGGTCCTATCTGGGGTTCAGGTCCTTGAAGGTCTTTGTCCTTGAAGGTCCTTGAATCCTAGTAAGCCACGCATACATGTCCCACAGGATAATTAACCCATCTATAATCGCTAATAAATCATTAACCTTGAATAGGGTTAACTAACGTTACTAACTGTGCAGTTCCGCTGACGCTGACATATGCGCAAGATCGAAACAGGCAGCACACTAAGGATGTAGGCGTGCGTACCTCTGAGCCTGAACCCGTGTGACAAAGGGAAACGAACAGTCCATCAGGGTACCAAAACAATGCTGTGATTGCACGAGTACCTGACCAAGGTAAGGCGCTGTGGGCAGGTGCCCAGAAGTGTACACAGCAAAAGCACCTGGTAACCGCACCAAGTTGCACACCCAGTCAGCCACACTGTTATGACACTGAAGTCCAGTGACATAATGAAGTGGGCAGGGCACCTCCTTCAGTGGTGCCAACCAGGGGCCTATTTGATTTTTGCCTTGCACTCCTACAGAAGATATAGCTGGATACTTCTGTCCCACAAAAACGTCTTTATATGGCTTGCTTGTGCTTTTTGTGAAAGCTCGGCACTCACCACTGTCCTGTCAAGAATGTGCTCTCTCGTTAATTCAAACTTGAGGGGGCCTCAGAATTTTGTATTATCTGAAGTTTGACTTATCATGCAAGCAGAAATATGGCTCAGTGCAACAAACCAGTGAAAATAGAGATGGTGTAGTTATCATGTGCACGATTGCCATCTCAGTGCTCATGTTTCTCTTTTTTTGCTAGTGGTTTTGAATGCTTTCACAAGTACTGACACGCGATTGCCTTTATTTCTGGCTGTTAAAATTATATCACCATGAATGTTCACCTATAGGAACCAAACAACATAATACTTCCGGTAAAAATTTAAAAAAAAGTATGAATTAACAGGATTAACTGAATTGCCTAGTTTGAACTAAGCAGCTTTCAAGTATATTGAAAACATAACAGGTCAACCAAAAATTTGAAATTTGCTTAATTTAACCGAAAGTTTGAATGATCAACTTTGAATTATCGAGCGTCTACTTTATGTCGCACTGATAGCGACAGGCTGTTTAGTGACAAAGAAGTACTGGGCAAGCGGCAATAATCCAAGGAAAGCACACCAGATAATTGTTTTGTAACAGAAACACACAAAAGTATGCCTGCTGTGGCTAAGAGTGCAGCGCATGCTGTCAGAAGCCAGAAGCTCCACTCTCGCTTGTGCCTAGGCAGCATAGTCTTTGCAATAAGTGCCTTTGCATTAAGATGGAATGGCATGGATTTGACTGAAAAGTGATGTTACCACTTTTGACAGTAAAGGTCCGAACCACACTAGTCGGAATATGTGCACGGCACAATGCTGGCAGAGAAATGGTTCAGCAGTGACACTGCCACACCTGCTCGCGGAGAGCTGTGGTGGCAGCCCTGTGAAGCTTCACCTCCTTCACACTTTTCGCGTGGCCGTGAGGGAATGCACTCCGTTTCGTTTCATCATCAGCCAATTTTATGTCCACTGCAGGACGAAGGCCTCTCCCAATCCTCGCCATCCTTGCCTGTCCTGCGCGAGCTGATTCCATTTGATGCCTGCGAATTTCTTGATTTCGTCCCCCCATCTTACTCTCTGCCGCCCACGGCTGCGCTTACCCTCTCTTGGTATCCATTCCGTCGTTCTAACTGTCCATCGGTTATCTAGCCTTCTCATCGCGTGGCCTGCCCATGTCCATTTTTTCTTCTTAATATCGTTCATTATGTCGGCGACCCCCGTTTGTTCTCTGACCCACTCGGCTGTCTTCCTATCCCTTAGTGTAACGCCTATCATTTTCCGTTCCATCGCCCGCTGCGCGGTTCTTAACTTCCTCTCTAGCTTCCTTGTAATTCTCCAGGTTTCTGATCCGTAAGTCAGTACTGGCAGGATGCAGTAGTTATATAGTTTCCGTTTGAGTGATAGTGGTAGGTTTCCGTTCATGAGTTGTGAATGTCTGCCATATGCGCGCCATCCCATGTTTATTCTACGGTGGATTTCTTTTATATGGGTGGGTTCTCCAGTAAGTAGCTGTCCTAGGTACAGATATTCTTCTACGACTTCTAATGTATGGGTTTCGACCTTGAATAGACGTTTTTTCGCCGTGCCACTTACCATTATCTTTGTTTTCTGCATGTTCATCCTTAATCCTACCTTAGCGCTTTCTCGGCTTAAGTCTTCAATCATCTTTTGCAATTCGTCGCCATCATTGCTAAAGAGTACTATGTCATCTGCAAATCGCAGGTTACTCAGATATTCGCCGTTAATCCTGAGCCCTGTCTCTTCCCAGTCTAACCTTTTGAAGATTTCTTCCAAACATGCAGTAAATAGCATGGGAGAAATTGTATCTCCCTGTCTGACACCTTTCTGTATTGGGATTTTTCTGCTTTTCTTATGGAGGAGCAGGGTGGCTGTAGAATCTTTATAGATGTTGGCTATTGTGTTTATATAGCTATCACATATTCCTTGACGACGTAGTGCCTCCAGAACTGCTGGTATCTCTACCGAGTCGAAAGCCTTTTCGTAATCTATGAAAGCCATATAGAGGGGTTTGTTGTATTCAGCGGATTTCTCGATTACTTGATTTACCGCATGCAGGTGGTCCATGGTAGAGTATCCTTTTCTGAACCCTGCTTGCTCTCTCGGTTGATTAAATTCAAGTGTGGCCCTTATTCTGTTTGAGATAACCTTTGTGAATATTTTGTAAAGTGCTGAGAGTAGACTAATCGGCCTGTAGTTCCTCAAGTCTTTAACATCTCCCTTCTTATGTAATAATAGAATATTTGCGTTTTTCCAGCTTTCGGGTACATTTGAAGTTTTGAGGCATTGAGTGTATAGTGTCGCGAGCTTTCCAATAAGGAAGTCTCCGCCATCTTTGATCAAGTCGGTGGTTATGCCGTCATCTCCAGCCGCTTTTCCGCGGGACATGCCCTGTATTGCTTTCCTAACTTCGTCCGCAGTGACGCATGGGATTTCGTAGTCCTGCTCGACATTTAATACACTCATGGTGGGGAGACTCCTATTTGAGCTGTATAGTTCGGAATAGAAATCCTCGGCCACTTTGGTTATGCCACTAAAGTTAGTAACGATGTTGCCCTGCTTATCTTTCACTGCATGCATTATGTTCTTTCCCGCACAAAGCTTCCTTTTGGTTGTTTTGATGCTGACTCCTTTTCTGACGGCTGCTTCTATTTCTTTCACGTTATGGTTACGTACGTCCCTGACTCTACTTTTACTGATGAGCTTAGATAGCTCGGCGTATTCTATCTTGTCTCTTGAGTTAGTTAATCTCATCTGTTGGCGTTGCTTGATTAGATTTTTAGTGGACTCCGAGAGTTTACTCACAACATGTCTTGGTGCTTTGCCCCCTACTTCGATTGCTGTTTCGGTGATCAGATTAGTAATGTCTTCGTTCATCTTCTCTATATCCTCATTATCTTCCTGTCCTAGAGCCTCATACTTGTTCTTAAGTGCAATGCTAAATTCTTCTCTTTTCGCCCTGACGCTATCGAGGTTGGCCTGTTTCCGTGTGATTAACTTTGTTCTTGTTCGCTTTAGATTGAGGGATATCTTCGCCCTTATTAGTCTGTGGTCACTAATTCTAATCTTATTAACCACTTCTGTGTCTTGTACTATACCTAGATCAGTGCACATTATGAAATCTATTTCGTTTTTCGTTTCTCCGTTGGGGCTTTTCCACGTCCATTTCCTGTTCCTACGTTTCTTGAAGAAAGTATTCGTTACACGGAGGTGGTTTCTTTCGGCGAATTCTACTAGCATGTCCCCTCTGCTATTCCTATCTCCTTCTCCGTAATTACCGACGGCATGTTCTCCTTTTAGTTTCTTTCCTATTTTCGCGTTGAAGTCCCCCATAACAATCGTATATTGGGTCTGTACCTTGTTCATTGCCGTTTCTACATCCTCGTAGAACTGTTCTACAGCCTCGTCACTGTGGTTGGTCGTTGGTGCGTAACTTTGTACTAGCTTTAGTTTGTATCTCCTATTTAATTTTATCACGAGCCCTGCTACCCTTTCGTTGATGCTATAGAATTCTTCGATGTTGCCTGCTATGTCTTTGTGTATAAGGAACCCCACGCCGTATTCGCGCTTCTCTGGTAGTCCTCTGTAGCAAAGAACGTGTCCCTCATTAAGCGATAAGTACCCTTCTCCTGGTTTCCTAACCTCGCTAAGGCCAATGATATCCCAATTAATACCCCTTAATTCTTCTAGTAGTTCAGCTAATCTGGCTTCGCTTGAAAGGGTTCGCGTGTTAAGAGTCGCTACGTTTAATTTCCAATGACGGCCTGTCCGAGTCCAGAGGCTCTTTGAGTCTTTTGTTCCAATACCCGTGTGGTCGCATCCGTGGCTGGAAGCTCTGTTGATGTCGTCGTCGTAGGTCCAGGGTTTGGTTGGTCCGGTAACTTGGGAGGTTTCGTTTATCTGTTAGCAAAAGGACCCTACGTAGTTGTGTTTACATTCTTGGGTGCCCCTTACGCAAGTTATGTAAGACGATAATCACGACATTGTTACTACTGTGAGTGTAGTCATGTTGTGGTCTCCTTTCTGATGGCACGCCGCCGTATCCATATAACGAGAGAGCAACATTGGCAGTGTGATCATGCTGGTGCTGCCGAAACATTCTAGGACAAGGGAAGGCTTTGTTGCCTCAGTTGCACGAGGCATCAAGCTTATTTCTAAGACAGCGTGATTGCATTCATTTCGAACACAGCTCATACACATTACATTCAGTGTTGTACACGTTCCTCCAAAACAGAAGCTCATTCCTTGTTCCTTCTCAGTTTTGCAACAAGTTCCCGTTACAAGTTCCTTTAATCCTAATGAATGGCGTTCCAGTTACAATTAGAAAAATGCAAGATGTTGCATTAACGTTACATTGGATTTTTACAATTGAAAATAATGTTGGATAATCCTGAGGCGAACTTACGCGAGCAACTTAAAACTCACATGGAACTGCATACATTTTGAGAATCTGAACTTGACCGGCAGCAGGTTATCTGAAGATAAAAAATATAAAAAGAAAGGCTTCAAAAAAATATTTTCAGGGAGCACCAAATATACTCCTGACATGTCCACTACAACTTTGACACTTACGCGACTCACATGTACCAATGCATGTGAGTAGCAAACATATACTTAACACTAAAAGCTACAAATGCACCTTTAGATTTACATTAGCATACAATAGTTTGTGCTTGATCCACGCCATTAAATACTAGAACAAGGCTGCCCGATATGTTGTCAGCATTCTTGGTCCTAAACTTTTTCGCTCGAAATCAGTAGCCTTTTTAGAATTTTAATAGTCCAATTTTATATACTTCGCTACTCAGTCCTCACAATTTTAGAGCATTTGTCACACCATGTTTTATTATGGCGGCGCACAATGTGTGTCTGGGTGAGAATTCAAACTATATGGCTATCTGGTGAGTTTACCAACGAATTACATAACGTGGGATTATTTGCCCTTTCTCCATGACATATTGGGAATAATTTTGAAATGTCTGTTCACTTTAAATAGCAACCCCCCCCCCCCCCAATTGCCATTGTGGTGTATGGAATGAATGAATGAATGAATAAATAAATAAATAAAGAAACAAATAAATAAATAAATAAAACAAATGCATTATTTTATCAGACATCATCCGAAAATGATGCATGCCACACAAAAAAAGGTTGGCAGCAGCAAAACAGCACAACCCAAGTTGGAAAAACATGCACACAGGGCACGGAGCGTGGGTGTAGTTCTAAGGAGACCAGAACATTGTAAACACAATACTTAACGTGAACGACAAAGGAACATGCACACCAATTTTTGCTTAGAATGAAGAGCTCACTTTTTGCTATGCGAACAAGACAATAAATGAACCATACCTTCACGTGCCTCTATAAGTTTCCCGCAATTTCTTAGACACAGCAATCATACTGTTTGATGGAGCACCAAGTAAAACATTGGAAACATCTCTGAACTCTCACATGAACTACTACACCACTCCCGGCAAGGCAGCCAAGACGCAAACTCACTTGACTGACCACTTTTCGAAATCAATGACGAGGTCGACTCATCTCCAACCGCGACCGACAGTGCCAGCCTAAGGCAAACTACCACTGTGTTCCGACGCTCCAGGTAACTCTACATCGCCTGCAAGTCCACCTGACTCACTTCCTTCCCCTGTAACGGACCTGTCCTGGGGTATGTCACGAAAGGGCAGTGACATCAGTCATGTGACCCTAGCGTGCACGTATGAACGGACTGGTTGGCAAAACATTGCAGTGTTCAGCATGGTTCCATGCTGCCGTACTGATAAATCGAGTTTGTACTGGTTCGTTTTGTGCGCGTGCACCAGGCCAGTTTGACATGATGGTTAGCTTTTGCAATGAAGGATGTGCCAAACACGTGACAAAAAGCAGCGGCATCATTTTCTTTTTTTTTTCTTCTTCCTCTTCGATTTCCAAACGACAGTCCACGGAAAGTGTGGGTGTGAGCTGTGCACTGTGTAAAACAGCAGCTGTCAGACAGCAGCAGGACTTGTGGATTATATTTCATGGCTGGTAAGTAAAGAGGGTAGCCCGTTACCTAGAGCTTTTAGGTGTTTAGTTATTTAGGCTCCCGCAGCATTTGTGAGCATGTATATTTTATCAACTCGGGTGCCCCGTCTCAATTTTCTAAGCATGTGGAGTGGGTAGCTAACATGTTTTGCTTTCAAGAGAACTAGCCCTGAAACACAATGAAAGAAGTGTGAACGTTGTGAACTCACTTTGAAACAGAAACACTCCTCCATTAAGCAGTGGTTCTGAACGTTGTGCAGATTTCCGCATTTAGCGCTCACTTCGTTGCAACTTTCATCGGCCTACCACTCCAAAGGACAATTTTGTCTGTTTTCGGACGCAATGGACAGTACCAGTCTCGCCTGTCTTTGACCGGATAAAAGTTTAGTTCCTGAGCAATAAGAACAGGAA
Organism: Hyalomma asiaticum; assembly: GCA_013339685.2. Lineage (NCBI taxonomy): Eukaryota > Metazoa > Arthropoda > Arachnida > Ixodida > Ixodidae > Hyalomma > Hyalomma asiaticum. Next base: position 228,931,377 of record CM023481.1, read on the forward strand.
CAAATACAAATCAGGGCCACAACTCAACCGACTACGCAGGTACACTGTGCAGTGTGGACATGGCTCATAGGGCATGGCGGTGATTCTCTGTGACGGTGTCATGTTTGCTTTGAAAAACATGCATGCCATATGCTTGGTTAGCAAAAGATTGCAGTGTTCGGTGTACTTCGATGCTGCGCGCAGTACGGATGGATTGAGTTTGCACTGGTTTTGCGCATGTTATCTGGCTGCTTTGACATGGTGTTTAGCTTTTGCGCTGTAGGATGTGCCAAACGTACAGCAAAAGGCAGCAGCATCAGGTTTCTTCTTTTTTTTTTCCTCCTATTCGATTTTTCCAAATGACAACGAACGACGGAAAGCGTGGGTGCCCCTGTTCGAGACAAGCACTAGCTCGCAGCAAGTGGCTTTCATTTTAAGGCCGTATGCTTTGAGCAATCAGTAACGCTTCATGGCCTCTGCATTGTACAGGCCAGGTGTGCTTGCAAGGTACACACAGACATTTTGAAATTGAACGTTTGGCCAACGTTCAGGGTCATTCTTCCATTCAGAAATGGTGTAGGGGTCGGGATACTGCGTTCCATGAACTTGCAGCTTTTCGGCAAACCGCTGGCGCGCAATCTCAGGAAGGGACAGCATCATTGCGTGCAAAGCCTGAGCGAACTGCAGGAAATGCTGGAGCTTTTTGCCGACCACTCCAAAATTGGTCCGCCACGGTGTCAATGCTCTGCATGACATCTGTGTGACAGGTCTATTGCCGCTCTCCCATCCACGGCCAGAAGCCAACCATAAAGGCAATGCGAGAAACGGTCTCGGAAGCTGTGAGGGGGAGGGGGGAGAGGGGTTCACTTTCTAATGGGTGCAGCTCGGCCTGGGATAATGGGGTAAAGAGGAGTCCCACCATTTTGAGTGCAGAAAATTACTGTACCTTGATTGACGTTTTCTGAAGACGGTCGGCGGCTGAACAAAGAACAAACGTTCTACTTCACTCGTATTCCAAGCTCTCCTATGCCTACCTACTGGCGTAGGAGACTAGTGAAGCTCTGTAGTCTGAGTGTAACTAACTCCTTAGTGCAACATCTTGTGCGGCTTGCTTGCTTTTCCTATTGCTTTCCTGTGTAAAGCCAGTGAGGCCGAGGTCCACACTTGGAAGCCATAACTGCATTCTCAGAACCATTACGGTGAGCAGCGATAGTAAAGCACGCAATCACAGTGTGCGTTTCATCCACTGGCGTCTTAGTTTGAAGGGACCCGTGGCAGCGGGGTCTAAGTTAAGTGGTTGGTTGTTTATTAGAACATATACAAAAGGTTGGAGGAAGAGGAAAGCAAGTACTGGAAACCACAGTAACACTCTAGCTCATCAGCTGACATGCTGAACCGCGAACTCCAGTAAGTGAAGTGGGGAGGGGGGTTAAAGGATAAGAGCAGGAAGAGAGTGAGACAGCAGAGAGGAAATGTTCACATATTTACACAAAAGGGGAGGGGTCTAAAGGGATGAAAGGAATTTCGCTGTTAGCTGCAGTTCGGCCTGCGTTGCTGTACAACTTACAACACTGGCTGGCGGCTGGGGATTGTCTCTCCTGCATGAATGTCTCCCATGCCGAAGAGAGTAACAAGATACCCTCACGTGATGTGCATGGCAGTGGCAAAAGGGAAGCTTCACCCTCATCGAAGCCTTGAAAGCGCAGAGAAAAGGATGGCATTTGCGTGTTTTTCTTTTTGGTGAGGGTGCCTGGTGACAGGAAAGTGTGAACTCGACGCTCGTCCTCGGCTGGCTGCAACCGTGTGCCTTTTTCCACTAATGCGGTCGGTCCTTAATCCAGAAACATTACAATTATAGCTGGTGAGGACGCATGCTTCATGGCACAGCGTGCAGTGAGGTGAAGCCACATTTCGGGGCAAAATTTTTAAACTGCCCATGCCCAACTTCACTCTTAAGATATGGCAATCATTGGTGAGGGTTATATATGGAAAAATGTGCACTTTAGATGTGAAGGTGCTATATACTGGTTCACACAGACACCACAAAGAGAAAGGGTTTCACTTCAGCACACCACATCCCTGCTGGCAGCTGAACAAACGCGTTACTGCCACCACCTCTGCAAAGCAACTGGTGCTGGCCATCTCAATGTTGCCTCACATTTTGCAACGTGTGGAGGCACCACTCTGGAGGAGTTTCATCACAATAGACCCTTTTCATAATTTGCAAGTGCACTTTTGTGCACTGCACATTTGCCCAACTAACGGCCGCCTTGTTTGAGATGCTCAGAAAGTTAGAGTTGCACATGAGGCTTTTTTTCTGTGCATGTTTAACAAAGAAAGGCTTAGCCTACATTTCCCATGTCTCAGCCCATGGAAACTATGCTTGCACATGTTGCATGCAGAATTGACTAAGCCGCCATTAATGGGCAAACTGTATGGCAGGAAAGCTAGCTTTACAATGAGGAAAAGGGTCTATAATGCATTTTGGAGCACGATGGCGCGTGCAAAGCAGATTGGCGCGGCATGGCACAAATGGCACAGCACTTCCACCCGCGATGTGTATGTTCCAAGAAATGCTGCAGGGTACCTTTAATAACAAGAAATCCTGAGAACTGATACACAACATGTAAAGTATACACAAGACATTCTTCTGTACCAAAACCTACCACTGAAGGAACTCAGAGATGTTTAAAAAATATGGGAAGGAAAGAAAAGAAACAATTACCGTCAGAAAATAATGTTTACTGTGGGCACCAAATCAGAGTAAGTTAAAGCAGCAAAAAGAAGCAAAAATTTCTTAAAAGGGTGGCATCATGGCATCACATATCAACATGCCTGAATAGCAGCAGCCAATGTAGTTTATAATGCTAATACCACTGATTTGCACTACAGTAACCTAAGAATACAAACTCCCCACCACATAAGCACACTGTGCCTGCAATTCAACAGCATGACAGAGCCATGTTGGTCAAAGTTTGAAAAGCAAGTATGTTGCCTCTGCTATGCATATTGAAAACTGAAAGTTAACTGTTCCTGCCTAAAATATTGTGTACGCCTGAGAAGTAACGTCAGAAAGTGTAAAAAAACTTTGCTGGATTTAGAATTTTTTAAACTAAAACCAGTGATATGAATGTGTACCTGCACTGCTATATACCAACAATCTAATTAAGACTCACGTAGAATGTCACAAAAATAAGCAGATGGTTGCATGGCCCATCTAGTATGAAAATTCTCTCTGGGCGGTACCACGAGATAAAAAATGTTGGCAGCCCAAACCTCTTAAGCATTTTATGTGAAGTTGCAAAAGCAACAAAGAAGAAGGTAAAAGGGTCTTAAAAGACAAATGCCTAAGAAAATGAAAAATCCCGTCCTTCTGGGATAATTATCAAACCGTATTCACGCGGGCAATCAGAAAAAGAGCAGAGGCAGCAGAGAAAAGTGAAAGTATTGATTGCCCACATTGCTCAGAAAATGTGAAATATGTATTAGTATCCCAATTTTCAATGCTAACCATGTTCAGTGGCTCCTTACTATATATTGCATTCTGTATGCATTGTGTATTGAGAGAGCAGTTTTGGATGAAGACCTTTCTTCATGATTTGTTTTTATAAACAACTACCTGTTGAGGAAAATAATTTGTACTTCAACAACATTCAAACAGAAATCCTACTCACTGAAATTATGTGACCATCAAGGCCATGAGCTGCATCAGAACATTCAATGACTGCGCTGAGCTGTGGATAGCCTACACCGGTCTTCTTGCGCGTAGTGCAGACAGAGCCTGGTCCGATGCCAACTTTAATTATGTCTGCTCCAGAAAGGAGAAGCTCCTCTACCATTTCTCCAGTGACAACATTACCGGCCTGAAAGGAAGGTGTACAAAAATTATACAACTCTGTCCACACACACACAATGACAGTAAATATACACAAGTGAGAATTCAAACAGTGACAAATACGCACACACATAAAAGCCCTCACACTTTATAAAAATAAATAACTCCAAGCACTGCAAAATGATGATTCCGGCTGATTCTTATACTTTATCATTCAGTGAGCGGAATAATGTGCATACCAAAATGTGGCTATACATTTCTAAATCAGTCGGCTTGGGACTCTTAAAGGGGCCCTCTAACACTTTTCTCGCACCAGTTCTTATGTGCGTGTTGTGTAGACTGGAGTGTGTACAGACAAATGCTACAAGAATTACAGCGATAGGAGCAGGCAATGCGAAGTTATTAAGCATACAAAGTTCAAAATACAAGCAAAAGATGCAGACCCTCAACTCCAGTTTCGCAGGGTCAGGTGACTGCATTTCACTCTCTATAAGCGTCACAGAGCTCGGCCAATGGAATTGACTTTAGGCGCCTATGTAGGGGAAGTTTGTACGCCATGGTTGTCTGTTCGCACCAGTGCAATGATGACGCTGTTGACATGTTCACAAACAGTGTCGAGCGAGAGCGCACCGCACTGTCAGTTATGAGCTTTTCTGACCGCTCTGGCTTGTCAGAATTAGGGTGCGCGCTTCTGCTTCGAACCGAGGCTTTACACGTCGTTCCGTGTAACAACACTCCAAGGCAAGTGCCGTCGTCTTTAAACTCGCCATCATGACCACATGGAGGGGCCGGTGAATACGACCATACTGAGCAATGTTTCTTCACGGTTTTTCAGCAAAACATGTAGACATGGAAACATAGAAGCGGGAATAGGGAATTTTAGCATGTCCGCAAAACTCCAATGCACAAAGAACTTCGCGTAGAGCGGTATACCGGGTGTAAACATTGCATGTGCAAGGACAACAGACCACCCAGAGCGTTTGCCGTCCGCTTTGAATCTTTCGAGTAGCCCTCAAGTTGCTAACTGACGGTTTGATTTTCTTTAGCTTTTTGTGATGAAGCTTCGACGGTGAAGCAGCCGTGACAATTCGACACTGTTTCTCAGCGCGACACTCAAATTGTTGAGGCTGTAGGTTTAGCGTGTGGCTACCGGATTCTCGGAGGACATAGGTCACACGGTTTTGCTTGTTCTGTTTACTACCCACAGCTGGTGCTACTTGAATGTGACGAGTAACGCTATCCGGTATCCAGTACGCCTATGAGTACACCAGTTTAGCATACACATTCAAATTCCCTTATAGTGCTGCGCGCGATACAACCCACTTTGAGAGAACGGCATAGTCCACCCAGTGGTTCAGCACATCAGTGAGTCGCGAACGTACACAAGAGAGATGAAGCAAAGACATTGTTTTCGTATGGACATACGGTTCGTGTAAACAAAGGCAAGAGGCAAAGCACGAGCTAGCGCTTCTATTGCATTTTCTAATTGTGGGCATCTTTCTACTAAGACTGCGTCTATTTGGCGTTCAATAAAAACCTACGCAAGAGAAAAACAAAGCCAAATATTAATTTGCTTACTGATGTAGTGCCACGAGCACTCTTAATGCTACTTTCATGCGATCGCAGGCTCAAGCGCTCAGTCGTTATTTTCGCCACAAATAGTTCTGATGAGCGCCACTACGCGCTCATGTGGTCGGCAGCGATATGATGATTTCAATGAACAATTAAAATATTAAATGAACTGATATGGGTGGCTTGACACCTGCCAAAAATATCCTCAGCCATCTATCTACACGACCTGCAAATAAAAAATGGGTGCAAGTGTTAAAGAGCCCCTTTAAGAATGGCTCTTCATGGTGGGGTTTCTCTGTCCACACACAAACAATGATAGTAAATACACACAAGTGAGAACTGAAACAGTGACAAATACGCACACACATAAAAGCCTTCACACTTTATACAAATAAATATCTCCAAGCACTGCAAAATGGTGATTCCGACTGATCCTTATCTTGTACTTTGTCATTCAGTGAGCGGAATAATGTGCATATCAAAATGAGCCTATACATTTCTAAATCAGTCGGCTTAGGACTCTTAGGAACAGCTCTTCATGGCGGGGTTTCTGAAGCTGCATACAGGCGGTAATAACAATTTCTGGTGTTTTACATGCCAGAACCACAATATGATTATAATGCACGACATAGTGGAAGACTCTGGAAATTCTGATTGCCTGGTGTTCTTTGATGATATGCGATGTTTCGTGGCATGACCTAGAAGTGAATACCAGGCAGCAGGCCCCGAGCGACACATGGCATTCGGCATGATATTATTGCACCACAGCGCCCAACTTTGGCAAGGTCATAAGGGAAAAGTGTTGACAGAGAAAGGGCTAAGGAATCTGTTGGACCCAAAGGATCTCTCCCTTGTACCGGCTATACAGTATGGGAAGAAAAATGAATCTGTGGCAGCAGAGAGGGATGCCGCTACAATGAGAGCTGCAGGACACAATGTAACCTTGCAACATTGTGGACTTGCTGTGCACCCTCAATTCCCATGGCTGAGGGCAAGCCCGGATAGGCTGGCCTTTGTCCCTCGACGCTGAAGACAACACATACGGTGCTGTCGAGATGAAGTGCCCCTACTCTTTGAAGGACAGTGAAGTTAACACAGTAGCTGCGAAGAACTGTCTCACTTGTTTATGAAACACCAAAGCTCAAGAGACAGGAATATTTCTGTCAAGTAATAGGCCAGATGGGTGTCACGGAATGCCAGTAGGCAGACTTTGTAGTTCATTAAAAAAAGTACATGGCTGCAAAGCGTATTCATTTCGGTCAAGAGAAGTGGGACAATGTTAACACACAGCTGGATAGTTTTCTTCTTTTTCTTTTTTTCGAATAAGAGCTCTTCCCTACTTTGCTGCTCGCAACAAGAAAATATGTGTAGAAAAAGGTATGTGGTCTGAACATCTTTTTTCCCTTACTGCAGTGATCTATAATAATATAAACTAGCGATTTTTTGGTGAAGGCTAAGGTGGTAGAGGGAAAAATAGGACAGACACTCCAGAATTGTTCAACTGCGAGGCTTTTCTTTCAAGGAAACCGTATGGGTTTCCTATGCTACACTATGGTTGGATAGGTGCCACATTTCCCCTTTGTGAAATGCAAGTGAAAAGTGGTGGCTGCTCAGATCGTACAGGCCTGACTGGAGGTATCGGCCACAGCAGTTTGCAGAGTGAGGTGTGGCCTAACCATGACATTGTGTGATTGCAGGGGAGAGGACAGTTTCAGTTCCTCAGTTATCTGGCTGAGTGGTTTGAGCCAATGCATAGAGAGAGAGAGAGAGAAAAAATGTTTATATTTAGAGCATAGCTTGGGAGAGGCTTCCTTGGTTGCGGTCATGCTCTAAATTATTCTATCATCCATATGCTAAGTTGGAGGTGCCATCAGTTGCCTGTTTGGTGGTGCAGGTTGGCTCAAAGGGCTCGGAAAGTTTGTGAGAATAGCAGCCATAGCCCAGATCTGATTGATTATGGGAGCCAGTGTGCATAGGATGGGCTGGTCAAATATATGGAATGATTTTATGCTACTTGTTCTTCTTTCTAATGGATCCTCAGTCAAGCAATCTCCTTAGTTTCCTTGACTTGTTCAGAAGAGGGAACCTCTTAGCAGAAATGATGGAATGTTCAATTTGAGAATTTTGCTTGCAAAAAGCACTTCATCAAAACCTCCTAGGCTGCCCTGACAGTATCATTTCTGTCGAACTTGAGGTAAAAAAATTCACTTTTCAGTACACCCACCTTGCTTATGATAGAACCTGTGTAGAGCTCTGACACAAAACTCACTAAGCAGTTTGGTGAAATACCAATTAGACGTTTGAAGGTATCTGAACATGTGTAAGTAGAGTAGGAGCTCAACAGGAGAGACAGTGAGGAAGGCACCACACACTGCCTCCAATGCATCTGGAATAAGAGCTCCTGATAGCCAGAGTGGTAGTTGCAGAGTCTCATGTACACGAAGTTAATCCATGATGCACAAATGCTTGACACTCTTGACTGAGTGATCCCAAATATATGCACGATGTCATGCTTGAAGCGACCCGAGGCAGAGCCTCACAAGTACTAGGAACAGTTCATTCTCTGCTATCAGCTTCCAATGTCAACCTCCACTGTCTTTGATTCCAGCGCTCCTCAGAAATTTATTACCCTTTTTTCAAGAATTGATGTAAGCCATCAATGTGAGGAAGTGTCAGCATGTTGGTATTCCTGTGCAGGTAAGCAAGTCCGCAATGGAGTGTTTAAAATGCTCAATGCAAAAGCTTGCACTATTTTCTTTTTCTTCAAGATGTGCAAGTGGGGTGGCAATTTACTTGGAGAGAAAGGTGCATATCTGTCATCGTCTGGAAGAGCTGCTCCTGGAAAACTTTGCATTCATATTTAAGGGAGGAGGTGGCGTTCAAAAAAAGCTTTTTTTTTTTTGTTGACCTAGAGCCATGAAATTTGGCATGCCTACTAATAAGTGCCTCAAATAGGGAAATATGCAGTTTCATCATGATAGCTTGAGTAGTTCCCAAGTTACACCATGCTACACGGTCCAATTATATGGTCTGCTCGTGGAAAGCCTAGCGCTATAACAAAACGTGCCAGGAAGCTGCAAATGGTGTTGATCTTTACTCAAAAGAAGACTACAGGGTCTGACACTCTCAGAATTTTTTTATGGCTTCTCTTTCTTTTTTTTTTTTGAAAGAGACCATCATGGTTGCCTATACACATGGTCAGAAACAGTGTCATGTACAAATCATCTTCTAGAAAAAACAAAGAGTGGGCCATAAACAAGAAATCGAAGAATGTCATACCCTCAAGCAGTGTTCAGGGATTCAGGGAAAAAAAAACAGCATCAAAATCGGTCCAGTCATTCCCGTGCGACTCTTTCCACAAGCAATGCACAATGTCCACAACACACTTCTGAGAAAACGGCTATCAAAGTTTTCGAAGTCATTTGCATTTGTTAGAATGCACCAGCACTGTAGTTCTTCGTATCTTTGTGTGGAGGCAGCCTTTTGGGTCTCTGCCCTTTCATTTCATGCATGCTTGACGACTTCTTTGCTCGCTGAGCGTCTTTTTCAGCAGCCCTGTGGAGGGTAAGGGCCCCAGGTTGCACACCCATTGCAGCACAAAGCTCAGTGTACGCTTGCAAATTGCCTGAATTGTACCTCGCAACTGCCTCATGCACTGCTGCTTCTACAGTGAAGAGGGAGGCATGCTGCTGCTTGGAAATTAACAACCAAATCACCGAGTGAAGGCTTTCGGCCGCATTTTGAGTATTGTTTCCACTGCAGCGAGCCAGCAGTTGAGGGTCGGACAGGCGTTGGTATACTGGCTGCAACGCTTCGTACAACTCTGCTGGGCAGATTATACTTGTGTGGAGGTTGTGGCTTTCCCTCTGCCTCTGCTGCATGGTGCCTGCACCAGCCTGCGGGCACCGGGAGGACACATCTCGTGATTAGGCTCTAAATCTGTTGATGAAATGTGATGAAAAGTGGCCATCACTGCTTTCTTCATGTCTTTAATGTCAGTGTTGCTTCGCAGTGCTAGGCCATAATAACTGGTGAGCCTTTTGATCAAGTCCTGTGTCAAGCCACCTCTTCCACCGAGCGCCTCTCCCTTCTTTGCCTTGCTTACGAGAGAACAGAGTGCTGTGCCCATCCTTTTCTGAACATGGTTCACGCAGTCCTCCTCCGTGAGAGGTACAAACCCATACATCTCCTCATTGCACCGGGCCAGGTAGGTACGACTGTCACCGTCACAAATTATATTCGTGTAACAGAGGTCATTTCTACTGAGGCAGTGTCCAAAAAGCTGCAGTACAGCTTCCACCTCCATGCATCCCGCAGCCATGTCTGTGTTTTTTGGTAAACATGCGTCTTCCTCCACTCTTGATGTGCAGGGTTGCATTCAGCTGGAGCTAACGAGCACCCGAGGCAGAAGTTAGACAGGACTGTACAGTCAAGCACAAGACCAGTGTAAAACTCTATCACACAACCTACACCAATGTGTGAGCTGTGTCCGCGTGTCAACCATGTGCCGTCGTAGACAATGGAGATGTTTTTAGTGAAGTTCACTTCCATTTGCCGGTAAGTCTTCTTCACAGCCTCTACAGCATCTGCAAAAACTGTTTCTGCAGCTTCTTCATCAGCTGGCTTCAGCACCTTCTTCAAATGGCATTGGTAAGTCTTCTGGTGGAGCCCTCTGTGTGAGACATTCATCACTGCCCAGAAGTCATTTAAAGCAGTAGGCCCTTTACCAATGCTCCTTATCGCCTGCATAGACCGAACGTTCACGTCGAAAACTCGAGCACCTGGTTTTCTTAGCGAGCTCCAATGAGTGTATGTTGAGCCACAAGAGCGACATGTCACCACCATTTTCACGATAAGTCCATGCCTTGTGTCACGATCGACAACCAAGTTTTTCTCATGACAAACTGGGCAGAGGGTATTCCCAATAATCGCGTTTAGGACGCCCATCTGCACCATCACGTATTCTTCTTCTTCCCCTGGCGTCATCATAGTTGCGCATTCCGGCGTCGTCGTCAGTGCAAACTTCCGCTCAGTAGCGGACATCGCGCCGAGTGACTCGCGAACGGTGGTTGACTGCACTTCTGCGGTTTCCGCAGACACAAAACTGGGTTGAATGTGTCCCTGAATGGTATGACGCTCGCCGGGCACAATCGTGGCACCACCCCGCTGATTGATGGCATCTGCCGGCGCGTCGGTCATTTCACCATCACCAGTTTCACCGTCAATTTGAACAACGCGATCCTCCTCATTAGGAGGGTGTGCGGCCTCACGTCGATGCACGGTAGCATCAACGCCGTCGTCTTCCGAGCTTGACAAGCACCGGCGCCACACCTTGCCTGCGTTGTTCACTGCATCCCTTGATGACTGAGGGTCCAAAGTGGCATCGCTTTCAGCGATTGACTGACGACTTGGTGTGCGTTCCCGCGATCGCCGAGGATTAGGTGTTCGGCGCCTTCGCTTTCCGTAAGTAGGCCCAGTCTTGCGTTTCTTCTTGAAGAAGCGATCCATCGCAATAGAACACGCACAAGTCCTCCGAAAAGTGGCGTCAGGTGCGTGTTCGGCAGAACTCGTCAAATGCACAATGATCGTCGTGTAAAGGTGGTTTGAACAGTGCCAATACCGATAGCAAAAAAAATCAAGAGAGATGAAGAACAGAAAGAATGTTTGCAACAGAGGAGTCGAAGCAGATAAGGAGACGCATGGTAGCAGGCGACAGGGTCCGGAGCCGAACACGTGTGCAGCAGCCAATAGCAGCCACTTGCTGCCCCTCATCCTCGAGGAGTGCGCGCTCCATCCAATCGTAGCTCCGCATTTGAGAAGCGCGGCTTTCAAACACCCCATGAGCTCTCCAATCACAAGCGAGTTATGCCTTGACCACGCTGTCAGGCCTAACGGTGATGGCGGGGGAAAGAAAAGCAAGAATTGACAAACAAAACAAGACCAAGATAGCGGTGCTCGGGTAACGAGCAGAGAAGCAGCACTCGCGCGAAGTTGGGGCATTTTCGGCGATTGCTCGCAGCTCAGGAGCTGCCGCCGCTTGCGAAATATTTTTTTTTGAAGCACTTTTAGGGCAAATTAGGCGCTGATATTTACACCAGAGGTAGTGTATGACACACACTACCCAAATATATGGTTTTTCAAAAATCGACTTTTTGCGATTTTTTCGGTTTTTGAAAGCCGCGTTCCCCCTTAAGTCTGTTTATTTCATTCACCTATGTGATGACAACACCCTTGAGATGTTCCACTTCACTGACAGGCTCACCACCCCTGCTTTACCAGCAGCAGATGAGCTGATGGTCAACTCTCCCCCTCATTCAAGTGGGTCAGACTCTAGAGCTACTTCAAGTGATCGAATCATTAGACTGGTCACTTAAAAAAACTTGCTTCACCGTCTTCTACAGTCAATGCTTCAGCAGCAGCTTGATCTGATATCTAATGCACTTCTGGACAGGTACTCCATGTTTGCTTCTTGGGTGGTTTACGAAGCTGTTGTGTTTTGCCAAAGCTGAACACACTGGGGCAAACTTTTTACAGCCACTTGTTGGCACATGACACACCAGGAATAAAGTCTGATGGCAGGAAATGCCTTGAACACACTTGTGTGCATTCTGTCACCTTGAGGTATTTCTTTGTTGTGCTTGATAGCAATGATCCCCTTTTTGTACAGCGTGGCGCCCCTTGGGAAGCGATACACGTGCAATATATGAATATTCTTGCCTGCAGGCAACATTTAAGACATCTTTTCCTAGATCATAGATGCAGTGCTCCCACAGCCTACACTTGAAAGGTCAGCATTAGTGTCCTTGTGAACACGGATATACTAGAGCAAAAGCCATGTACGCTAGTAAACCTCTGCACATTCACAGCAAATTCAGAAAGCCGCCACACCTGACGCAAGAAGGATGCCTTTTAAAAATTTCACTAATATGGAGTAACAAACAACACATTACTGGTAACTTGAGGTTTTTCTGCTTCTTCAACAAGAGGACTCTTAACATGAGTAGCACAGGAGTGCGCCTTGCTTCGACTTTCCAGGCATGGATTACACAGGTGGGAAAGTAAAATGCATGCACATTGATCTCGCTTGGATCCATCAGGCCTTGCTATTTATTTACACCAGGAGACAATAGTTCATCACTATCACATATGTTGATATTCGGCTTCAGAGTCCATATGGGTCTTGAACATACCACGATGCACGCAATCCCCTCTTTTCACCACTTCCTCGCCACTACCAAAATGGCAGACCTAACTCTCAAGTTGTGCAATGAAAGGGCGCTATGCATTTTGCATATTGTCTATTCTACCAAGGTCAACAATTTTGTGTGCCAAACCAGCCATGATTGTGACGTAAAGCCACAGATCGTTCTTTATGAAACAGGCACTATACAATGACAATAAGACCTTTTCAGCACTTGCTGATGCAGGAGGCAAGCAGACCTGAGTGATGGTAGCTCCAGACTTTCTTCAATACAGATTAAATATCCCTCGCATCAGCATGTGACAATGTGCATTTTAGCAGTGTTCACAGACTGATTACAATGGCCACCACCATTAATTTCTTGTACTAAAGGTGATTTGAGTAATGTAGTCACAGACTACATTACATAAATGTGGTAACATTTGTAGACAACATTACACAAATCCCCCTCACTGGTTATAGGAAAAAAAAGTAACAAAGGACAGTGGTTCATTCCAAAACTGGCCTAGAGCGACTTCAACTAAGGTTCCCATAATGGCCTGAGTGCTATCTCCTCTAGCCACTGAAATGGGCCTTTCAGTACAGCTTAGGGTTGAGGGTTGCAGTGATGGAAGTTGCTCTAGGTGTTTTGCAGCAGCTCTTGTAGGAGGAAAAATAGGAGCCTGAAGCAGAAATTCGTGCTTTTCGAGCAGGAAATTTCTCAACTCATAGCAAGGAACCTGACTTGTTGTGATCCACTCCACTGCCACAAGGCACAAATTTGTGTGCAGAACGAGGGGAAAAAAAAAACTGCGTATGACTGCACTATGTTTGTCAGCAGTGCCTCAGACGCTCACCCACTCGTTTCAGACATTTGCCAAACACGAGTTTCCGTCCACACCACGCCATGGCAGCTGCCTTAACAGTGATGATGAACGCTTCGCTGCACCACATGGCTCTTCCCTTCAACACAAAAGGCCTAAGACATCTGTTTTCTTTAAAAAGGTGGGTGTTTGGCAACCAATTTCGGTCCACAACCGTAATCAACATTCGAGTGCCCTGCGTGTCCGATATCTCCAGGTTACTAACAGCATACATGCTATCACATGGCATGGCATTCTTCACTGCAAAGTCCCAAGCACAATATGATTATGAGTGGCGTCATATCGGAGGGCTGCGGAAATTTCATCCACCTGGGGTTCCTTAACATGCAATGAGATCTAACGTGCATAGAAATTAGACCACTGTAGCGAGGCTGAGTTTTCAAGAAACGAAACAAACGCAAGGCAGATGACAATTATTATTGTCGGACAACAATATCATCAAAGCATTTGCTTTTTTTTAGAGTGTACATAGCATTGTGCAATCTCAGATATCCATGTTCCATTGGCCTAATGTCATGCAATGTACCGGTGAGCTGTATGCAATTAAAATGAGGTAATATAAGGCGTAAGAGCATTACGCACTTCTTGGACTAGGTGGCTAGAATGACTGCAGATTTGTTTACATATAGCAAAACAACGTTCCCATGCATATATGCAAACAAATATGAGCCGCTGATACACCCTGTACTGCGACAACACTGTCACACTTGCCTGAACACATTTCGTTTCATCAGTCACTTTTGGAAAACAGAGAATGAGATTTCTACTCAGCAAATAAGTTTTAAATTAAACATCAATTAAAGTAACAGCTCACTGAGCTGCATCATCATGTGAGAATATTAAATGTGAAATGGTAATGGCACTACTCGGGCAGGTCAATCAAACAGCACTGATGCTGCCTAGAGACTGTGACGTCTCGTGAAGCAAGTACAAGTGAAACAGAACGCTGGCTGTGGTCCCTCAATAACGCGCCAAATGCGGTCACTTGCAGACTGCTCACGTCATGTATTTTAACACGAAAGTGTTTTATGCCGGGGTACACTAAGAAATCAGTAATGTACTTTCCTAATGGAAATGGATCTCTGAAAAAATTAACTTAAATTCAACATAAAATGTTGCTCCCGCTCAGACTCGAACCCACCTTCACCTGGGATTTGACAAGAGGAGCTGGAAGCTCTACCAATACACCACGGCAGCACTCCTCATATAGGGAACAGATGGGCCTTATATGTTCACTTCAGCACTTTACAAGTTGTATTTAATTGTCATAGAGTTAAAGTAAAGGTGTTTAGTACCGTGAACTGTAGTGTTTAACAAGCAAAATTACTCTTAATTTAACATCACCACCCTTACGCTGCACTATTGGTGCACTTAGATTCGTTGAGGGTGGTATCGCCATCTATGAAAGGTAGATAGAGCGAATCAGACTGTCATGTTAATTCGCGCCAATAGTCAGCGCTTCGGTAGTCTTCGCGCCTCGACCACCACAAAAGTTAGGAGCGTGGCGGCTTTGTGACGGTGCATTCCTCAGGTGAATCACAAACACGGCCGCTACAAAATTTGTTTTGCGTGGCCAGGTGTGTTGAGTTACGACGCGCACTGCTCCAGGAACACAAGGATGGCCACAGACAAGCAAATGGTCAGCCTTTCATTGCACTGAGCTGTGTTTTCAAAAAAAAAAAAAAAACGATCCGCTGACAACCCGTTCGGTTTTGCTTGCAATGTGTCACAGTTTGCGGATGCTCCTTGTTTTATGGCAGGGTTGAGCAGGGCTCTGGCTCGTGCAATTCAGTGTCTCCGAAGCAATGAGTCGAGAACTTTCCCTCGTGTGCAACTGTCAAGGATCCCTGTGCCGTGTCGAGGTGCCACTGGTGCCTACATGTAACGTGTTCACATGTTCACAGTGCCCAAAGCCATCTCCTGTCTCTCGATTTGCCAGACTGCCGCTTGCGCATTCCACAACTTTGCAAAGACAGGTTTCACTTTCGTGTTATACCAGTTGCTATAACAGAGGGATCAACCACAATTTTTTTCGTATATTCTGAGACGGATACTTTAGCTTGTTAAATTAATGAGAAGGGGTGACATACACAAAGAATGTGGTCAGCAATAATAATAATAACTAAAAAGAACGCTATATGTGCCAGTGACACTGGGAAATTAATGGTGAACTGAATATACGGAGAACATTTAGGCAAAGGAAACACTACCCAAGACTGGTAAAGTTGCAATTTCTTAGCATACAGTCACATTCGAGAACACAAAACCATAGATGTTAGCGAAGAGTACGCACTTAGCTCAATACTTTTCATGAGCCACTTCATTTTAACCACAGTTTGGTGGGACTTAACAGTTAGCAAACTGGCATGTTTCACGGTTTTTGCACACACCCATGAATCAATAACGAGGAATACAAACCATGCCGGCACCATGCCACCCCATCAAGCCGCTAGCAGTGGCTGATAATTGGCTTGACTTGCGGCTTAGAACAATGCAGTTTCGGTTTCAAAATAGATTACAATTCCACCTAGAGCGAACCTGAGCAAGTTCTACCAGTGAAGGCTGCTTCTCTCAGTTTCAGCGTAGCCAAGGTGCACTACACCCGAAAAAAAGGTGCTTGGTGCTGAACAGGGCTGGACAGTAGTATCACGATACAAGAGTATCGCGATAGTATTTCAGAGATACTTTTGAGTATCTGTATTTTGCTGTATCAAGATACATTTGAAAAATGTATCTGTATCTCGGTAGTGAAATACTTTTACGATGCATAGCCCGTATCGCGATACTACACAAGACATGGGTGTCTCGTTACATTTTTTTTTTTCTAGGAATGAGCTGAGACATGTTCTTAATGGCGTGTTTCCATGTGGAAATTTGGTGCCGTTCTGCTGCTATTCCGCTCTTTCCCCCCCCACTTGTGGGCGGCAAGTGCCCCACCACGTAGAGGTGTGCGCTGTGCTGATTTTGACCGGCAGCGGCGTGGCGGTCGTTCATGGTCGGCGGCGGCGGCGCCAGTGGTGTGGAAACCAAAACCACAAATAAAAAATATCAAATGTAATAAAATTACGCAGCTAATTACTTCTCTACAACTTCTAAAAATGTAATTAAGTTACATTAATTGCTACGACTTGTTGAAAGAAATGACATTACATCACTATTACTTTTGAAAAATAAGGAATGGTTCATATCATTCATCCACTAAGAAACATACAATTTATTAAGGTTGACTGCTAAACCATCCTGACGACAATCTGTTTGACGACGCACCTCTGACATTTCTCCAAGCGCCGTCGTTCCGTTTCATCATCATCATCGGCCTATTTAGGTCACTGCAGGACGAAGGCCTCTCACAACTATTTCCAATCCACCCTATCCTGAGCGAGTTTGTTCCATTTTATGCACGCAAACTTTTTGTTTCATCGCTCCATCTAACCTTTTGCCTGTCTCTGTTGTGTTTTCCCTCTCTTGCTATCCATTCCACCGCTCTTACTGTCCATCTGTAATCTTTCCTCCTCATGACATGTCCTGCCCAGGTCCACTTCTTTCTTTTAATTGATATAATAATATCGGCTACTCCTGTCTGTTCTCTGATCCATTCCGCTCGTTTTTTATCTCTTAGCGTTACCCCTATCATTTTTCTTTCCATTGCACGTTGCATGCTCCTTAGTTTCATCTCTAGTTTTTTCGTTATCCTCCACGTTTCTGCACCGTACGTTAGTACTGGAAGAATGCAGTGATTGAATACTTTTCACTTTGGTGAGAGCAGGAACTTTGCAGTCATGCTTTTGTAATGCATTCCGAATGCGCTCCAGCCCATCCTTATTCTACGGAGAATTTCTTTTTCATGGGTAGGAGTTCCTGTTATTAACTGTCCCAGGTATATGTATTCGTTTACACATTGTAAGGGTTCATTGTTGATTTTAAATTCCTGTTCCTTAGCTAGGCTATTGAGCATAACTTTCATCTTTTGCCTATTCATTTTTAATCCAATTTTAACACTTTCCCTGTTTAGGTCATCAATCATGTTTTGTAATTCATCACCATCATTACTAAAGAGCACAATGTCGTCTGCAAATCTTAAATTGTTTAGATATTCTCCGTCTATTCGAATGCCCTTTTCTTCCCAGTCTAGACTTTTAAAGACTTCCACTAAACATGCAGTGAACAGCATTGGGGATATTGTATCTCCATGTCTCACACCTCTCCTGATCGGGATTTCTCTGCTTCTCTCATGTAGGAGTAGTATGGCTGTGCAATCTTTGTATATGTTGTTGATGGTTTTCACGTATACGTCAGGTACCCCTTGTGCGTTCCGTTTAATTAGTTGGAAACCTCTGCAAATTCGGATGCCGAGGTGTCCGACAGTCAAGAAAGCAGGGAGCATATACTTCGGCCACTCTCATATGGTGTTCCGAAAGCAGTGGAAATGCCAGGTGGTTTTTCTCTGGGCATGCGTTTTTGCCACGCTTGAGGTTTGGCAAGATCAGCAGCCTTGCTCTGATCATTTCTTTCCTTTTCTGGTTATATTTTTATGTCTTAGGGAAAGGAAAGTGGACATTCTACATTTGATTCAGAAATAACTTGGAAATAGCGAGTAATTTTTCTGACCCTGAAGAAGAAGCCCCAGCGAGCCTCCGACTTCCCATCACAACATCACTAAACATTACTACCTCGCTTGTCAAACAAAATCTCCCCTGCATCTCAAGCTCACAAAATCTCAGGAAATCGTGTGGCGCCACCTCCAAACTCAACACTCCCCCCCCCCCCCCCCCTTTATATCGAAAGTCAGGATAAATACCTGGATTAACACCACAGCTGTCTACCCCACAAAGAGCGGCACCGCAGATTAAAAGAATTTTGCAAACCATAGCAGGGAGCATATATAGTCTGTAAACTTGTTGGTGCGTTTTACAAACTACAGGTTATATATATATAGAAACAACTTAATGAAACAACAGACACTGAAGCCTAGGAAAGCATCGGGAAAGTTATTCCAATTCGTAATTATGATATTGTAATTTTTGGGGTAAGTAGAAAGGAATTAAAGTGGACGAAAAGACAAACCTGCCTTCGGTGGGAACCGAACCCATGACCTTCGGATATCACATCCGATGCTCTACCGCTGAGCTACGAAGGCGGGCGTCCCTCCGTCCATTTTATTGGGTATTTATTTATATGGAGTCCTGGGAGTGTTAGGCAGCGCCACTCGTAGCCATGGCGGCGAGTGTAGCGCACTCTCACTGCTGGGAGGCGTCACGTAGAACGTGATCTTATGGTGAGGTGGCTACTGCCCAATAAACCCTCATATGCTACCTAAGGCACCAAGTCTGCCGCAACAAGGCCCAAGCTATATATATATACATATATATATATATATATATATATAGTCAATGGGCCAGTTTTGCGGGAATGAAAATGCAATGAAGCGGTGTCAGAAAACAAGTTTCTAACGAACGTTTCGAGTTGGTTGGGATGTTACTGTCGTCGCTCTGCTTTCCCGCGAAATTGTGTGAGGAGGGCGGACGGCCGGTCGACAATTGATGAACATGTGGTTTCGATTGTGTGCCCAGATGTGGTCGTACACGTGCACATGGCGGCACCAGCAAACGATTCAACATGCGTTTGGCTTGAGTGCTACGTGGCAGGTAACCCTCCTTTGTGGGTGCGACTCCAGACGGATGTCGAGAAGTGGCATTGGTGACTTTTTGTAGCTTTTTTTTTTTACTTTCTTCATTCGCAGCTCGAAATTGTCGACACACTCAGCCCTTTCAAACAGGCATGGAGGCCCATTTTTTCTGGCTTATTTCTCTGAGGCAGGAGAGTCAGACGGGGTCCTCATTTATGCCACATTCTAGCATGCGATATCTGAAAATAAAAATATGCCTCGCGTTGTTCCCGCTCGCACGCGCTTTGGAAGCCAGACTGCAAAATAGTTACCCCAATATCTCAAAGCTGTGATTCGGCAGCTTGGTATATGGGCAAGTTAGGCAGCGATGTGCCGTGGTACCCGTGATTTTTTAATCGCAAGCGAAATGCCGTGTCTGTTTGGCCAATGTATTGCCGTCCGCAAACGTTGCTATGCAGCGTATAAATGAGTAAGGAGTAAACGAGTAAGGAAAGTTGTTTTTGTGTTACAACGCTTCACTAGCTGTGTTTTCATTCTATATACATGCGCATGTGGTTGGGCAACGTGGCATATATGTTGCATTGCACTCAAATGATAAGCCTGCGACATTGATCTCAAATATATTGGCCACGTGGGTCATACGAGATTAGTATAATATGTGGTGCATACTACTATACCATGGAAAGATGAAAAGATGTGTCCTGTTTACCGGTAAAAGATATAAGCCAAACATCTGAAGGATGAACATGTGTATTGCATAAGAAATGCAAGCATGCTTATTCGGTGATATTTTGTCAGCATGCAAGAATGTAAGACATCAAAGTGCCATTCGAGAATTTCGAATAACGAATCGAATTGCATTTGGTACTCTCATAGAATAGCGCATACTCGAAAAATTGAATGTTTTTCGAATAGTTGGGGAATACTCAGAGCCGACGAGAAAAGGAAGGAAACCTCGAGGGATGATTTTTTTTTTGTAATTGTATAACCGCGACGCATGTAGCCCAACCTTTTACAGGATATTGATCCCTAGATATATATCTTAAGAATTGTAGTGTCTTGGAAGTGAAAGTTTCATCAATCTACTGTCATCATCAGGATTTAAGTAGCTTCATCGTTGTGCTCGCAGAGCTCTTGCCCGGCAGCTCGATCATTTCCATCAAGAAGCTGTGGCTCTTGGCATGGAGGAAGCAACAAAGCTAGCAAAGGATGTAACGTGTCAATCGTGAAAAATTTAAAGGAAAGAATCACGGCAAATAGACCTAGGTAACGAGATAGGCAAGCGTTAGAGTAATGCACAGTCAACCGCTACCTACGGTTACTTAATATCTCAAATGTCCTAGTTACTGCTGCATGCAAGCCAACCTCACTTTTCACAACTATATTTTTTGTCGGCTCGATTTAACCAAATACTTTCTTTGTCAATGTGTCTGAATATTTTTTACGAATAAAATGTGAAATTTTCAGGCCGTGAAAATTTTCAACAATGAAATCGAATAGTGCATACCGATTCGTATTATATTTGGTTTCATCACTATTAAACAAGCATACGTGCATCCACGGATTGCGCGTGACTAAAGTCCAATCGCACATGATTTTGAATTCGAGTAAGATGTTTCCGTCTATGTCAGTGAACTAGCGACGTGCCATAAACAGACTCAGAAGGCCTGAGTTGTCAGATCTCAAGAGAAACATGAAACAGAACGGAGCGTGGTCTTTACAACAAGCTGTGTTAACACTCTCGTTCTCGGAAAAAAAAAATTAGAAACAATGTCACTCGTGGTTGAGAAAAACCAATAATATCCTATAGCGACAAGCAAGTTAATTTTCCAATATTCTCATTTAAACCCAACGATATGGTCTTAAATTTGTGAGTAATGGATTATTCGCATATCTCCCTTTCATGATGTGACCTAAAATCGGACTCTGGAATGGTTGCTATAAAACAAGTAAGCGGTCATGCCCAGGTATTTTTTAGTGTTTTAACATAGGTAGGTTTGTGAAACAATTGCAGTGCGCCTTGTGATTGCTTCGAGCCTTCAAGTGAACTGCGACACATTGGTTTTTCCTTAATTTTACAGTTAGAATGTGATGCAGTGATTGAGTGACACTAGAGCACATGGCTGTCTGCAGTGTCTATACATCGCGGGGCTTTTAGCAAACACAGCGTGGGTTCGACGATTGTTTTGGTCTTCTGTAAACAATCCTAGTAGTTATTTGAAAATTTGCTTGAGGCGTTTGCTTTGCATTGGTGTATGTTGTAGTGGTCGTTAAGTACAGCTTTAATTTTAAATGCGTGGGAGGGGTAGGTCATCGCAAAATCTGTCTTACATCGAGCTTGATGTTTGCCATTAGTGTGAGCACTATACATCTGCTTCATCTTCTCATCTGTACACACTCATCATCACGCCTTTGAACCACCGTTGTGGGGCTTTGGCTTAGCAGAATAAAGAAGACACTTAGGGCCTAGACGTTGTCTCGCAAGTGGTGGAGGTGCTGGGTATCGTCATTGAAAAATGTGTCTGGGCGCCTTGGCCACTGGGTACTCCAATTGCAGGAGTACAATTTCGACGTCGTGCATAAGTCTGGCAAGAAACACCAAGATGCCGACGCTCTTTCTCGTTGCCCCCTACCACTTCCATCTGCGGGCAACTACCACCATTCCTCGCCACGTGAGAACGACGCCACATCGTCAGTTACGTTGTCATACTTTGCACCTGCTGACCCGGTGTCTTCCAATCGCTGCGCTCAACTGGCGTCATGTCAACGTGACGATGGATATTGCAACCGCATTATACAACGCCCATGTGGAACATCTCCTCCACCTAATGCCGCCAACTACGTCAGTTTAAGCTCGACAACAATGTGCTCCACCGCTATATTTATGATACCGACGGACATAAGTGGGTTCCAGTCCTACCACGCTCGCTCCGTTCGCATATCCTAGAAGCCTTCCATGACAACCCTTCCGCCAGCCACTTGGGGTTTCACAAGACCTACAACCATATTAGAAGTCGCTTCTGGCCTGGCCTATCTACCTCTGTGGCTCAGTACATTGCTTTGTGCACACGTTGCCAACGCCGAAAGCGATCCACTTCACTCCCTGCTGGTCTTCTACAACCGAGTCCATGTCCCGCGACACCTTTCGACACCCTGGTCGGACCGCTTCCCATAACACCTGCAGGTCATCGGTGGATCGTTACAGCAGTGGACCACCTCGCACGTTATGCAGAGACCGCTCCTCTAAAATCTGGCTCGGCGTCGGACGTTGCTGCATTCTTCCTAGAAGTCATTGTGCTGCACCATGGTGCACCTCGTGTCCTGCTCAGTGATCGCGGCAAGGTTTTTCTGTCAGCAATGCTCGAAGACGTATTGAAAACTTCTGGCACACTTCACAAGACAACGTCGGCCTACCACCCTCAAACAAATGGGTTCACCAAGAGGTTCCATCGCACACTGACGGATATGATCTCCATGTACATCGGGCCAAGCCACAACAACTGGGACACTATTTTACCATTAGTGACTTTTGCTTACAACACTGCCATTCAATGAACAACTGGATACTCCCCTTTCTACCTGGTTTACGGGCGTCACCCAACGTTCACCATCGACGTCTCCTTCAACACCCCAGCTCCCTCGTCAACCACTACTCGTGAGCAGTTCGTGGCTCGCCTTGACGAATGTCAACGACGTGCTCGCCTCAACACAGACGCCAGTCAGCACGACCGTAAGCAGCGTTATGACAGCTCCCATCGCGATGTCACCTTTTCCCCTGGCGATGAAGTGCTGCTCTGAACACCTGTCCGAACTCCTGGCTTGTATCAGAAGTTTGAGTCACATTACCTTGGACTGTACATTATTATTGATCAAACTTCCCTGGTGAATTACCGTGTCACTCCCATGAAGCTTTCTTCTGACAGGCGTTGCCGTGGTTCTGAGAACGTTCACGTGTCGCGCCTCAAACCAACTGAATGTCAGTATTATGTGCTTGGTTGGCTTTTCATGGTTGTCCCTTCTTATTTTTATTCTTTGTACATTGATCACGTTTTGTTCCTTCCAGCCATCAAGAAGTTCTGCGTCAGAGAGGTTCAGAAGATCTTCGTCTGAAACGACACCACGGACGGTATTCATGGATCGATGAGGGGTGATTGTGACAGGAATTTCGCCAAATGTCTTGAGGTTGGGAAGATTTTCGTACTGTTTGATGTCTCGAAGTTCAAGCAGCAGATCACCACTGGCCATCTTAGATGCCTTGTATCCTGGTCCTAGTTTGTCAGTCAGGCTTCTTGCTACCAAAAACGGCGAGATCGTTCGTGCCTTTTCATGTGAAACGTCACTATGAATTACATGATATTTGGGGAACTGTTTAGGATTCTTTGCAAAGAAATTTGTTGCTGCTTCGGTCCGTACCCTTTTAAGGCTACGATCAGATTTTAGAAAGGATGCGCTCAACATAGCATGCCGGTTTTGCTTCGGCAGCGGTGCCAGCCACCCACCACGGAGCCCAACAAGGGGACGTGGGAGGATGTGTTGCACACACCTACCAACGCCAGCTGTACACCGCCACTATAACCTAATATGGTGAACCAAGGTTGGCCATCCACACAAGGTTAACCCTAGCCGCCACGAAATGGGGAAATAAACTGAAGAGAGGAGAGGACAGGACAGATAAAAAGTGAGAAAGAAAGGCGAAGATATAGGGAGAGAGAGATAGGAAAGGCGACTGCCGATTTCCCCTGGGTGGGTCAGCCCAGGGGTGCCGTCTACGTGAAGCCGGGGCCAAAGGGGTGTGTTGCCGCCGCTGGGGGGCCTTAAAGGTCCAATCACCCAGCATTGGCTCAACCCCCAGGATCCCCTTTTCCCCGGACACGGCTAAGCCACGCACGGCGACACGTGGGAGGGGGTCGCAACCCCCCCGTTGGCTCGGGTCCATGGTGTTGCCACACACCAAACGTCTGCTCATGCAGACGCCCCTGCGGGGATGGCCTCAAAGATCACAATCAAAACTGTGACCATTGAGGCTTAGTTCCAGCGTGACGCGCCAATTTCGGAGGCAAGTCGCCCCGTCACTCACCGCATCTTGTTCCGGCACCCCGCACGTGGTTTGTGATTGCAAGTAGGGCTGGTCGCGTCGCGTCCGCGATCGCTCGATAGCGCTTTCACGTTCCATCTTCAGTGCTTGTTTACCGTATTTACCCGCATAATTTGCGCCCTCGCATAATTTGCGCACCCCTGATATTTAGCCAGCCTTAAAAAAAAAAAAAAAAAAGTCCTCGCATATTTTGCGCTCGCCGTCCGGCCCGAACCAGCTCGCCAGCGCGCGCACGGACAGACTTTGGACAGCCGCGCGGCCGCGCCCCTCGCTGTGCAGGCGAGCGCAGTCATACGCTAAAGGGACTGCGAGTGCGATGTTCCTTTTTCAGATTCTTTTCTCCGGAAGCCCCCGGAGCCCAAAGTACGGTCGCTAGAATAAAAGCACGCGAGTTGGGGTGACGAAAACGGCTGAAGCAAAGATCAAACGAGCCCGACCCATCTCCGTCGCTCGGAGGCGATAACGTCACCGCGTCGAAGTGGGGAGGAAACGCCCCGCCCGTCTTTACCGAGCATGAAAAGGCGCAAAGGCGAGGGGGCGGGGGGGTTTCGCTCGGCTGCTAAGCGATTGCATGGCTGCCGAGATAGCGCTGGCGCTGGCGCTATCTTGGATTCCTACAAGCGTAACCAAGTCTGTCCAAAGTCAAATCAAAATAGTGGTGCCCGGGCGGGTACGGCGTGCCAGGTTGCGACGCATCATGCAGGAACAGGCCCACAGTTGCGGCGTAACAGCGGGGTTCGCAATACATGGGATCCTATGGGAGCTATGCCGGGAACGATGAAAAACAACGTAACAGCCGGGAAAACGCAGCAGTGAGGAACGTAACAGCGGGGTTCCACTGTATTGAGTGACAGAGGCCGTGTCTTCCTCTCCGGCATCATCGAAGCTCTTCTCAAAGAATGCCGGACAATTCACCGTACCACCACTGCATATCACCCGCAGACTAATGGGATGACAGAGCACTTTAATCGCACTCTTGGTGATATGCTGGCCATGTACATCACATCTGACCAAAGCAAACGGGACCAAGTTTTACCGTTTCTCACGTACGCTTATAATACAGCCATGCAGACCACCACAAGATTTTCGCCCTTCTTTCTTCTTTATGGACGTGAGCCTTTCTGCACAATGGATACCATTTTTCCATACCGACCCGACACCATGGAAATCGCTACCCTCTCCGAAGCTGCTGCACACGCCGAAGAGTGTCGCAAGCTATCTCGTATATTTACGTCGGAAGATCATCAGCGCCAGAAGCACCATCGCAATACTTCCGCAGCTCCTGTATTCTATGCTCCTGACACACTAGTGTGGCTCTGGGTTCCAGCCACGAGCCCTGGACAGTCATCAAAGCTCGCCTCAAAGTACCAGGGCCCCTATCGCGTGATTCACCAAACTTCTCCGGTTAACTATATCGTGGAGCCCCTCGACCCACCCTCAGATAAGCGCCGTCGAGGGCGCGAAATTGTGCACGTTCAGCGCCTGAAGCCCTACTACGATCCACCTGTGCTGTCTTATCCGTAGGTCGCCGGGACGGCTTCCTTTTCTGCAGGGGAGATAACTGTACTGCAAATGAAGGGGCAGTGGACATATAGCTTGAGAAGAAGAAAACGACGAGTTAGAAAGCCTGGTCTTCAGTGCTCGACCAGCTGTGCTACCTCTCGCTGCTCTGCTGCGCTCGAACACTCATGTACAAAATGCTTCGTGACATTTCGAGCACTAATTAGTTTCAGAAGTGTACAGAGGGTGCTACAACAGGTAGGTTTATTTATAAAATGTCATATGCATGAAGGGAATGAGTACTACATCTGTATAAGGGGGATGTTAATATTGACTGCTGTGACATCCATTGGGACAATTAAATAATTTTCAGGAATTTTGTTCCATATCAATCACATAGTTTATGAGTGAAGAAAAGAGAACAGGTGCGGATCTCATGCGTAAGCGTTGGGGCAAGGCACGGGAGTGCAAAATATGCGAACAACTTTTTGCCCCCGTAAACATTGCTAAAAATTAGGGGTGCACATATTAAACGAGGGCATGTATTATGAGAGTGAGTATGGTGCATCCTTACGAGCTTCTAAACAGCGCAACACACGTGCTGGTGAGGCACGCGCCCTCACGCGTAGTTCACTGCAGCCACACCACCCTGTACCCTTCCCCTTCCTTGAGCACCTCCACTCAAACTTTCTCATGGATTTCACTCGAGCGAAACCCGCGTGTACAGGCAATAACACGCTGTCTAGCCACTCCCGCTTTGGCATCTCACCTAACTACCCTCATCTGTCCCCTTCGCACTCATCCTGTGCCGCCATGCACGGTGTACGTTTGTGGCTGTGGTCTCCTCTCCAGAAGAGAGGCGGAGGGGGGGGGGGAGCAACATCGTTACGTTCAGGCGCAGAACACCTGGTACTACCCTAACGGGCTGTCGGAGATACTAACTAGTATATCAAACAGCCCGTTTCCTATCCGAAGGGATTGCACTAGCATCGAGTCTTGTCCACTTCATCAACGGCATGGCCCTTCTTGCCATACTGAACATGACAAATGAGCCGATTCTGCTTCCTAAAGGTGAAGTTGTAGTTTCCGGTACGGACACTCAGCCTGTTTCCGTGATGGCCGTGAGCACTAGTACAGGGCAACAACGACCACCTGCAGATAGTGCTCCTGCCTCTGCCCTGGCTAGTACCATAAGTACGGATTTAACTCCGCAGCAGAGAGGTGAATTGCTCGCCTTGTTGACTAAACACAAGTCTTCGTTCGATGTACATTCTCCTCTTTTGGGACAGAACTCGGCAGCAACCCATTGCATACACGTCGATGGAACTGCTATTGCGTGCCGTCAGCCGTATTGTGTCTTTTCCACCTAGCACGAGATCATCGACAACATGGCCAAGCAAATGTAACACGCCCTTCCTCAAGCCAGTGGTCGTCACCTGCTGTTAACGAATCTCCTCGAAAAGACAGGAAAGTAAGGAAGCAACGCTGGGAGGAGGCAAGCCAGGTGGGCAGTGCTAATGTGGCGTGGATCGGGGAAGAGGAGATGACAGTTCAAGAAAAACCATGCAAGAGTCCTGTTTCAGGCACAGGAAAGTCCTAGGCACTCTAACAAGTTCGTCATATTTCTTCTCCCTCCTCCTCCTCGCATTGCTCCGCCATGCCTTGTACTCTCTTTACCCTCCTCTCTCTATGTTCTCCTGCATGCATAAAGAACGCAGGACAAACTTTCGTTAGGCTCAGATCCTACAATACTGCGAACTCCGCAGAAAACGTTTTTCCAGTCACTCTAGCCACAATGAAATTAGGTAGTTTGGCATCACGTGGCTGAGCTGGCTGTAGTGTATTTAAGCGGCATCCCGTTGTATAGTAAGCACGGTTCTGCACTCTTGTCGAATGCTCTGCAGTCTTGGGAACGGCGACGACGGCAAAGCATCACTGGAGTACACATCAAAAAGAGCAAGCAATGGCGAATGGTGAAGGCCGTGCAACACTGTCTATACTTGATGGCATGTTCTTTCTTTGAACCCTTGGAGGACGAATCCAATGCTTCGGTGCTCAAAACAGAATGCAAGCTATGCAGAAACGTAATTTCTGGTTCGCGGACATTGACGTCAAACTTCAAAATGCATCTCAAGGTAAGAAACATGTATTTTTATCCCCCATGGGATAGTTGCCTCTATAGATGCCATGCGTTCCATTAAGAACGAATATATATATCAAGGAGGTTCCATTAAACTTCCGGAGTGGAAGTCCCTGCAGCTGCCTACGGGGCCAAGTGAAGCCGGCGGTGGCCATGTTACTAGAGCAAAAAGTACGCGGGCGCGCCATAGACGGCAATGTATTAAGATAGGCGCTCGACTTGTTTTGCAACCTCACGATAAAACATTTAGACAGAAATGAACTTTATGCTTATGCCAATTACCAACGGTGTTTTCTAGTTGAAAAAAAAATTTTCCCGCGTCCGTACTCAGCTGCAGGCGTCGAGGAAAACAAAAGAACACCGCTGGCTGAGAGGTTCTATGCAAATCGTACTTGCCGGCTTACTCTGTCTGTTAGTAGAAACTAGGTTTTTGTGATGTGGTGATGCGATATAGCGCAAATATGCGGCATTGTGCGACTGCCAGCTGACGTGAAATGCATTCGTGCCCTTTATTTAAGCATGTATCCAACCGATTGAGTACAGCGCATGTTTTCTGCATGTTGCCTTAACTAACCGCGCACGCTCTATTTTCTTTTTTTTTCGTATTTCACGTACATTTTTCCAAATGGTTCGTTGCTCTTAGCGTTTGCGAAGTCTCCTCAGATCCGCGTCTGTCAAGACCCGATGGGTGCGTTCGGAAAACTTTCTCATTTAGTTCTGACTGTAAACGTACATAGGAGATTTCTTACACGGGATACGCGCCGAAAAGCATATGCACTTGAAGACAGAGGTTGGGTTGTTCGGTATCACTAGAGCAGAGGTGATCGAGCGGCTGTTTTAAGCTTTCCATCCACCCCTCCGAACACCACATGTTCTCAGTCAGAAGGCTACGCACAGTATTTTTTTTTTTCCCTTCATTTTCGAAACCAGTAGCACGGAGAAACACGCCATACGTACGTGCTCGCTGCATTTGCGCATTCGTCATCACGTACGCGTAACAAATCTGCGTCTATGCTCCGGAAAGATGCCCTTCCTCTAAAGTTCGCATACAAACACTGCAGTGACTATCCAATATGTGCATCAGACGTGTATTTTAGCAGAACACGAGCCCGTAGCAAATCCTGTATGCACGCATCTGAAAACGAAGCACTAGCAAGTATTTAAAGCTTACAGTTATCTTTCATACAGGCGTACGGAGGTAATATATGGATGCGAATGTTTGAAATTGCCCTCTATTTAGCAAAATGCACTGAAAACGGGCAGCCGTACGTGAAGAAAGTGAGAAAAACCTACACGTGAAATGTCCTTCCAGGCTTCTTCTCAACGCGATTTGTGCACCCGAAAGTGACGCGCGAGGTCACCGTTGCCTTCTCAGATATTTAGATGCTTAGGCAAAACAGGACACAGTGTTTAAACACCACGAAACAGCGTCGCGTTGTGTACGCGCTCCGCCGTCTGCGTGGTCGTCTGCTACTATTTCCTTGAGCAAGATGGCAGCGACGGCTTCACTTTCGGCGGCACGCTTCCACTCCAGAAAAGTAATGTATAACCTCCTTGATAGATATATATATATATATTGTAAAGAAGAGAGACGCAGACACAGCGCCTTAGCTGCAGGCCGGCTGTTCTATTCTCTACTTTCTCGTCTTTCTCTTCGTCTGCTCCTCTTGCACTTCGCTCCTCTAGCGCGAGCGTCTTCGGCACGGCCTGCAGCTAAGGCGCTGTGTCTACGTCTCTCTTCTTTACAATGGCGCAGCCGACAAAAGACAGACGCTGAGGGCGTCCTCGCGGGTCATCGGCGCAGCAGGTGCTCCAGTCCAGGGACGCCGTCCAGGATTACGCGACCATGGACCCCGCAACCCTTCTGCCGCCGGAAGCACCTATGGGACCCACGCCCACGCAGGGCCTCCTGTTACCACGGAATGGCGCTCACGCTTCCTGTGGTAACACCCCCTCGCCTAGACCTACGTCGGCACATGAGCCGCACAGGGACGCTGTCCAAGCGTCCTCGGACTTGGACACCGCCGTCGGGAGGACAGAGCCCGCCGTATTTTCCGCGGCCGCCGACCATGGTTACCCGAATGCCTCGGTCGGTCAACTCCCCGACGTCATGCGGGCCATGTCGTTGCTATTCGAGCAACTGAATGTCTTCGGCATGGTAACTCCCGGATTATCTTGTGCGGCATCACCATCGCCGAGTGCATGTATGATCCCGGAGTTCCATGTTTTCCAGGACGACGCGATCCTCTGGATCAATCACATCAACCATCTCGGGACTCAGTATGCCTGGTCAGACCAACAGAAATTCCAGGTGGCCCTCAGCCACCTTGGAGAACGTGCCGTGGCCTGGCATCGCTACCAAGGCGTTAGGCAGAAGACCTGGCAGGAATGGTGTGTCAAGTTCATCGCGGCTTTTGGCCCGCTTCCCCATGTCCATGCCAACAGTCCCTTGAACTACACTACCGAGGAAGCAGCTCAGGAGGGGCGCTACCTCGAGGCTGTGGCTTCGGACTGCAGCTCATCGCCAGAGAGCATCAGGGCCTGCCCTGACGTGCTGATCGGTCCCGGGATTTGTTCTTCGACTCAGCTTTCAACACAAGAGACTGAATTCCAGCCACGGCGCTCGGACCCTGTTTACACTGGTGGTCCTGCCCAGCCGCCATGTGAGTCAGATGCCATGGACCAGCCATCTCTAACCACTTCCATGGCGCCCCCTGAACACCGTGCGCATCATGAAACGTTGTTGTTCGCCGAGGAGCCTCACTCTGACCTGTGTGGAGGTGATGCCGTCCAGGGAACGTGCCAAGGAGGCTCGCGGTCACGCCCCCGGTCGTTGGGGCAGTCATTGGCCGAGCGTGCTGGGGTTCCCGGTTCGCCCTGCGGTGCCCTTCCAGGGGGTGGCAGTGTCTGTACCGCGGATGAGGCCGCTTTTGTCGGGGACCCGCCACTGCAGCCGGGGTCTGCTCCTGGCTTGGGCGTCGCACCCGCACCCCGGGACTTGGGCGCCTCTCCTTCGGGAGGGTTGTCGTCGGGGTCCGTTGGTTCAGCCTACTTTCAGGAAAGTGCTACATCACTTTCAAGGGAAAGACAAGGCACGCGTGAAGGGCCTGCAAAACTGCGCCTTAGCAGCCACTGCCGCCCGCTTCTGTCTTCAGGAGGTCACCCCGTTAAATCGCAGCGTGGCCGAAACCTGCTGCGACCACCACGAGCCAGCCAGTGTCGCCCACCCGAACTTGGTTTGGCGGCTCAACAGGGCTTGCTGCCTTGTGGACAAGAACGATCGCGTCGACACAGTCAATGTCGCCCGCCGGAGCCATTGCTAGCAAGTTTCCGAGTGAGTGCTCGGCGTTTCCGGGACCGCCCGCCACGGAACAGTCAGTGCCGGCCACCAGAGGCTGTCTTCGCAGCTCTCAAAGCCAAGTCGGGGCTACGTCGAAACCGTCCAGCGCGACACAGTCAGTGCCGCCCTCCAGAGACAGTTTCGCCCGTTACTGTCACTCGCAGTCGTGGCCGAGTGTAATGTATAAAAACAGAGAGCTCGCCGTGCCGAAGACGCTCGCGCTAGAGGAGCGAAGTGCAAGAGGAGCAGACGAAGAGAAAGATGAGGAAGTCAGAATAGAACAGCCGGCCTGCAGCTAAGGCGCTGTGTCTACGTCTCTCTTCTTTACAATATATATATATATATATATATATATATATATATATATATATATATATATATATATATATATATATATATATTTCACAGAGGGTAATTCCAAGCAGTGCATCAGAATATGAGCAGTACCTCAAGAGGCCCCGTAAGTACAGTTCTGGACGCGAGAAAGCAAATGGAAGCGAGCGCACCAAGCAGCTAGAATCCACAATAAGGCTCGACAATTATTTTGGTTTAGCCAAAAACCGTCCAGGCCAAAAGAAGTTCGATTAGCTTCTGCAGAACTTAATCATAAAGTCCATGCTCCCTCTGCAATTTGTGGAGGAAGAGGCTGTTCAGCAGTTCATCAAAGGTAGGGGAAGAGCATTCTGGGGAACAGTTTTTACTATAGTGGTGTGTTAGACGAATAACACTGCATGTCACATATTTTCAGGAACCTGCCCTGATGGGTGATTCCATGTAAGATCGAACAACGCATGGCTGGTCACCCTTTTAAATTTATTTCAAAATTATATATATTGCTGCCCGATGAGTGGAAAGAAGAGATCCCCAGTTGGTTTTGCTAGCACAAATTTTTTCGAAGCGCCGGGAGTCAATAATGACGAAGAGGTTAAGTGCCGCGCTTACCTGCTCTTCTGTTTTGGCCAACTTTGGATATTAATTACACAAGCTATACTAAGGTTAGGAAGCTGAAATTTATTTCAGTAATTATATGCATGCTTTTGCTTGTGTTCAATTATTTTTGCTTTTTATGGGGAGTGTAGATATTTTTATAAAGATCCTCAAAATCGGCCCAGGAAGCATCTTTCTGTCTACTTTGCAGGCTTATATCTCGAAAAAGGCTTGTGGCAGAGCGGCGAAAATTCCGCATTACGTTCTAAGCACCCTCGTTTGTCAACTTGCAAAATATTATATTTATATGACTTTTCAATAAAGAGATACGGGCGGGCTAACTTAAAAAAAAACACCGAACAATGAAAATTTCTGACAACAATTAAAGAAAAAAACCATTTTTGATATTTTTTAAACTTCGTAGACTTATTCTCCTTCACACAGGCTTTCACAATCACCAAAAACATATTGCATAATTTTGTTCCACTAGGAGTTACAGGCCGTCGAATTAGACCCTTATGGAAGGCTCAGCGAACCATGCACGTCTGATTATTCTGACATTTATGATCATGTACGGCTTTTCAATTTCGGCATGACAATGTGCCTGGTCATTTATGTCTGAACGCTGCATATTAGCTGTGAGGGACACAATAATGAATGATTAGGGGTCAGTTTTGTATGCGTGGGGTTCTTGGATGCGCTGCAGTATCGAAGCGTAGACAGATATTTTCTGCCTTTACCTCAGCAAAAAGGCAGCAAGAACTCAATGCGTAGCTTAGATTCCCCCACCCACCAAAAAAAGAAAGAAAAGAAGAAAGGATAAAAATGCAATAAGCAAAGAGCGCTTTCGAAATAATCTTTAGCAAAATAAAAAATTTGTGAAGGGCAAGAAGAACCACGTCATTAAACCATGTTTCTGGGCTGAAATTGTTTATTCCATCGATTAGACTGTTCAAACTTCTTCATTCATGTACACATAACTCCTTCCAAGCAGACCTGGCTATTCGTGCCACGTACAAGCCAGGAGATGCTTTCGTTGATGTGGATAGCTGCCAGGCATGCCAAGACCATGGAACGCATGTACTCTCATCCACTCTTCCTTCTTTAACTCGCGGAAGGCAACAACTTCTTTTTCTTCAAGGTGTATTAGATGCACACCTTTCAGTTTCTCTGATAAAACGGTTACAAAGTCTCTGGCTGTCTGAATTACGCTTTCAGGGTTGTTGAGCATTGCCTGATGCTCGACGAGACCTCAGACTCCATCGCATGCATTTTTCCTGTGTCCAGTTGCTGAGAATACCCATTGGGTACTGGGACAACAGCTCTTTCGGAACTTGAAAAGCTGATATCTATTTTTGAAATGACTGGCGGCTCCATCACTCACATGTCACGTTGGAGTAAACGGGCAGGTTGTCTTGCACCCACTCTTTCGCTAGAGCCAAGCAGGCGTGAGCGGAGTCATGACTCAAGTCGTCACTAACAACAGTGAAACTCCTCGTAGATTTTCTCGTTGTGACCACGCATGTAAAGACGGATACTTGCTGCTTGTGCCAGTGGTATGCCTGAACTTCATCAGGAAGCACGACAGTCCAGTTTTCGGCAAAATCAAAGTGGAATACAATGCTTCCACGCTGCATGCATTGCTTTTCCTCGCATATGGCTCTACTTTGTTCAGTGGTTGTGCATGATCCACCTTACCACCAATACTCGAAGATGATTCAAAAAAGTGTCAGCCCCCAAAACATTTTTACACAAGGTCGCCTGCCTCCCGCATTGCTAGTAATATTTCTTCGTCTTCTGGGATATTAAGTTCCTCCAGTGTCAGGGACATGCCTTTTGGACACTGATTGCATTCGCCTAAAAGGCACTCCGATGGTGACAGAATGCAAACGAACGCTGAACGAAGCTCATCAGCATCGAATCTGTGGCCAGTAATGTTCTCAACAGCAGCAAGGCAAAGCTTATAGATGGCGCAAATGTCACAAACACAGACATCATGCTGAGGATAACATTTTACCCGGCGCGGTCGCAAGGTGTAGAATCTAATCTGAGATAGGTGCGCGCATCCGTTTGCCAATTGTTTTGCTTTTGTTTCCTTTGGCGTTCTATACCTTGCTTTGCCACTGGAGTGCCAAGTTCATGCGTTCTAGTGATCGCAAGTGGCGGTGCACAGTTTCTCTGGCGGCAGCGGCTGTCAACCGCGTGCGTGAAGCAAGTGCTCATAGCTACCTGATAGTGTTTCGATCTTGCTTCCATCTCCTTTGTAATGCCTTAATGGCAGTTAGAGTACTGTGATAAAATAATCAATAAATTGCACGTTTCAATGTGCTGGAATATTTTAAATATTATGCTGCACTTAATAAATGTATTTACAGAGTATGAACACCCCCACATAGAAAAAAGTGTCTCAGTATCAGTATTGCTGTATCTGTAATCCGGAATACTTCTTTCGTCTTTTTGCAAAGGTATCACTGAAACATTCCACTACGTCAATTGCAAATGTATCGCAGTAGCTGTATTTTAGGCTTCTAAACCGTGTATTTCAATATCTGTATTCCAGAATACTTTTTCAGGTATCTCTGCCCAGCCCTGGTGCAGATTGTATAAACCTTTCTCTCTTAGCGCAGTTGGTGCAGCACTTCCTTCACTGGGGTTGGTTCAGGGTGTCTATTTGGCCATAGTTGGGATCACTATAATGTTATGAATTATATACCTAGTTTTTTTTTTTCATGCAATCATGTTATAACAATGTAATTTTCATTGTACTTCAGTATTATTATAAGTTGGTTGGATTGTAAAACCATTTTGCAACAAAGCTCTATGTGGCTAGGGTTTAATGTATATTTTGTGCCCATGCCTCATTAGAAATAATTGGCTGGTCCAGATGGCAGTGCAGTCTGACAGTGCCTCTCACTAAGATATGAAACTTGTGTACGTATGACTCAAATGACAGAACTTTGTTTCTGTCAACAGAAGACACAGGCTGATCATAAATGCAGTGAAGCTTACCGTATTTACTTGCATACTATACCAACACTTGCTAGAAATGACTAATGCGAGCAAATGTATCTGGAGGCACACCCAAGTGCACCAGCACAGTCTTATACCCTAGTTAGAGGCAACCTTAACCACGTTTTGTGTAACTGCCATTAACAATTTCAACCATGGTTAAGGTGGCGGTCCCACTCCAGCGGTACGCTCTCCAAATTTGTCATTTTTTGCTAACCTGCTGTGCTTTCAATGCTGATTGTGCAGATGCGAGTTTTACACCATAAAAAAGCTTAATTTCTGCGCTTTACGGCCACACTTCGTATTACTGCCTAGACTGAAGCGCTAAGTAATGACAGTGAAAACAGTAGGAGCAAAAAACGGTTTTGGTGTACAACCTTCCATATTACTGAGCTTCCAGCAAAACTGCTCGGCATAAGAAAATGAAATATGCTGTGCCTTTAAAGGAAATGCCATGCAAGAATTCTATGAAGAGATACTGCAAGTAAAGCAAACAGGAATTTATACTGGCTCCAGTGGAAATGACCAAAACAATGGATGTTTATAAATGAATAGCGCTTTTTCATTTCAACATAGAACAACAGTATTTGGTAGTTTCCTAAGCTGTAGTCTACTTATCATACGTGCGAAGTTGCATTGTTGTTCTGATAAACACTTCACGAGTTATTACTTCAATTTGGCAATTCTCAGCTCTACTTAGTCACGCATTACTGAATAATCGACAAAACTGTTTAGACTGAAGCTCTGATATTTTCAGCAATCAAGCAGGAAGCCCTTCTGTCAAATCCTATGAAGAGAAAATTATCTTATTCTTATTAGGGAATCCAAACAGGTGTAGTGAATTTAGCTCATTTTTCTGCTGGCCAGGTCGGTGTAAATTGGCACTCCTCGTCATGCACATGCTAATTCACGACGAATACTCCACCTTAGTAGAACCATACAGTGCCTTGTGATGACTAGTACTCACTAGTTTTAACAAGCAGTACTTCAAACTAAAGATTTTTGATAAAATATAAGATCTCAAAATTGTTTTTTAGCGGTGGCACTCTGTGTGAAAAAAAATATCTACCTTTCAATCGTCAATTCTAACGTTTGTCAAAAGCGACGCCACTAAACGATAACAAAGCCGGTACGCTTTCCCTCCAGCAAGCCTCAGACCGTTTCACCCCCTTCTCAAGACTGGTTTCTGTGAGCACGCGCGTCAAGACATTCAGATATTCAGAAAACCACTTCCAACTCCCCTGCTCTGCTTCCCTCTGGGTGTGATAAGGCAGTGAGTTTCTCCCCTTCTTGACAGCTAGACAATGCCACAGCCCCTACCCCCACCCCAGACCAAAACGTCACGCAGAGCGTATTTTTTTTCTTTTTCTTTTTTTTTTTTGTGACACATATGTACAGAAGGTGGGGAGATAAGGAAAGTTATTACTGGAGACTGCAGTAACTCTTCAGATCAAGCAGCTTACATGAAAGAGGGTGGAGTGAGAGGGAGAGAGGAAGGTACAGAGGGGAGCTACTTACATATGTACACAATAAAACACAATGCCTCAAACCCGTCCGTGTGCTGTGCTACTGTGCAACAAATTCTTTGGAAAGAAACTTCTGTACGGACTCTGGAGCGGAGTGCACGGTAACTGTCTCTCGACTGAGGACACCTCAAATGAAACACTCACATCACATGGGAAGGGGAGTGAAAGGAGGGAGCAGAAGGGAGAAGTGGCACACCACCTTCAGTGGCATTCAGCGGAAGGGCGCCGGCTTCCCCCTAGTGCACGGTGCCCAGTGATGAAATAGGCGATGATCTCGCAGCAAGTGCATGCCAACCATTACCTGTCAATGTCCCCTTGACCAGCGAAGACATTCATCTCATCATTCAATGCCACATACAGTACAACAGCAGCACCCTGAACCTGCGATCTCACGTGGGGAAAAGCTACCTGCTGTCATCTCGCACAACATATTGCATTACCAGCGGACGGGACTGCTGCAGTTGCGCGTTAGGTGCATGTGGGTGCAACTGCACACAAACAACCCCGTCAATTTCAGGTTGGCACATGCACTTCATATTCTACATCAAACCTACCTGTCTACATGCATGTGAAGTGTTGGGTGACAAGCTCTCTCAAAGAGCGTGCTTCAAAAACGAACTGCGAGATGTGTGTATAAGCTAATAGCCCACCTACCTCATGGCCATATCTCCCTGCCCCCTACTCTTCAGTCCGTCACCACTCAACGCCTTCAGGAACCGTGGAAGCGATCTTGAAGTGAACACAAACTTGCCCTGGCCTCGTACGACAATATGTGGAAACTTTGCCTCCATTTGTATGTATTTATACAATTGAAAATACAATTACTATAGTACTTCTAGGCAATAACCTAGTGCCACCTGTTGGAGGCTGCCTATTACTACTGCTACGCATGCGCATGTATATGGGCCGATGACACCACTAAACATAACAGCCACGTTCTTTCAAGCACATAATACTACTAGAACTACCAGAGACCTACACATACGCAACTTCCTAGTTTCTGCAAGGGCCTTCAGCACAGTCCGCTGGGAGCACACTCAAGTGGGGCTGATAAAGAAAGAAAGCGCACGGTATATCCCGAGCAGTCATGGGCACGTTACCAGTAAATAGTAACAGTGCTACAGTTACAGTTACCTAAGCCAGAAAAGTAACTATGTTACAGTTACAGTTACTGAGTTTCTAAAAGTAACTTGTTACAGTTACAGTTAAAAAGTAACGACGTTACTTTTCCATTACTGCACAATACTAAGGCCCGTATTCATAAACCTACCTAATTCTTGCTTGTTTTCCTTATCGCCACTGTGCCATTAAAAACAGTGCGAAAGTCTATAATGCTTGTTTTTCAATACTGGACTGATTTCTTCATGAAGCGGATGAAGGCGTGCGGTTAATCAAAATTGCTCATGGTAAAACACCAGTTAAAAGAAACTGAAAGGGGCTCACTCAAAAGCCCAACCCCAGCAATCGTTCCGTACGCCTCATTTTGCTGCAACAACTTCTTTATTGACTGTCTGAATTTATTTACTGAATCCATTGGCACAGCATGGTGCCACAAAAGACTGCTGCATGCTCGTAATTGAAATAAGAGCTCGTCCTGAGACACGACGAAGAGGATAGTCCCCTTCGAGTCGCACTGCCGCCGCAACTTTGGGAACTGCTTTTTGGAAGCAGAGCCGCTTTCAGGACTGAACGTGTGCGAGTCATTGCAAGGCGTCTGTTTCTAGATGGTTTCCGTGCAGGTGGTCATGAAGAAATGACTGGCCGCGCGAAAAAAATTAAGGATGCTGCACCGGCCTCTGAACAACGAATCCTGCAGATCCCACGCACTGTGGGAATCGGTGCTATGCGAAGCATTCAGCGATGAAATTGCCTATAGAATCGATCAATGTTGGACAAGAACACGTCAAGCGCTACTAGAATATATGTATCGTTTATTAAAACGCTCTGAAAGTGTTTAACATGCACTACACGCACAGTTGATGTTACACAAGAACCATCATCACAAATGCTGGTGTATTACTATATATACCTTGTGGGAGGCGCCACTGTAGCCTAGCGGTAGCGTGCTCGCCTGGCACCTCGAGGGTCCGGGTTCGATAACCGCCTACCGCTTCGCTTGGCGTGTGGCTTCGGATATTACAGCTCGTTCATGGTTACCTGTGTGCTTGTTATATCTACATTTCAATCTCGTGCTACGACAAAACGGTATGCCTCTGTTATTTTCACGTGAAATGTCTATTTTAGTTGGCCCGAGATTGACATGAGCTGCATAAAATTCAAACACCTGTGACACATACCCGAATACCATGGGTTGAACATTACGGGTATGAGCCACACATAACTGCAGTGTCGTTAATGGTGACGAGTATATCCACCAGTTTTCTAGCTTTGTGCTATAAAATGGGTGGTCAGTTAGCTCAATTGGCAAAGCGAACGCCCTGGACAGGCGTTGGTCCCGGGTTCGAACCCTGGACCAGAACGAATTTCTCAGTAACTAGGAAGCTTTCGTTTCCGAGAAATTCGTGTGGATTTCCTTATAGCTTCGTGCTGCAAAACATGTAGATGCAAATTTTTCCCTTTCATATATCATGTTAGTAGTGCAGAGATCAATCACTTATGTTCGTCATACGTTCGTACCCTGTCATCCAAATCTTGGTGCATATCGGGTGAACGAGATGGACAGGAGAGCATGAATGGATGGATCGATCGATCGATAGACAGACAGACAGACAGATACGGTCAAAGTTGCTCAAGTTCGTCAAGAAATGCTTTGCATTTAGCAGAGTCTTTTGTCAATGGCCAACCATACTGCCGCATCGCGCACCGTTCCCTGCATGGGGGCGGTGGGAATGGGGGCAGTAGGTACCTCTATGATGGTACCTTCACCACCCTTTTGTGTCGCCAACCAGCGGTGCTTTGCTTGGCTTCGTAGAAAAAAAAAGCATTCATCCCCCCCCCCCCCCTTCCCAGAAACACGACAGCCTATTTCCCATTTCCAAAAAAAAAAAGCGAAGAGATGTCCGTGTCACGCAGAGCATTGCGATGCAAGCGATATATTGGGAAAGTATTCCACTAGTGAGATACAAATACATTTTGCAAATGTATCTTGATAGGGAGATATAGATAGTCAAAGTATTATGAGAAACATCGCGACGTTCTTGCATCGTGATACTGCGAAGCCCTGCTTTAGTGTTCCGGATTGTTTCTTTTTTTTTTTTTTTTTTGGAGGGCGGGAGGGAGGAAGTAACTGTAACGGTATTTCCAGTTACAGTTACTGTGTAAAAAGTAGCAATCTTACAGTTACAAGTTACTCGAAATTAAAACTAACTAGTTACAGTTATAAGTTACTGAAAAAAAGTAACTAGTTACCGGTAACGCGTTACTAGTAACTAGTTACTGCCCAAGACTGATCCTGAGTGCAATGCGCCATCTGGTTAGGCTGTTGTGCCAAGAAGATTTGCAAATAAAAAAAAATTCCGGCAATACCACGGGTGTTCACTTTTGTTCACAAGTGTCTGTCAAAGCGTTCTTGAAGTGCACACAAAACTTGCCTTCGCCTTCGCATTCCAGACTCATACAACCATGTCTAGAAAGTTACTTTCTCCATACAGTGAAGTGTGATAAGTTCGGCAAGGTGCTGTATCTCCTATTCTAGGCGACTTCAGTTCAATAATACAATTAGAAAAAGCAATCAGCAAGCCCTCATTCCCCAATTGCAGCGGAAAGTGCGGACGGCTGCGTGTCCTGCAGCATTCCAAGCATTTCTTAACAAACCAAATGTCGCGTGTTCCGACATCCAGTGAAGTTTTGAAACATGTGATCAGGTAGTCTTTTCGTTGAGACATATGGTATGTGTTACCATGATACCCGCATAATGGTCTTACCTCCACGTTTCCCATCCTCTCTTTCATGTAACCATTGTACCTTTGAAAATCGATCGAGCAGAGTTTCTCGTCATTTCTATTCGCGAAGTCTCCGAACACAAAAAGGTTGCAGCGACGAATGACTTAGAAAATGCTCTTCGGGCGCAACACCTCCCTTGTGCACTGTGAGCAGAATTTTATATGGTCATTGTATGCAAGTCTTGTGGTTCCTCCGAGACCAAGAGAGTAACAAGGAATGTTGGGCAGTCAGTCTTTGCTCACGTGAAATAATTCATACGTGCATATGTTACGTGCAAGCGTTCGAGTGATACCCCCCTGTTGCACACTGCTTTGATTGTAAATGTAGCGGTTCACTCAAGGGCAGTAGACTCCCGATGAACGTGCAGGGTGGAATGATGGTACCTCTAGCAACGCGGAAGACAAGGGCCTCTAGTTCCACGAGACACTCGACTATTCACCTTCCCGTTTTTAAATGTGGGACACATACTTCTGCTAAATTCAATACAAGCAAATGTATCGCACAGCCACCGCTACGAACACTAGCATCAGAAAACACAACTGCAAGTTACGCCTATGTAATATTTAGCAGAACATAGAGAAACGATGCATACGAAGCATCAACTTTACCTTCCTTGTTTATTGTGCCCGTATGCCCTGTTTCGTCTTCCTCTATATACAACATTTCGCTGGCTGATAAAAAATATAGCACTTGCGTAATGCGTAGTCACTCAGATATCGCACAGTTTCTTCTTAGCTTGGACTTTCTCCTCTGGTGCTTGGCTCCATGAACTCGGCACCGTACTTGATTCATTTTTGTAGGGTTTGAACTTCAGCAGCTGAGTCTGCTCACAAGGAACCTGCTTTACCAATAAAGTTTACACTTCAGGGTCCAATGAACCGAAATATGGTGTTTGGGTGAGATGTGATGAGAGTGACATCTTGGGAGAAGCTTTTCCATAGTGATGATGTGTCAAGTGGTTCATTGGTACTATCTGGAGAAGCACAGGAAGGCAGTCGAGGATGGTCAGCCTTGGCAGATTCGTGTGATCTCGCATATTGCTTGACCTTCTTGGTCTGTTCGCCGAATATTTGGGTGACTCTGGAGAGGTGAATTTCCTTTTCCTTCAGAAGGGCTAACCGGGTAACATCTTCACAAGGATCAACAGTAATCTTCACACCAGTCAATGCTTCATCGCTCAACACAAGGGCATTTTTCATGTAAGGCTTCTCATCACTGGAGGTGGTAGTGCGGCAGCTTGGTGTGCCACTGTCTTGTGTTGTTCAATGGGTACATCTCCAAGAACATTTTGGCAGTCTCGACGAGGACAACCTCAAGTCCACTGATATTGACGGTATCTCTGCCAAGAGTGGCAGTGGCAGTGTATTCACCCACATTACAGGTAATGGCTCATTTCTTGAAAAATGATGATGCGGTGCATCGAATTGTACATTCAAGCAGTTCTTGTGCGTGAGTTGCGGTCTCTTCACTTGTTTCACTTGTTATAGTTGCCAGTTCGTCCTGCACACCTGAATTCACTTTCCTGGATTCGGAGCTTTGGGTAATGGTGCTATAACTGTGCGCGAGGAAAGGCTTCTGGTAGAAATCCTTATTGTTCATTTCTCGAAACAATGATGCGGAGCGTCGAGTAGTACCTTCAACCAGTTCTTGTGCGTGAGTTGCGGTAGGTGCCAGTTCGTCCCGCGCACCTGAATTTACTTTCCTGGAGTCGGAGTTTCGGGTAATGGTGTCACCTTTCCCAAATTTGCTTGAGCTCTTCAATACTTCTGTTGGCTGCAGTGAGGGCGGAGGTGATCTGACGGGTAAGGTAAAACAAACTTATAATTGTTAACTTTAGCCTCTTGTCAAGGCAATGTTCATATTCCAAACACACCCCAGATGGCAGTACAGGAGTATCAGAGGTCAATGCATGACACTGAAGTGATGTTCCTTCAATCTTCACCTTTAGTGCGGCAATGGCATCTAGGCCCAATACAGAGGCACCTTCATTCACAACATACAAAATAATGCAAACATGTCTGTTTCCGAACATAGCTGACACAACAAAGCATCCTTGAACTCTTATTTTCGACTTGGAGTAGTGAAAAAGCTGCACTGAGGTAGGCTTCAAAGGGAAAGTGCCTGCAAGAAAACTGTTGTCAAGCCACGATGACATTGACGGAACGCTTGAAATGTGCAGAAAGCAAGCAGACTGCAGAGTCGTACTCGTCTTTTGTGGCCACAGTGTCACTTTCATTCGAAGGGCGGGGAGTAGCCACAGTAAAAGAGCCCAACAGCAAGGCCACTGGCTTCAGTGAAGAAAAGATTCGCTACCATTCCATGCCAAGATATGTGAGAAGAATCACTTTGCGTTGTCCAGCTTGTAGCTCAGAACTTCCGGAAGCCACCATGTACGTCTTGAAGGCCTGCTTCCACTGGTCCCATGCGACTGCCAGACCAGGTGCAGGCAGGAAAGGCGGTGGCAGTTGCAAACTCGGGACGCTCACTGCGACGCTCTAGCAGGTAGAATTACCAGGAAGCTTGCACTTGAATGGGTTGAATCGCTGAATCCTCATCACCAATATGTGATACTTAGCAGAACATAGAGCAACGATATGTATGAAGCATCAACTTCATCTTTCTTGTTTATTGTCCCCCGTGCACTGCTTTGCGGCTTTGTGTTCCTCTATATATAACAGCCTTGATACAAATTAATGACATAAATGAATCCATCTCAAGTTTCAGCTTCACAGTCTGAGAGCGACAGTACCTAAAACGTTAGAGCAACACAAGTTAGCAGCATACGAAGCTGCCGTTGTGCAGCTCACTGTTGAGAAGATCTCGATTGCCTGTTCCCACTAGACGGCCTAGGCTTGCGTTGGTAAGTTTGTCAGGATTCGCCGAAAGTGAATGCGTCGGACCGTTATCATGCGATGCACTCTGCTTGACAAGCTTGAAAGTGCAGTCAGGCAGCATTTGCAACACATCGGTGGTGCGATAAGTGTTCGCCAAATATCTCATCTGACTGACCACCCCTTCAGTGAAAAGGTACCCGCTAGCACTGGGAATAGAACCCACATTTGCGGGCCACCTGTGCAATGATCTCGACCCCCCCTCCCTGTCCTACTCTATTTTCTCCGGAATGCTTTGCAACTTCGTCGCCTTGGCGTCTTTCCCTCCTATTCGGACTCTGTCCATGTGGAACGTAGAAAAAAACCACGGTTT
The DNA here is from genome assembly GCA_013339685.2 of Hyalomma asiaticum. NCBI lineage: Eukaryota > Metazoa > Arthropoda > Arachnida > Ixodida > Ixodidae > Hyalomma > Hyalomma asiaticum. The sequence goes on from CM023481.1 coordinate 228,975,097, forward strand.
GAGGGGCTTTCGCTCCCTTCACAAAGAAGGCTCACTCACAGATGTGACTGACAAGTAGAAAAGGAACAAATGCACAGTGTGAAGAGGCGGACACATGCGCAGTAATCACAGTAATCTTGATGTTATGACATAATTCGGGAATTAAATAAAATGCAGCTATCAGAAACATCACAGATGACTAAAACACACACATACAAGCACGCAAGCATGCTTCAGTGAAGACAGTAAATGAAATAGAGGAAAACTGGGAATAATTTACAAAGGAATTTTACAAGCATGATACCTTACTATATTCATGTGCTGGAATATAAACACCTCGTAGATAGCACGCAAAATCGCACTTGCAAACTTACATCCACAGTGTGCAAGGACGACAAGAAGCCAGAGAAAAGACCACATCATTGTAGTGTGTCAGCCCCCTCCCTACCCTCTTATTTTTTGTGTTCTATTCTTCAGACACTGTCCTCAGCTAGTATGAACATTTGCAGAAACGCATCTCCTCTTCATCCAGAGCCTGCCCAGAGCTTCTTTTTCTCCATTCTCCACTATCCTGACAGAGTGGAGTAGCCTAGCAGGAAAATTTTAAACAGCTTCAATATGGCAGCAGTGAGACCGCCACGTTAATTCCAACCGTAGACCGCCCGAGCTATACCCCAGTAACAGGGGCACACCAAAGCTCCTTTGAAGTAAAGGAGCATAGTGACTTCAAAGGCGCATTAGCTCAAGGGAGTTGAGTCGGTGCTACACGGTTTCCGTTGAAGCTTTTAACAAAAACCACAACGTGTGTTTGGCGCTCTTATCGCTCAGAGATGAGAAAAATAATTGGGCTCTGATGCTCCTATAAATTAATTGTGCATGTTTTTTGTTTTGCTTCTTTATCAGATTTTTTTGTACACTGACACTTTAAAACAAAGTGAACATCTAAATGTAAAGGAGTAATTTGCCAATCATGAATGTACTGATAGCAGTGCGCCGCTGTGTACACCATATTTTGCTGGCTATGCTCATACTTTGCTTCCGTTTCTGTTTCTGTTCTCGACTGCTTTTCAATCACGACTTCTCCAAAGATATGCGACGAGGCACTGCGCGTGTGAGGAACAAATATTAATCGGAGCGCCAAGTTCTGCGCCTTATGTGGAATCTTCCAAAGAAAAAAGTGCTCTTTGATATCACTTGACGCCAAAAACAATGTTCGGATAGCTAGCCGACGTTTGCCCAGCAGCTGGAAATGCACCAGCAGACGACGCATGTTCGCAAATGTGCGACAGCCCAAAAACCTGTCACCGTTGGTCACCGTGTCACCGGAAACGTGTCACCGGAAAAGATATGACTAAGACACCTCTGCCTGCAGCAGACAAAATCTCAACACCCAGGCCCAACTAGCCACACTACCCCAGCAGCTGACCACAACTCTGCCACTACAGTGCAGCTGCCCTAAAGTTGTGTGCTTTTTGGGTGACATATGACAGATTGTGGCTATCAGCGGAGCTTTTACGGTTTATAACTTCTAAGATACCATGAAATGTGCTTTTTATTAAATAAAAGCGCGTTGGATTGGCTCCAAGGTAAAGCATTTTTCGAGGGAATGCGAGGGTTCGAGGGAATGCGGGGGTTTGAAGTTGACGGTGCGTTTATTAAGTGAGTGCATTCATTACACGAGTGCGGCATTTGTTTTTAGGAATGTGAGAAGGAATGTTTTTAGGAATGTGATTATTAAAGACTCCTTTTTCGTAGGCGTCACTAAAAATGGGTGTGCGTTACAACCGATGTTTCACTTTTTTTTTTTTTTTTGGTTGCGGGAAACGGGTGCGTGTAACAATCGAGGGCGCGATAGAATAGAGTAAATACGGTATCTTCCAAATATTGTATTACGGCTTCTTATGCTGCATCAAGTGAAAAGACTGCTTTTGGAAAGATATCTGCAAAGCGCTGGCGCTGCACACGGGAGAGGCACCGTCCACCATTTTGCCCATTTCTGAACGCCGATTCACACTTAACCAAGCTTGGCAAGCTTGGTTGGAGGGAAACCGCAATTAGTGGCTTAACAACCATTTTACCTGCCGTGTAAATATGTATCTAGCAAAGTAAATAATCAAGGTATTTAAATCAGTAAAAAAGTAAAGAATGCATCAGCAGTCATGCCACATGCATAGATCTACACTAGCAGCCTGATGTGCAAGCTATTCAATATAATTTAAAACTACTCTAACATATGAGGCTATGAGTCTTTCTCAAATGGTCAAGATATCCTCCTGAGTGCCAGAGTGAAGTTAGGGTCATGGATTTTTGTTAAGCTTTCAGAACTGCTTTTTCTGAGTGCAAAGGCAAAAAGTGCCACGTAGTTTTTCAATATATGATGTTACTTGGCCGCAGCACTTTGTCCAATATATTGGACATTTGGACTCTAGGGGGACTTTTTTTGGGTAACAGAGAATAGGGCATAGTTGAGGCCAGTGACCGAACAAAGACATCTTGCAACACAAATATGCTTTTATTTGCTCCTAGCAAACTGGGAATACAAATATTAATGGTCACGTAAATTCCAGTCACACGGGCCTATCCATTAGAAAAATGTCATATATGGCGATATCAGGAATTGGGCATGTGTGGCTAAATATGGCACGTTCCCGTATGTGGCCGTATTTGCCCAAATCTTAATAGAGGCAAATGTGGCAATAAAAGACCAACACGGAGAATGCCATGTATGGCTCTGATGCGTAATCGGCAAATAGGGCCACAAGGGCACACGTGCCATATATAGCCAGATATGCATATAATGCCATATATGCATATCTGGCTATATATGGCACGTGTCTGTATTTACCCAATACGCGTCAGAATCTTACAGGGCATTCCTCGAGTTCTTTTATTGCCATATATGTTTCTATCATGATTTGGGTAAATACGGCCACATACGGGCATGTGCCATACATAGCCACATATGCCAAATTCCTGATATCGCCATATATGGCATTTTCGTAAATGAGCTGTTACCTACAGGAGAAAATACGTGAAGTTTAAATGTAATAAGGAGAGAACTGCAGCGAAAAGCGTATTACTCTATGTAGAGCGCCAAGAGAGTGCACGAGCGTACTGTCGTGTTTTTGTTGTCATTGAGACCCAATGTCCATTATATTGGACATTGTCAAATATGCAATGCATGCAAAAAAACTACCATATTTTTTGCTCAAATATGAATTCCTTTGGGTGCTTCAACCTCTTACGAACACAAATCAATGCTTAAATACGTTTTGAGACATCCAAGAATGAATAGAAATCCAGTTACTTCTTAGGCGGCAGCCGTAAAAGTCGTCCGTGCTCAATCCCACCATTTTGAGTGCTTCTGAGAGGCGGGAAATGCACCGACTTTGACCATATTCACTGGATGGCAGCACGGGTCCCACAAGCAGCCGAGAAAATGTTTTCCGGGAGGAGGCAAGCGCTTTGAAAGCTGTAGTGCGCTGTGAGATAACGTCCAATCATTGGACAAGTTTCCCATTGCCGGGCCTCAGGAGGATATAACAGTAAAATACAGTTTCTTTACAATACCTGCAACTACATATTTTTTTGTATTATATGGTGCAGCAGCAGAATGGGCTTGGACTACCACAGCCACGTTGCGCAAAATGGCACTTGGCACAAGGTGCAGAGTAGTGGAAAGCTCGGACCAGTGGCAATGTGGTCCTGTTTGGAAGCCTCTCCTATTCTACGTACTGTGGCCACATCCATACAACTGGAAGAATTCCTCAAGAATGGGCAGTTTCTGTTCCTTGAAAAATTGAAACTTGGCAGGTACACATTGCCTCCAAGACCAACAGGTCGCAACATCCTGCCTGATCCACACGTGAAAGCTTTTCTGCACAATATAGACATTTCCAGCAGCACTCTGGGACCAGCGAGCCAGGACCGGTTTCTCACCTTCTAGCACACGGCAGAGAGCTCTCTGGGCCACGCCCCCCTTCTCTGGGCTATTTGTGGCCGCAGAGCCACCTGTACGCGTTGCCATGCTTGCACGGTGCGCGCACTGTTTTTCACTCACTAGTGTGCTTTAAAATGCTCTTTAAGAACTGTCTATTGAAAAGGCATCACTGCATTGTTAATGGTTGGACCTACAATGAAAAGAAAAGAAATTCTGCACATAAACAACTGTGCATCACGTGCACAACTTTGTGCAAGAGGGGTGCAGCTGCGACACTGATTCGTTGCACAGATATCCGGCCAATACGGACTTGAAGAGACAGTGGATTGCTGCAGTGAAGAGAAAAGGTTTTGTGTCGTCATCGTTATCATGTGTATGTTCCGCACATTTTGCGGACGGGAAGCGGAGTGCTCAGTACCACGTGCCGATGCTTCGCCTTTCACAGCAGTGTTTATTTTGTCTTTCTAATGCATATTGGTACTTTGTATTTTAGGAATGAAGGCATTTACAATCACTACCCGCATTTGGAAGGCCAGCCACCAGCTAATAGAAAAAGCATGCGGAGCAAACACCAGCGTGGGTCCGCTTTGGGCAGGTCAAACCAGGAGACCACGCAGTTAATGAAGTGATGTTGAACGGCACAACTGGTTGATCACCTTTCGTGCTGCGAACGTCTCCTTTAAACAAAAAAAAGCGTGGGGATCTCTGCAAGCAGTTACAAAAGTAAAGTAGATAATGGACCCCATTACGCAAACCAATCCAAGTAAATGCTTATTATCTATGACTGCGATAAATGTGACAACAGTTAAAACTAGGGGTGTGTGAATATTAGAAAGTTTTGAATATTCCATCGAATATTACATCTGCTATATTCATATTATATTCGAAAATCATGCATCCGAAAAGTTTTGAATATTCAATCTTTTCAAATACTCAAAAAGAACGAATATTTGGTCCAATCATCTTGCGATTAGTAACTCATCTTCCACATTTTTACCGAGCTCAAAGAAGAAAAAAAAATTTAAAATGTTACTGGCAGCAGGAAAAACAATCAGAAGTTCACGGAGGCACGATGTTGTTGTTGTTGTTTGTTGTTGTTTTGTGGGGTTTAACGTCCCAAAACCAGTTCTGATTATGAGAGACGCCGTAGTGGAGGTCTCCGGAAATTTCGACCACCTGGGGTTCTTTAACGTGCACTGACATCGCACAGCACACGGGCCTCAACATTTCGCCTCCATCGAAATGCAGCCTCCGCGGCCGGGATTCGATCCCGCGCCCCTCGGATCAGCAGCCGAGTACCATAGCCACTAGACCACCGTGGCGGGGCGGAGGCACGATGTTGCCACGACGAGCGCGGCTTATGGCCACAGCATCTCAGATGCCTTCAACTGAGTGATTGGCAGCGCAGTTGGCACTTGTATGGCACGCCAAAGGCATTGGGAACGTTTTAGGCAACCGTAACGTGGCACACTATGCGCTGCTGCTCTACAGCTCGCTGTGCGGTATCTCATTCGCAGAAATTAACATTAACCGCTGCCGCACCGTCCCATTAAAGGGGCCCTGCGACACTTTTTCAACTGCCGTCTGCAGTACTGCAGTGTGTGTGTAGGATCGAATGCTGAGATGAACGCAAAAAGAATTATGCAGATCGGTGGTCTAGAACTGGAGTTATTAGCCCTCGAAGTTCAAAACACGAGCAGACAGCAGGAAACCAACATTCCCTTTCGTATTTCGCCCTCCTGCTGACGTCACTGGAGGCGTCCAATAGCAACGCGCGTCTTATAGAGCGACACCGGAAGACACCGGGAGCAGAGCGCGCGCGCGCAGATAGCGTCCGGCGTCAACACACCTGGTGTCGTTTTGCAAGTAATGTCAGATACTTTCTCTCTATCTTACGAAGCATAAAAACTATTTTAGTACATTTTGGTACTGAATAGCGTGATCAAGCAGACACCACACGTGTGTAACAAGCACCTTGGAGCGTCAAGCCAATCAGAACGCCCGGCCTGGCCCCTCCTATGTCGTCACTCTATGTCACTTCCTGTAACAAAAATCTCCGTTATGTGTCGCCTCAGTTCAAACAGAAGGCGATTTTGGGCGGTTTGTTCGCTGGAATAAAATTATAACCACTCTGCTTTCGGCGTTTCTACTCTCGCTGCGACATCCCCGCGTGCAACAGTTCTAGAATCAATGATAAAAACGGCCTGCTCAATTTGTGTCGCAGGGCCCCTTTAAGACACACGCATGATAACGTACGACTGTGCATGTGCTGGAGTCTGAAGATTTTTTTTGCGCTTTGGCAAAAAAAAAAAATGGCGTTGGAGTTGCAGCATGGCCAAGGCAGTGCCTAAGTGGCGCTGGCCAAGGCAACAATGGCTATGTCGGCTGTGGTGTGCTCATTTAGTGCTAATGTGTGCAGTGCTGATGCTATCTTTTGTTGCCAATTTTTGATAAACACACATCACTAATAAGTGCCATGTAGATAGCGTAGATTGTGATGCACTGCCTGCGAAGCGTCGGGACAATCGAGAGAGAGCGCCAAAACGGAAGCAGTGCTATATGGAAGCAGTTTGTGAAAACATAATCATCGGCGGCGCAGTACTTCAAACACCGACGGGTACAACTAGTCTTCTAGTCAATCATGTAAAGCAGCACCCATCTGCAATGAAGGAGTTCCGAATGTCTGCTGCAGGCGTGCCACAGAAAGGTCAGTCAATGATGAGCGATTCCGTGCGCCGCACGGAGCCTTTGTCCGTAAAGAAGACCGAAGCACTAAATAGCAAGGTGGATACAACGGTAGCACTTGATCTCCAACTGTGCAGTGTAGTTGAGGACCACGGATTCAAAGAACTTATGGCACATGCTGTACCAAACTATCAACTGCTGCCATGGACCACGCTTTCGTGTACGCTTGTTTCGCGGTTGTATCATGACACCTGGAAGAAGGTGAAGGCCGAACTCAGCAGTGCTTTTGAAGCTGGCACAAGCCGCACAGCTGCTATCGCCTTAACAAGCAACATGTGGATATTGCGGGCCAACGAAAGCTATAACACTTTCACGTGCCACTTTTTTAATCCGACTTTTAAAATCAAGAGGTTCACGCTGAACACTCGTCACATGGCTGTTAGCCATTTTGCTGACAACATCGCGGAAATACAGTTGACTCTCAATACAACGAAATTGACGGTGCATGGGAAAAATTTTGTTGAAGCGAAAATTCGTCGTGAAATTGAAAAAATATAACTGACCTGAGCTGGTAGAACAATGAAACTTTTATGCCTCAATATTGCGCGCGGCATGCGGTATCACAGCGGTAGTAACGCGCACCTGTATCATGCGACCAAAAGAAAAAAAAAAGAAGTGAAACATCGATTGTAACGTGCACCCACGAAAAAAAAAAAAAGGCCTCAGTAATCAACCTTCTCAAATTCATAAAAATAAGTACTTGCGTAATAAATGCACTCACATAATAAACAGAACACCAATTTGGGCCCCTGCAGTCCCTCGAACAGCTGCACTGTGGCATTCCCGCTTCACTTGACCAGCGGCATCTCGAAGATGTCTGGCGTGCCGATTCATAACTCCCGCGTCCCGACAAAACTGCCGCACGTTGCTGGGCGTAGCGGCAGTAACATTACTTACTCGCAATGCTGCATTCCTCCGTGCTGTCGCAGTTCCCTCACGCCTGCTGCCGCGTGCTGCCATACCTGCTGCGCAGACTGGCACAGCTAAACCTATAGGCATGATCGGGGCGTGGTCTCCGAGATTGCCACGATGCAACCTCGGATGTCACACAGCACGCACGACTGAGAGGCTCAGGCTCAGCACAAATGTGAGGGAGAAATGTGATGATGAGCCGTTTTGCGTGCGGTGATAAGAAACATCTTTCTCCCCGTTACGGCCACCCGTGAACGCTACCGAAAGCTGCTGCGGCTGGGCATCTGAGATTGCATCGGCGACGTAGCGATTTTGTTTGGCTGTAAGACGGCCACGCCAGCGCGGTGATCGAGTATCATCGGCCTACGCATAATGTGCGTCATGGCGTCATTACGCACCGGCGGTGACATAGAAACTACAGAAACTACGTGCGCCAAACTGCCGCACCGCTAGTTCGTTTTTTGCCTGTGACCGTTCGACAGCGCCTGAAGCACGTAGGAAGCGGCCATTTTGATGCAGACGGCGACATGGTAATGTCGTTCATTCGCACTCTATTCTAACATGCGTACAATTTTTGGGCCCATTTTATAGGAAAGAAGGTGCGTGTTAGATTCGAATAAATACCGTACTCAACGGGAGGGGTGCTTGGACAATAAAAAAAATGTCGACCGTGGGGTGGGGGAATTATTGCAATGATATGAACACTGTTAGCGGGTTTTTGCAGTCACTGTTTTTCTGTATGAAGTCAAACTCAATAACACCGCCCACACGTTTTACGCGCGAGTAAAGGCCCGCTAACGGTGGGGACGAATGCGGCTGAAGCAGAGACGAAATGACCCGGACGTCTCCGCCGAACTGAACAATGCGATAACATCGCACCGCGTGTGATGGCTGTCGTCGCCTGCTTCTCAAGCTGAGAGGAAATGCTCATCCCTTCTTTCGTCGGGCGAAGGACCAAAAGGGGCGCCGGTGGGAGAGGGAGCGGTCGCACACGCTATCTCGACAGACATCGGTAGACGGCACCGGTAATCAACCACACAGTCAACAGCGGCCGTTTCTGGTGGTGCCAGCATGCGATTTCGACTTTGTAGACGTATTTTTATCTTCTGAAATGCACCAAATTGTTTGAGATTGTGTTTACGGCACAGCAAATCGAATTTTCGAGACTGGAGTTGCATCATCAAATTTCGTTGAAGCGAAACAGCAGAAAAAAATGTGTTCGTTGTAGGGAGCATATTTATGCATAGACTCCTATGGACTGCTGACGGGGATCCAAGAATTTTGCGTTGTACCGGAGATTTCGTTGAAGCGGCGTTCGTTGTAGCGATAGTCAACCGTGAAATGTGCACGGAGTGGGAAGTACCCGACAACTGTAGAAAGTACACTGTCACAGATAACGGTCACAACATCCATGCCGCAGTCAAAGGCTCCTGTAAACTGAGTGTTCGTGCTTTGCCCACACCCTGCAGCTTGCCATTCATGACGCTATATCTCTTACACCGTCGATCGAGCGTCTGTGCAAAAAGGCCAGGCAAATTGTTGGCCACTATAAGCATAGTTCATCAATGCAAAAGAGGTGGATGAGTACCAGAAAAAGATGGGCAAAGATCCCCTACACCTGATGCAAGACGTTGATACAAGGTGGAATAGCCAATACTTAATGATGTCCCACTTTTTGAACATGAAGGAGGCTGTTTCTGTTCAGCTGGCAACATCAAGCAACAGCATTGATGTCCTCAACTCAGCAGAATGGAAAGAAGCATCTGAATATGTGGAAGCGCTTAAGCCTTTATATTGCCACGTGCATTTATCTGTGCTATATAGCGTTGGTGTTCCTGTGGCCGTTTCTTTCGGCGGCATGGTTTGCACCGACGCGTCGCTGTAGCGCTGGAGGTGCGTTTGTGAAAACAGTGGGTCATGTTCTGTTACTGCGTGTCATGAGACAGTCGCGCTCGAAAGCGTTTTGTGCCGACGCTCGACTGCGCATGCTGTTTTCGCTGCTGCCGTAGTTAAGCCAGAGCTTGCATGTGGGCACAGGTTCACCCGAATAAAATTTCATTATTTTCATAGTCTCTTCGTCTGTGTGTCCAAGGAAGACCGTCACGTCAGCGTGAGATTTGATGGAGGCGCTTATGGTTGGAACATCCCCGTCAAGCCGAGAAACCAGCCCAACTAGCGCGAACGATCACCTTGAAGTTACCAAGGAAGGGAACGCGGCAGAAATCCGAACCAGTCGGAGATACCAGATACTCTCCCGGAGTATGGGCCGTTGCCTGATCTCGAACGTCGCGTGCCAGCCCATCTTGCTACAGCCATGGCAAACGCTGCTGCTCCCGCTACGTTCACATTTCAACAGCTGAAGGAACCTCCAAAGGAACGTCCAAAGAACCCTCTGAAGACTCGCAAGAGTGGCTGCACAGGTTCAAGAGGGTACCATCGTACAAGTGTTCAGAGGAAGACAAACTTCAGAAAGTCTTTTTCTCGCTCGAAGAATCTGCACGCACATGGTTCGAAAACCAAGAAGGCACTCGAACGACTTGGGAACTGTTTAAGGGTCAACTGACATCAACTTTTCTAAGCGTCCTACGAGAAGAGTGAGCTGAGGCCTTGCTTCAAACACGGCAACAGCAACACAATGAACCCGTAGTGGTTTTTGTTGAAGAAATGCAAAGGCTCCTCCAACACATGGATGCCGATATGACTAAGGAAAAGAAGTTACAGTATCTGATGCAGCCTGTAAAAGAGCAGCTTTTTGCGGCCTCATTCGCAACCCGCCGACGACAGTCATGGAGTTTGTAAAGGAGGCGGCTACCATTGAAAAAAAAAAATGCTTCGCCTGAAAGCCCAGCATTACAGCCATGATTTTCCAGTTGTCGCGCCAGGAAACGCAGACTCAAATGCTCTCGAAACTGATAGCCTGCACGCCACTATTTGGGCCATAATCCGGGAAGAACTCCAGAAATTTCTCCCGGCGGGCAAGCCCCGCATTGCTACAGGTCACCATCACTGGCTTCGCGCCTTGCTCAGTCGTCAGTGTCAACTTAAGCCTACGGAGGAAGAGGGCGGTCCCCGAGCCCTCAGCGGGGAAACTAATAAAAGTGACGTATGGAGGTGACGTAGCTTCCCAGCGAACCAAGCAACACCCTCCAACTGCGACGCCACGACGCAATGCTACGACAACAAGCCCGGAAAAAGCAACGGCACAACTGGACGCTACAAAACCGGTTCCCGAAGCTACGACCGAGGACCCCGACGGCATTACTCCCCACCACGATGCTACCACCTGACGTTCTGACATGCCACCATTCGACGCTGCCATGCCGCAACCCGCCGCCACTACATCACCACCCGATAGCACGATGCGGACCCCCAACGCTTCGACCCCAGCACTCGAAGCCGCAACGGCGCCTCATGTCGAGATTTCTGCTCGACCCAGCTGCGACCAGTCTAAGCAACACACCGCACAGTCAATAACCCAATGACCCTGAAGTCAAATGCCAAGTGCTGACTTGCAGCTGTCCACCGATGGACATCAAGTAAATAGCGCTTGTTAACACCGGGGCTGCCTATTCAGTAATGAGCGAACAGTTTTTGGCACAACTTAGGAAAGTTAGAACTACATGGGAAGGCTCCCAAATTCGCACGGATGGAGGGCACCTCGTAATGCCAACTGCACGGGTCTCTCTTCGTGGTCACGAGTACCCTGTGAACTTTGTTGTCTTGCAACATTGCTCACGCGACGTCATTCTCGGGATAGACTTCCTCATCGAAAACGGTGCAGTAATCGACCTCCAAACAAGGTCGTTAATGCTTACGAGAGGACAGTCAGCGTCACCGGCCACAAGCGCGTCACACTCACAATTCTTGAGGATGAAGTTTGCATCTTGCCTCGTGCTAGCGTACTTGCATCTATCAAAACTGAAAAAGATGCCGATGGATATGCAAATGTCGAAACGAACACGCAACTGCTTCAAGATTGCTAAGTTTGTGTCACAGGAGGTGTGCTCCATCTGCATCAAGGTCGAGCAGACATTCTCATCACGAACTTCAGCTCCAAGCACGAGCACTTGAATAAAAGTATGACAGTCAGATTTTTAGAATGCATCGACGAAATAGGAAATGCATTTGCACTATCGCAGCCATCCCACAATCCACTATCAGTGGTGAACGACGATCATTGACATTAACCCTGCCCTACCAAAGCATAGACAAGACAAGCTATGTAGCCTTCTTCGACAGTACGCCGACTGCTTCTCAAGGTCGCCAAAAATTGGAGAAACGCCTATTGCAAAACACCTTATAATCGCTGATGAATCATCTTGACCTGTTCAATGGAGCCCGTATTGCGTGTCATCACGGGAACGCGATGCAATCAAAGCACAAGGTTGACGAAATGTTGCGGGAGGACATCATTCAACCGTCACAGATCCCGTGGGCTTCACCCGTCGTACTCGTGAGAAGAAAGATGGTACTCTACGGTTTTGCATCGATTATCGCCGTCTCAACAGCGTTATGAAAAAAGACGTATACCCACTACTGAGAGAAGATGACGCTCTGGATCGACTGTGCAGTGCCAAATATATTTCTTCAATGGACTTGAAAAGCGGCTACTGGCAGATCCAAGTGTATGAACGAGACCGGGAGAAGACCGCATTTGTTACACCGGACGGCCTTTTTGAATTTAAAGTCATGCTGTTTAGCCTTTGTTCTGCACCTGCTACATCCCAGTGAGTCATGGACACAGTGCTGGCCGGACTTAAGCGGCAAACATGCCTCGTCATCTCGACGACAACATTGTTTTCGCACCAAACTTTGACAAGCACATCCAAAGGCTACAGGCAGTACCGGATGCAATCAGATCATCAGGGCTCACCTTGAACCGAACGAAGTGCCGCTTTGCTTACGAAGAACTGTTGTTTTTAGGCCACATAGTTAGTCGCGATGGCGTACGCCCTGACCCACGAGAAACGACTGCTATTGGGAACTTTCCAATGCCCTCTAACAAAAAGGCCATCCGCAGGTTCTTGGGGCTATGCGCCTACTACAGGCATTTCATCCAAGATTTCTTGCAAATCGCCGAGCCACTTATTCTCCTAACGAAAGCTGACATGCAGTTTAGCTGGGGACAGCCACAAGAAGAGGCTTTCAGTGAACTTCAGCGTTGTTTGCTTTCGCTGCCTGTACTTGGTCGCTTCGACGGGAACGCCGACACTGAGGTCCACACAGACGCAAGTGGTGCAGGGCTTGGCGCTTTATTGGTTCAAGCAAAGGACGACCTCGAACGAGTCATCGCATACGCTAGCAGATCGCTATCGAAGGCTTAGTGCAATTATTCGACGACCGAAAAGGAGTGTCTCGCCGTAGTCTGGGCAGTCACAAAATTTTGACCCTACTTGTACAGCAAGGCGTTCAAAGTTGTTAGTGACCACCATGCTCTGTGCTGGCTTGCCAACCTGAAGGACCCGTCAGGTCGTCTAGCTCATTGAAGCTTACGACTGCAGGAGTTTAAAGTGACAGTGATCTATATAAGTCGGGAAGAAAGCATTCCAATGCCGACTGCCTATCAAGAGCCCCTGAGGACCCACCACTCCAAAACAACAATGACGACGCTTTTCTTAGACAGATCAGTGACAGTAACTTCGTAGATGAACAGCGTGCCGATGTCAACCTGCACTGCGTCATTGACTTCCTAGAGGGCAAGGCCGATTCACCGCCCAGCGAATACAGACGTGTCATTCCGTCCTTGTGCCTCCATAATGGCATACTGTCCAAACAGAACTTCGGAACAAGCAATCCGACATACCTACCCAACATGCCAGAAAATATTATGCAAGATTCTACAACCATCCCACGACGGGCCTACCAGAGTGACCCATGACAAGTGGGCAAAGCTGGGGATCATTCTGTGTTACCGTAAATCATCCGCGACATTGCCCACTCATGGATGTAAATAAGTCACAACACGTGTGTATATTTACACACGCGTTGTTATTTATGGTCCTGGTCCTTATGAGATTCCTGCGCTCCCACGTCGTAGATCGTGCCATGTTCCATATCAATTTAGTTAACGAGCACGCTGCGAATCCTTATGGTTCAACTACGCACAAGAGAAATCCCCCACCGGCACTGTGTTGCAGGTCAAGATCCAGTGCCTGCATATATATATGGGGTGGCCGGTGAACAGTTGTGCCACGCGAGCAGTCTGTTTTTTCAATCAAGAAACTCACTAGCAGACGCTGCCTGCGTCAGCGTTGCCTCTCGTGGGCAAGGGCGCGCTCTCGTTCCTTGTGAGCTGGTAAAGCGTTCATCAAAGAAAGAGTGTTTCCATAGTCAACGCGCGCCGTTCGCTCTCTCTCACGACAGCAGATGACACTGTCTTGGTGCACTGCCTCAGGGAGCAGCCCACACATGCACACACACCGTCTGACTGCACTCATGACTGCCGCTGTCGAAGAAAGAGAGATCGTGCACCGGGAGACGCGCGCTGAGAACGAGCGCGAGCGTGGCTACGACACACAACGGGAGACAAGCCTCGACCCTAAGGAGCTTCACCCCTAATACTACTGGCCGCGTCTCACCACTGATGTTGCTATGTACGGTGTCGCCGCTACTGTCAGCGCCGGAATACTCTTCCTGTGGAGTATAGGTGGAGTTTTCCGGCGCTGACAGTCGCGGCACTCCACATCCAAACTCCACATCTCGTGGGCTGCAACAGCCAGCTGGGCTGTTGCAGCCCACTGAACCACCAGTAAGGCTCTTCCAACAAATAGGCATGGATATGCTAGGCCAATTTCTGACGTCTGCCAGCGGCAACAAGTGGACAGTGGTAGCAACTGGCTGCTTAACCCGCTACGTGGAAACAAAGGCAATACCATCAGGAAGTCCAATTGAAGTCTCAAGATTCTTTATCAGGAGCATCGTGTTGCGGCATGGTGCACCACAGGTCCTTCTTACAGACAGGGGAATGGCACTCGTGGCTGAGCTCCTACAGCAGATTCTCCGTTCCAGCCACATGTGCTATCATCGAACTACCGCCTATCAGCCCCAGACAAACGGGCTGACGGATCGTTTAAACAAGACAATTGCAGATATGCTTGCCATGAACATTGATGCTGAGCACAGGATATGGGATGAAGTGCTTCCCTGCGTCACATTCGCATATAATACGGCGCAACAAGAAACAATGCTCATGATCCCTTTCAAGCTTGTTTATGGCCAAGAACCTACTACCACGCTGGACGCCATGCTCCCCAACATCAACGAAGCTAACATCATCATCGATGTTGCTGGCTTTCTTCAACATCATCCCCGTCAGCTTGCCCAAATATGCATCAAGCGACAGCAATACACCAATGCCAGACATAACAATTTGCGAACGGGGAACAAGATTACAAGCCTGGAGACCGTGTGATGGTGTGGACGCCGATCCGCCATCGTGGCCTGAGTGAGAAACTCCTATGCCACTACTTTGGTCCTCGCCCCGCCATGGTGGTCTAGTGGCTATGGTACTCAGCTACTGATTCGAGGGTCGCGGGATTGAATCCCGGCTGCGGCGGCTGCACTTCGATGGAGGTGAAATGTTGAGGCCCGTGTGCTGTGTGATGTCAGTGCACGTTGAAGAACCCCAGGTGGTCGAAATTTCCGGAGACCTCCACTACGGCGTCTCTCATAATCAGAACTGGTTTTGGGACGTTAAACCCCACAAAACAACAAGCTACTTTGGTCCTTACAAGGTCACACAACGCCTCAGGCTGCTGACATACGACGTTGTTTTGGATGGAGTGACGAAATCTCAGCGACACCGAGCGAGCCTTGAAATCATCAACGTTGTTCCGCATGAAGAAGTTTTTTGAGCGTTAGCGGGCAATCTGAGTTTTGTCGTTCTGTCTTGTTACTTGCTGGGATGTTTCTAGTGTATTGTTTTTCTTTTCTTCTTTACAGTATTGGGACGATGCTTTTTCACCGGGGGGCAGTGCCATGTGCATTTATCTGTGCTAGCGTTGGTGTTCCAGTGGCAGTTTCTTTCGGCGGCACGGTTTGCATCAATGCGTCGCTGTAGCGTTGGAGACACATTTGTGAAAACAGTGAGTCATGTCCTGTTACTGTGTGTCATGAGACGGTTGCGCTTGAAAGCATTCCGTGTTGCAAAGATAAGTGCCGGACTGGTGAGAGCGCTAGGCGCTGCCATTCTTCCCGCCGACGCTCAACTGCGCATGCTGTTTTCGCCGCCGCCGCCGTAGTTTAGCCAGAGCTTGCATGTGGGCACAGGTGTGCCCGAATAAAATTTAATTACCGTATTTACTCGATTCTAACACGCACCAGTTTCCCGCGACCAAAAAAAAAAAATAATAAAGTGAAACCGATTGTAACGCGCTCCCAGCGGTATGGTAACAGTGTTGTTCGTTCGCACTCTATTCTAAGTGCATGCGATCTTTGGACCCGTTTTATTGGAAAAAAGGTGCACATTAAATTCGAGTAAATACAATATTTTCATAGTCTCTTGGTGTGTGTGTCTAAGACCGTCACGTCAACGTGACAATATGATGCTACTGTCATAACTGGCACTGACAGATACCCCCTCACTATCTACACAGATACCAATTATTTTTGGTATTCTGAGTTGCCTCAACAACTTAAGCAGCACAACAGGATTTCACAACGAACTGATTAGGTCAATCAGTGCCAGATTTCCTGGTACGCAGAGGACAAAGAAGCATCCTTGGTCATGTTTTTGGATCCACAGTTCAAGTCTACAGTATTCAAAAACAGCATAGAAAAGGTGATGTGGCTAAAAAATCTAGTGCTTCAAGATTTTGTCCTGTGCCCTGTTGTGGAAGTGGACCAAGCAGCTAAAGAGCAAAAGCCAAAACAGTGTGAGCAGCCATCCTGCGATGTTTGGAGTGCTTTTGAGAATCTTACAAATAGTCAAATGCACCACTGTAATCTCCAGAATAGGGAAATTAACGCATACTCTGAAGAGGCACTTCTAAAGAAAGAGAGTGACCCATGTGACTGGTGGCAGACTGTGGGCTCCTTCAGATACCCAGCCTTGCAAAGCTGTGCTTCAAGTACCTCCCTATACCAGCTACTTCGGCCCCACGTGAACGCGCATTTTCAATGGCAGGCGACATCTCAGTCAGAAGGGAGTGCTTGCTGCCAAACTATGTGAAGCAACTCGTATTTCTTCATAACAACACCTACAGTATACTGTTGCATATTCTTGCATTGTGCTGGGCTATTTTATAACGGCATTGTGTCAAGGCATTGTGTTCCAGATAGCAGCCTACGTTCTGTTGACTGATTGTTACTGTATATTTTTTTAAGATAGCTGTTTGTCAAATAAAATATTGTAGATGGAGAGACATTTGTCCTTTGATATTCAATATTCAATTCGATGTTCAATGCTTGATATTCGTATTTGATTTGTATTCAAAAAATTTGATATGCACACACCGCTAGTTAAAACCATTCAGAACAAAATAATTCCAGCAGGTCTCGCACACCGCAGGAGCCGATGCTATGCAAAAATTAACACCATCTTCCCAAAGGGAACCCTGATGGGATGCGAAGCAGCAGCATTGCACACGGGTGGCATCACGGGTTGAACGGCGCTAATGCGGGTGCTTCGCATCCCATCAGGGTTCCCTTTGGGAAGATGGTGTTAATTTTTGCGCGTGAACCGACGAGTCGGCGGTGTAGTGAGCGGCGGTCGCGGTAGCGGCAGGTGTTGCGGGCGAACGGACGAGGCGGCAGCTGCGGGCGCGCGGCAGGCGAGGGAGAGAGTGACGTCAGCGCGCACTGCGAGGGGAGCGTGACGTCAACGCGCAGCTGCGGCGTGACCTACTTGGCACCACTCCAACACCTGCGGCGAGGGGAGCGCGTTGCGGCACATTCGTACGGACGCACGGAGGGACAGCGTTACACAGGCTAGTCAAAGAGCTGCTTCGCATCTAAAAAAGCCACCACAATTTGTATGTGTTAGCCAACATGAGACATCATAAAGATGATTTCTCGGATTTTACGTCCCAAAAGCATGATCTAAGGGATGCTGTAGTGGAAAGCTCCTGAAATTTCGACCACTTGGGGTTCTTTAACATGTACTGACATCGCACAGCGCACAAGCCTCAACATTCCGCCTCCATCGAAGTGCTGTAGCCGCGGCCGGGATTCGATCCCGCCACCTTCAGACCTGCAGCCGAGTGCCATAACCACTAGACCACCGTGTGGTGGGGCCTCACAGAGAAAGTTAATGCACAATAGCCGATGGTTAACCGAGATGAGAGAACTTCACCAAACACTAGCTACCTGGCTAACCATTGTTGGTTTAAAACGAGCAGGTGTCACGTATGTCATGGGTTAACATGTAACATTTATATGTTGCCATGAATGTTGATATATGTACCAGCTTAAAAAGTGGCTGTAATGATGTGTCATTTGCCATTCAGCTTAAGACATGTCATTGCACTCATGGCATATCATGTCCTCTGTTATCACATGTTTCTAATGTATGCACATTGCAACTACGTTAATTAAATGACGCCGCCTTCACGACATATATATCATGTGATCTGAGCCAGTCATTTCATGACTTTTAAGACATGCATGCCATGAACAATATTCTTGTGATCTACCATGTTTGTTATAAGCTCACGTCATGTGATGCAGATTAAGTTCATAGCAAGGTAATGAACCCATTCCCAAAACATCACAATGACACCAAGTCATATGCATCGTTAGGCATAGACCTGCACACAGTGATGTTCATGTCATGAAATATGTTTCATTTTCATCGGATACTCATCTCATGGCACGCTAACATGATTATGTCAAGTCATGAACCTCACTATAACCCGTAACACACCCTTCGCCAGCAACATTTGTTTGACACCCCTCTTGACCACCTTCCATTGTTTCCTTTTTGCTTGACGACACTTATGTCATGAACACGACATTTATTTATTTCAGAAGTACTGCCAGCCTCGCATATGAGGCCTTAGACAGGGGTGGGTGATCCGTAAAAGAAACAGATATGGAAATACAATAGAAAAAACAAATATCGCACAGAACTTCACCATCGAGAACTAGTGCATAAACCTGAAACACCAGCACTTATACAATTCTCAAGTTTTCCATGTACATGCAGAGCACACGCACAGAAAAAAGAAAAACACCGTATTTACCCGCATAATTTGCGCACCCCTAATATTTAGCCAGCTTTGCAAAAAAAAAAAAAATTCCTCGCATATTTTGCGCTCCCCGCTCCCAGCTTGCCGGCACGCACGCACGGACAGACTTTGAACAGCCGTGCAGCCGCGCCCCTCGCAGCGCAGGCGAGCGCAGTCATACGCAAAAGGAGCTACGAGTACGATGCCCCTTTTTCTGATTCTTTCCTCCGGAAGCCCCGGAAGCCCAAAGTACGGTCACTAGAATAAAAGCATGCGAGTGGGGGCGACGAAAACGGCTGAAGCAAGAGATCAAACGAGCCCGGCCTATCTCCGTCACTCGGAGGGCGGACGTGATAACATCACCCTGATCGTCGGGACACCTGCGGTCGATGCGGGGAGGAAAGGCCCCGCTGTCTTTAACGAGCATGAAAAGACGCGAGGCGGCAGGGAGGGGCGGGGGGGGGGGGAGTGTCGCTCGGCTGCCGAGATAGTGCTGGAGCGCGCGCTCCAGCGCTATCTCGGCAGCCATCACCGGGCGGCTCGTAAACACTCCTACACGCGCGCGCGAAGGGTTCTTGAAAAGTGTCCCTGGAGCAGCCGTATTCTCTTACACCGGCGTTTTGCAGTGTTATGTAAGATCGTATCCAAAAGAGTTACCGCGCTAGTTGCATTATATTACACGTTATTTCAAATGTATTCGTGAAATATCCGCGTAATTTGCGCACCCCCTTTTCGGAGCTCTAAAATCGCGAAAAGAAGTGCGCAAATTACGCGAGTAAATACGGTATAACAAAATGACGACAAACATCTGTTCACGAACATTTGTTAATTGAGTAACATCAAAAAAGCAAACATCATATTAAGGGGGCAAATATCAGAAACATTTCAAAATACAACTCATTGACGGAACATTTAAATGCAGTGGATGTCATGAAAATATTTTAAGTGTATGAAAAAGCACTAGAAAGTGCAACGTAAATTGAAGCCTATAGCTCGTGTCACATCCCTTGATCTGTACCTTTTGTTTGACACCCATCTTGGTGCCCTTCCATTACTTTTCGCTTTGTCATGTTCATGTCATATCACGTAATTCATGTCATGAACATGACTAAACCATATGGCATCTCTCGACCTATTCTTTCATTTGACATCCATCTCAACCTCCTTCTGGTAGTAATATTTTTGCAGTCATACTCATGACATGAGCATGTCATGTGATTTTGTGAACATGACTATGACCGATGTCACATTCTTCAACATACACCTTTCATTTGACACCCATCTCGACCTCCTTCCAGTAGTCTTCAGTCATGTTCATGTCATAGCATGACCCAAGCACATAATTTCATGTCATGAATGTGACTATGACCATTATCATATCCTTTGACAAGCACCTTTCGTTTCACACCCATCTTGACCTCCTTCCAGTAGTTTTATTTTTGCAGTCATGCTCATGTCATAGCACGACATGAGAATATTCTGTCATGTCGTGAATGTGACTATTGCCGATATCACATCCTTTGACATGCACCTTTCGTTTGATACCCATCTCAACCGCCTTCTTAAAGTTTCAAGCTTTTCCTCATATCATGTGTCATTAATTACATGCTTTGCAAAATCAGGTCATTCTTTAATCATGATTTGGTCATTATCATGGTGTACTCTTATCATAACCGGGGTGTCGAACTGAACCCAAACCGAAATTTTGGCCGGAAATGAACCCGAACCCGAACCGATATTCTCGCAACGTGCCTGAATCCGAACCGAACCTGAACCGATAAAAAAAACATCGGTTATGGGTTTGGAACAAAGCGGTTCAGTTACGGTGTCGTGACCTGCCAGCAGCACCTCGTAGCCACGATTGATTCCAGCCTTTCTCTCTGTTGGCCTTAATCAGTTCATTTATTTGACTCATCTTCTTCTTACAATTTTCCCTTCTTTTCCCGCTGCGGTGGTCTATAATGGTTCTTGAATGCCGACCCGAAAGACACGACGCGGGTGCAAACTCGGCCGCACAGTAGCATTTCGAATGGAGGCGAAATTCTAAGGGTCGTGTACACTAGCAATGCCAGTGCACCCTAAACAACCCCAAGTGGTCAGAACTTCCGCAGCACCCAATACGGCATGCATCGCCTTTCCACTCTTGCATCCCCCCCTTCCCCCCGTCCAGACTCTGGGCCACAGGAGCCTAAAACAGCGTTCTTTCTTGAAGCAAACCACAACTATTTATCCTTTCTCTTCTGAATCATCTGTCAAAGCTAACGCAGTTTGGCACACTCGATTGCAGCACGAAAACATACATTATTCTCACCACAAATTCAAGTTTCGGCACAGCTAAGAAAACCACCTTCTAAAGAACCTGGCAAAATATACTCAGTGCGAACTGCTATGTTGACACCGGCAAGCGCTGAATGTATATGCACTAACAAACAAGGCCAACCGACAGTCTGAGATCTATGCAGGTTTTGCTGTGTAACTCTGCGATATTTGAGCGCAGACTTTAAGAAACTTGTGACAAAGTCCTGCAGTAATTTCTGTTCCCTGTTTCAACAAACGCAAAGCTAATTATATTGTTGCTATTTTTGCATATTTTGGTTCACTCATAATTGCGAGTCTGCTCAACGAGATGTACTCCACAGTAGACGTAGTAATGACTTTAACTGCCTCTTTTTTTCAATAATTTCAACATGAATCTCCGTATGCAATCGTGTTGTGGTGCACACGTATAAAATTATGTAGGGAGTTTGTTTTGCGTCCACCAGACTATGAAATGTTTAATTTTATTTCGCTGTATTCGATATTGAGTGATTATTTTTCCCTAACACTGTTTTCTGACGCGACTCGAAAATTTAGCCCTTCGAACAACCACACAAATTTCCACTCTTTCACTCGATTCCTTTATAACTAGAAAGGGAAAGAGAGACGTGCAAGGGAGAGATCAAGGGTAGATGTGTCGGAGTTTCGCAAAAGATTTCCATGTAATGCAGTGCTCATACATGGCCATATTTCTCAGTATGCCTGCTCTAGCTATTTTAACAGAGTTTCGCAGATTTATGTGAAAACATCGCTAGCTGCTTCTTATGTGCTAGTGGTATCTTCCGTCCAAAAAAATTTTGTGTGGCCATTCCATCCGATGCAGCATAGGATCGGAAACAAAGATGGAATTAAATGAACAATTACAAAATGCAAGTTCTGTAGGGCCAGGTCCTAAGGACTTCAAGTACGTGAGCAGCCCTTTCCAATGTCCGGCGCGCTTAAATTTCTAGTGTTACATGATATTGCTCGGATTTTTTTATGATGTGTACAACTACAGTGGGATGTTTTTTTTTTTTTTGCGTAAATTCGACTTGGTGAACTTCCGAACGCCTGCCCTTTCAGAAGTGCTGCTTGAAGTGTTTAAGATAACATAAAGAGCGCTGTCAAAATTAAATTTGAAGTGTGCAGCCGGTTAGTGAACAGGTGCAGTGTTGCGAACCAGTTCAAAGCTTTATTTCCTTGAACCGGAGCCGAACCGGAGCGAAATGGCGTGCACTGAACCAGAACCTGAACCCATACTTTTCTCGGTTCGACGCCATGATCATAACCACTCTAACCTAACTTGCGTGACTTACAAACATTAGTTTATAACGAAAGGGAAGGGGTCAAGGGCTCGTTTGCTCATTAAACATTAGTTTATGACTTTCAATCATTTATTTCTTGACAGGCAACTCACTTTCATAATTATAGTCATGAGCATGACTTGAAGCCTGGATGTCATGCTCAGTATGCCTTAGTCCATGTTGAATTAAGGATTCGTTTGATATATCATGTTACATGATTGGTCATTGATTTCTCAAGGTATTTTTTCCGATAATTTTCCTTAATTTTGGAACCACCGTCTTTTAAGGACACTCTGACTGAAATATTAAGGTTACTCTAATTGAGACATTAAGGCTCTAGCCTTAATGAGAGGGACGATAGTTAGCCAAAACAACAGCATTCCTATTATGAGGTGAGTCATCTTACAACAGTAACTCAAACAAAAAGAGGCAACACAGTCCCTGGCTGGTGCCACCTCTGACTGCGCAAGAACATGCAAAACAATGCTGATGGCAAATGTCCTGCTAATAAATCACGTTTCACATACTCACAAGTGAACGTGCCTAACAATTCCACAATGTTTACAAAGAGCGAAAGCAAGCTCTTCCTGAAAAGCACACAACAAATGCACACACCGGGACGGAGAGCCTGTCGAGCAAACAGCCCAAAATGGCACCACCGCTAGACGTCGCTAACAGCACCTCGTGGCGGCGCCCATGGGGACTCCAGTGGAAAGGTGTATACTCACCAACGTATTCTAAGTATATATACCAGCCAATTAGTGTAATAATGACAGACAATCAAAGCTAAAATAACTTAATTATTGGTCTTAGCCAATGCGAGCCCTACACCTCGCGACAACTTTCTGTGCCAGCACAGCCGAGGCTACGTGGGCGGAGATCCTGCCCATGTGTTAATGCGTAAAGTAGTCCGTTCGCAGGAAATTTTGACTTCGGTTTTGCAAGCGCATCCAGCATGCATTTTTGAGGTGTAAGTGTGTAAGTACCAGTACAAACCTCGCCCCCAACTTGATTTCACCAGCGGGATATCGGTGGAGCATTTATAATCTATAACTTTAATGCAATGCGACACCAATGTAATACACCCTGATCTGCCAGCCACTCAAATCTGCATGCGTACATACACTTATATTTGTAATTTTTTTTAAGAATATCTTGTGCTGTGGGAGAGCGTAGGAAGGCTAAGGAATCATTTTTGTTTAACCATACGGTATTATTTTGGAAAATCTTCGCTGGATGCAAAAGAGCTGTACAATTATAAATCCCAGACATAAAGGCAACTATCCATTTCCTCAATTCGCTTGCATACAGAGTCGCTCATGTAATATCTCTGCTCTGAGGGACGCAATAATTAAAAAAAACTTTCACAAGGCCCTCAAATTTAACTTGACAGAGCACGCGTCGGCGTGTATGGTTAGCAGAATGCTTGCCACGGTCGAACAGATGTTTGCGTCTCAACCTTGAAATTCCAAGCAGGAGAGATGCGCTCCTGAACCGGCCGTGGCCAATAACGAACCCAGTGTTTAAGTAGAGAAAAACTCATTTTCAATGTCCCAATAGGGAAAAATGCACCTTGTCTCACAGTTTAAGGTTCTAACCGTAATATTGTATCACTGAAGTCGAACGCGCTCATCGTAAAGCGCTAAAAACACTTCCCACCTGCAGGCGCTAGTACGTCTGCGGTGGGAAGTGTTACTTCTTACAGTGAGAGGTGCATATTGTGAATGATTGTATTGTTGCCACAGAAAGTTGTTGCCAGGTATAATGAAAACCTTGTAAAAAAAAAAGACTTACCATAATTGTGTGGCTTGGAAAGTCTACCCGGACAGATCGCACAAATTGTACAAATGCTTCAGAGTAACCATTTGCAACATCAAGACAAATGTAACGCAGTGCAGGAATCGCTCTCAGGATAGCCTTCATCTTTTCATAGTCTGCTTCACCAGAGCCAGAGCTGACAGCAATATTCTGAATATAAAAATTATAAGCAGTTATTAGAAAATGAATAAAAATTGGGTATAGCAATATGTATAAATAGTCACAACACATGTGAAAGTCCTTATGTAAAGGCATCATTACACATATAGAGAGGGGAGAAAACCTGCTGCTGAAAGTTGCACTCCTCAAGGTTGCACACCCACTAGGGGTGAGCGAATCAATGATGTCCTATTCAACTGAATACCGTATTTACTCGCGTAATGGTCGCACTCCCGCAATGATCGCACTCCTAAATTTTGTCGTCAAAATTCGATTTTCTTATTCCCCCGCGTAATGATCGCACCCCGAACTTGCCGCAGCGATATGTCGTGTGCCAAGTCTAGCTGAGGATCATCATGTTTACCATCTGTCGAACGTTATGTAAATAACTCTTCAAGACGCACCAAGTGAACTGCACGCACCACGCAGATGCCTAATTTTTGCCCACCCTTGGCGGAAACATGCCGTATTAGGATAGCAGTAAAGACAAATGTCGTAGTTTTCACCACGCCAACAGCTTCAAGAACACAGGGATATCTAACACGCTCAACGGAACGGAAGATAACCTTCTGTGGGGCTGCGATGACACTGCCAGTTCCGACAGGGAATCGAGCGGCGACGACACTGACGCCAGTGACACTTCAGACTCTGAATGAAAGTTAGGGGGTCAGTGAATGAAAAAATTAAAGGGCAATATGCAATGCATGTAGTACCTGCGTAATGTGTTCGTTTATTACAAAGGCAAGCCTTACTCTACTTTTATGTTTGTGTCATGATAGCTATCGTAAGAATTGTGATACAGACTTGTTTGCGTTCTCGGTGCTCAAAATATTATTTCGCGGAAAATTTACCCCGCGTAATGATCGCACCCCGAAATTTGCGCCAATTTTTTGGAAAAAAAAAAGTGCGATCATTATGCGAGTAAATACGGTAAAGCATGAGAGCTTATGTAATGCAGCAGGGGCTGTAGTCCAAGAATACTACCTTTCGCAATGTCACTGACTCTTGGCTTTAGCACATGCTGACTGGCTTGCTGAGAATGGGCAAACAAGTACAGTAGAATCTCGATGATACAATTACGGTTGAAGCGAATTTCGCGATGATACGAACTTTATTGTTGTTTTGGATGGACTACGTTGTATAAAATGCACCGTCATTCGGTGTTATACAATTTCCCCAGCCATTGCGGATGACACGAACGCGCGAAATGACTGCTTCACGCGAGTGACTGAGGATTTTTTCCGGGAGTTCCTTACAACTTTGGACCGGAAAATGGGAGCGAAAAACAGAAAAATATTGCTTTTCGTAGACCAGTGTTCGGCCCATCCCAAAGACTGCAACTTCAGCAATGTTGCCGTAAGGTTCCTGCCCGCAAACACCACGAGCCGTCTACAGCCGCTGGATGCGGGAATAATCCGAAATGTGAAGCACCATTTCAAGGGATTGCTTGTGCAGAGGCTTCTGGTGAAAATTGAGCGCAAGGATGAAACCTTGCGGATTAGCCTGCTTGACACCTTACATTTCTTTGCCATGTCCTGGGATAATGTGACCCAGGACACGATCACAAACTGCTTTCGCAATTGTGGATTTTTCGCAGTATTGGATGTGGCTCCGACGGAAGAGAACCAAAAGCCTGACGACGATTTGCACATTGAGGGTTGGGAGAACCTCGAAACTCGAGCTTCGGCGCGAGACTTCGTCACCGTGGACGACAACTTAGCGACCTGTGGGCTGCGATCCATCGAAGTGGTCGACGAGGCAAAGGATACCGAGTCTGAGAGTGATGGTGAAGATGCCGGTGAGTGTGATCTCCTACTGTCAATGTCGGAAAGCCTTGATGCCCTCGATGTGCTGCGTCGCACCGTAAGCACCAGCAGCGTGAGTGAAGAAACCGCAGCACGGTCTTATTCCTTTCAGGCGGCTTTCTTGAGGGACAGCAAAGTTAAAAAAGTTCAAAAGAACATCATGGACTTTTTCAGCAAGAAGTAGTTGACCCCGATAAAGTTCTTTTTCATCTTCATGATCAGCTTTAACTTGTTTTGGCTCATACGAATTCGGGATGATATGAATATTTTACGTGCTCCCTACGAATTCGTATCATCGAGATTCTACTGTAGTTGCTTTGTCATTGGACAAGCGATATTCTACATAGCGCAATGGGACACTGTCACCTATGGCAATCATCTCGGCATACAGCCACAGGCTGCTTAACAAAGGAATCATGGCTTTACAATGGCCATTGGCACTTTCTCAGCAGTTCTGCAGACACAAGGGGTCTCCTTATTTGTGCTTTTATTGTTGTTTAAGTTTGTGCCTTTAATGTCAAATTTATGAATACAGGGCTGTGAACATCAACTCACATTAGCTGTAAGAATGGCTGTTCAACATTGAGAATTAATAGAAAGGTATTCGATGTTTGATTTAATTTAATTCTCTTCTGCCACTATACTATTTGTGCTAGATTCGGTCTCAGAAATCACTGTTCGCACACCCTTACCCACAAGCTTAACTCTGCAAGTAATGTGCACAAATATATAAGCAATCTCAAGGACTACATACTATATGTCGTTTGAGAGTGAAACATGCCACCCACCCATTTCTAACATAAAGCTAAAGGAAAGGCAGGTGATGGCAATTTTCCCTTTTATAACCCTTGCTCCATGCTGCACGTTTCTGCAGCACTAATTTGCCATATTATGCTGTCACAAGAGGTTTAGAAATGTATGCTAATAATAAAAACACTTTTAATATTAAAAAACATTTAATATTAGCAAGAGAGGTAGGTTAGGCAGGCTCAGCAACCAACAATGAAAACAGCTGTAAAAATGCTGTAACGACTAGACAGAGTGAGAACTGCAGAACAAGTGGGAGGCACAAACGCATCAGTATGCAGTACAGAAAAAGACTTGAAATTTTGATGGTGCTTAATGGCTTAAAGCAAGATGCTAATTTTACATGTTTCTTGCCTGCACTTGGCAAGAGCTAATCTTGGCAGTGGAGTGAAAGCTACATAGGTGGGGCTTCTGCACATCTGTGTTACTCTGCTAGTAGTTCGGCAGCTTGCCAATGTCAGCTCCTGTTTAAGTTTTGTTTTGCTTGCTTGTCAGCACTGTGCATTTGCCATTTCCACCCAAGAAACTAAGCCTTTTGCATTTTTTGGATGCATGTGGGGCTTGAAGGGCTTTGGCTTTCATTACAGTGATAGCTCATTTACCCATGCTAACAGGCTCCCCTACACATGGCACATAGCATACATCAACAATAGAGGCTGACAGTGCTTTGGAGCAGCATACACGTTGCAAACCACCAGTTTGGGCTGTTTTCACAATGTATGGTTTGCATACACAATGCAAACCACCTGCTTAGCCATTTTGAGCTTTTGTCACACTCGCACACCCTTTCTTTGGAGAACAAAATGGTGAGCTGGCGGCAGCACCATGGCCCATGTTCGTTGCGAAGAAGATGCACGCAGAAAATGTGGTTCTCTCCCAGAAATGAAAAAAAAAGTTCTTGCAAAGTTCACATTAATTTCATTTTACCTACCACTTCCCATAAATGTTCTACAATAAATAAATTCATTTATTTGAGCAAGGTCACAGTGAAAATTGCAGCTGAAAGTAGGTACTCTATTCTAAGCACCCCCATTTTTAAAGAAACGCGATACAGTAACTGAGAGGGGTGCTTACATTAAAAAAAATCTAAAATGACTGCACATCTTTTCGCAGCAATATTTTGACAAGATGGCTGTCAAAAACCACATGTTACAAACAGTAAAAAGAAAAGTAGGTGCACACAATGAACCCACTGCTCCTTGTGTCTGATAGTAACTCACCCTCACTGCCACTCGAACTCGAGTCAGTCACATTACTTGAGCAGCTGCTCTCAGTATCTCATAGCAGATACTGAGAGACATGGACATGGTCTCAAGACACAAGACATGGCCTCAGAGATTGGTGGTGGGCAAGCACGTTTGGGGGTGCTTGCCCAAAGGGGTGCTTAGAATCGCAAAAAATGGGTATTTCTCGACGTTCGCACAAGCATGAATTTCGGTTCTGTAGCTTCACCACACTGCCAAGAGAAGTCTGCGAGTATGGTATTCAATAGTTTGACAAAACAGGTTAGGAAACAAGGGCATGTCTCACCTCAAATATGCTTGGATTGGATGCATAAAATTCTTGCCACTGCTCAACAGTGTAGTGCTTGTGAATAGCGGTGAACATTGAGTGCTGCAAAAATAATCAACATAAAGTTACATATTTCTCTTTGAATATAAGGGTAAATTAAGCACACTGCACTAAAGTGCCACTGTATAAATTTTGTTACTTATCGACCTTCACAAGCTTTGACTGGAGCACATACACAGAGCTAATAATATTAACTGATGGCGCTTTATATGCCAAAACCCCGATCTCTTTATGAGGCGTGCCATAGTAAAGGGCTCTGGAAATTTTGTGCATCTGTGGTTCTTGTAACATGCACTGATAATGCATGGTGCATGAGCTTCTGCCATTTTTGCCTCCATCGAAAATGTGTGCCATGGCTGGGACCAAACCCGTGTTTTTTGGGTCAGCAGTCAAGCAACATATATATGGTAAAGAAGAAGGGGGGAAGGGAGCGGGGGCCATACGAAGAAAACACAAAGTGTACAATCATAGGCATTACAAGCAACACAATTGCAACACTATTAATAACAATAACAATGAAATGCCATAACTTCAAAGAATGCACAATCACTTTAATTGTACACTTATTTAAGGAAATGGCTGATGAAATGATGCTAGGTCAATGTGAATACAGTTGCCCATGGAGCTTATGGTGGCTAGTCACAGCAGTGACCACACTGAAATGTCAGAGCTGATCACAATGACATTGCTTGTGGTGAAGAGGAATAGTTGAATGTGCATGTCCCACAAAATATACACTTGTAAATAGGCTGACTTCACAGCCATGCCGCTGTGCGATTTCACGCGTGCAAAGGAAAGGGGTGTGGCATTATATAGTCAATGCACCTGCCAATTAAAAAAAGGGCTATCTTTCAGTGGTTTTCTAATGGGTGCAAATTAATATCACATTTAAATTGTGAAATACTGCCGTGATGTTGGTACTTGGATTATGAATGTCAACTGAATTCACATTACACCTAGCATCATTTCATCAGCCATTTCCTTAAATAAGTGTACACAGTAGAATCCCGATGATACGAATTCCTCAGGGACATGCAAAATGTTCATATCATCCCAAATTCATACTGTCAGCATCGAAAAACTCCTTAAGTGCTATCTCCAGCCGACAGACATTCCCATGAAGCCATTCTTCCGCGCTGGGCTTGATCTCCCTGACCCATTCCCACTGTCATGCTCCGCAAACAAATGAATAGCCGTTGCACCGGACTATGCCACCTGTTACGCCATCACGCGGGCTCTTTCGACCAGTTGTGCCACCGATATAGCAGATTTCCTCCTGCGTCACATCATCTTACTTCATGGCACTCCATGACAGCTGCTCACTGACCGTGGCCGTAACTTCCTCTCCAAAGTTATCGATGACATATTACATTCCTGCTCCACCAAACATAAACTGACCACCTCCTACCATCCTCAAACGAATGGTTTCACGGAACGTTTGAACCAAACCCTCACAGACACGCGGTAAATGTACATCTCGAAAGTCCACCATGACTGGGATGTTGCTCTGCCCTATGTCACATTCGCGTACAATTCTTCTTGTCATGCCACTGCCAGATTTTCTCCACTTTATCTGTTGTATGGCCGCAAGCCCATCCTACCCCTTGAACCACTGTTCCTCTGGCGGCAACCTCAACCAGTGAGTACGTGCGCGACACCATTGCCCTGGCCGACCATGCATGCCAGCTCCCCTGTACTAGGCTGAAGGCCTCGCAAACCGCACATCACTACAATGTCCACCACCGCGACATGAACTTCTTGCCTAATGAGCTCGTACTCCTGCGGTCACCTTCTCGCCATATCGGACTGTCGGAGAAGCTCCTTTTTAAGTACACAGGGCCCTACCATGTGCTCCACCAGTGACACCCATAACCTACGAGACAGCCCTGGTCAATGCCTGCTCGCCCTCAGCTGTGGGGTCCAGTGACACAATGCAAGTACGTAGGCTCAAGGCCTACCACACTGCTTCGGATCCATGATTATCCACACGCTGGGACAGCGCTTTTGCCGCCAGGAGTAGTGCTACTAACAGGTACCACTAAGAGCCAACAAGCAAATCAAGTAAAGGCGACTAGGCCATTTAGTGAGGCTTGCTTGGGCTGCTGCATCATGGCAAAGCACCTAGGTGTTCTTTTGTAAATACACCTGTATATAGCTTTTTGACTCCTGCATCTTTCAGTGTAACAGTATGATCACAAACATGTTAACTTGCA
Organism: Hyalomma asiaticum; assembly: GCA_013339685.2. Lineage (NCBI taxonomy): Eukaryota > Metazoa > Arthropoda > Arachnida > Ixodida > Ixodidae > Hyalomma > Hyalomma asiaticum. Next base: position 229,005,811 of record CM023481.1, read on the forward strand.
CAAGAAATATGAGCACAAACTTCATTAAACTCAATTTCCACATTATAAGTTGACAGTGGGCAATTGTTTGCACATTCCGTATATCTATGTCTCGAATGAGTCCCATCTTCTCAGATGGGTTTTATCTGAGACAAAAGTGCAGCAATATTATCATTTGCAAAAAACGAAAAAAAAAAAAAGAGAACTTTTGTTTCAGCACAAACTCAAGACAATTTTAGTGACAAAGCAGTATAAGTACCTACAATGTCATTTTTGTTGTCGCTAACGGCGAGTAAGAAACTCATTATCATGCGAAAACTCCGTTCACGCATCTTTCCCACCTTTGGGTGCCTTAATCCTGTGATCTACGGTAGAGGGTTAACAAAGACAACAAAAGGTTGAGGTATGCACAAGCTAACAATGTTTCTCCCAGAAAGTTTACTTTCAGGTGCGGAGCCCCCATCCAGTTCGATGAGAACAACGGTGTTAAACAGCATAGTTACCCTTTTTTTTTTAGCCACAAGCTTTCGGTGAAATGCACTGCGGGTGGGTGCGGTGCAGGTGGTGAGGGGTGGAGAGGGGGACACATGCCATAGGAGCAACTCCTGTTCGGAGCGTGTGTTCTTTTTTTCATCCTGCTTTCTAGAGCTGCGCACACAATGCATTTGCAAGATATGTACAAGGAGCGGATTTTTTGGAAGCTTTCGCTCTTGCCATTTATATTAGTCCCGCTAACATCCGTCACCCAAATACCCCTGCACCCAACCCCCCCTTTCTTTTATTTATTTTTTTTTTGTTCGCACGTGCTGCTCTTCTCTCTCTCTGAGGACGGGGGAGAGTGTGCAAAGGTGTACATAAACGAACGCTGGAGAAGGCAGTTGCCGCCCTGACGAAGACAAGTCCGCTTGTCGAAACGTTGGCTTCCGCGACATTCCCTGTTCTAAATCGTACTTTGCGATTTGTTCATCGATGAAAGACTTGAGAAATTGCAGGCCGATCGGCTTACTGCCGGTTGTCTATGAGGTATTTACCAAAGTAATCACCAATAGAATTTGTGGCATCTTAAATTTCAGTCAGCCTAATGAACAAATAGGGCTTTGCAAAGGCTATTCAACAATATACCATATTCACACAATTAATCAGGTGACAGAGAAATGCGCAAAGTATAATTACCCCCTATATATAGCCTTCATAGATTATGAGAAAGCATATGACTTGGTCAAAACCTGTCATGCAGGCATTGCGTAGTCAGGGCACAGGTGAGCATTATGTAAGAATATCAGAAGATATCTATAATGGCTCCACAGCTACCACAGTCCTCCACAAATAGAGCAGTAAAATACTAGTAAGGACGGGTATAAGGCAAGGTGAAGCAAGCCCTCCAATATTACTCACACAGCATGTATTCAGAACATTGGATTGGGAACAGATGGGTGTAAGGGTTAATGGAAAGCACCTCAGTAACCTCAGATTTGCTGATGACATTGCCTTGCTAAGTAACTCAGGGGACGAATTGCAAAACAAGATTACTGATTGATTGATTTGTGGGGTTTAATGTCCCAAAACCAGTTCTGATTATGAGAGACGCCATAGTGGAGGTCTCCGGAAATTTCGACCACCTGGGGTTGCAAGAAGACGAAAACAGCGCAGGACACAGGACAAGGAAGAGCACAAACACGGGCGCTGACTAACAACCATATGTGTTTATTGCAGCAATCGTCGTGCATGCATGACAATTGCTGATATAAACACATATGGTTGTTAGCCAGAGCCCGTGTTTGCATGCACGACGATTGCTGCAATAAACACATATGGTTGTTAGTCAGCGCCCGTGTTTGTGCTCTTCCTTGTCCTGTGTCCTGCGCTGTTTTCGTCTTCTTGCAATCATGAACCAACCAGCCCAAATGCGTGCCCTTCTACACCTGGGATTCTTTAACGTGCACTGACATCGCACAGCACACGGGCCTCAACATTTCGCCTCCATCGAAATGCAGCCGCCGCGGCCGGGATTCGATCCCACGACCTTCGGATCAGCAGCCGAGTGCCATAACCGCTAGACCACCGTGGCGGGGCAAAAAAAAAGAAAGATTACTAGACAGGCAAAGTAGAACTGTGGGCCTGAAAATTAATATGCAGAAGACTAAAGTAATGTTCAACACCCTCAGAAGTGCACAGCAGTTCAATGTAGCTGGCAAGGCAGTGGAAGAGCTAAGCGGATATATCAACTTGGGTCAGGTAGTGCCCCTGATTCAAGGCTGAAATAATTGGCAAAGACTGCTGGCACGCCCGTCTACCTAGATGCCCCCACACAGGATTGACTCCTGGCACGCACGGATGTGACGTCATAAATATAAGTCACGCACAAGCTGGCTTCTGCATTGGCACGTCATTTGTCCCTCCCGCAGCTCTCGTCGCTATGCTCGGCAGACACTTTAATAAAGTGACATCACATCCGCAAGTGTCAGGAGTCTACTCTGTGTGGGGCCATCTAGGGAGACACGCATCACACGAGACAGTGCTGAGATAATTAGATGAGGTGGACTGCACACAGCAGGCACTCTCAGATAATGGCAGCTTACCACTGTCCCTCAAGAGGAAAGTGTAAAACAGCTGCATTTTACCTGTACATACCTACGGGACAGATATTTTTCCTTCCGGTTAACCCCCCTGCCTTCCGCCCATCATCTCTCCCTCTCTACAGGACAGAAACGCGGGGGTTCACTAAAAGGGTTCAACTGCAATTGAGGATGACACAGGGAGAAATGGACAGGAAAACTGTAGGCGTAACCTTAAGGGACAAGAAAAGGGTGGAGTGGGTCAGGGAACAAATGCATGTTAATGGCCTCCTAGTGGAAATCAAGCAGAAATGGGTGTGGGCAAAGCATGCATTGTGAAAACAAGATAACCAGTGGTCACTCAGGGTAACTGAGTGGTTCCCCAGAGATAGCAAGCATGGCAGACGGTGGCAGAAATTTAGGTGCGCAGATGAGATCAAGAAGTTTGTGGAGATAACATGGCTGCAGCTAGTTCAGGACCGGCATAATTGGATATCTATGGGGGAGGCCACTGCCCTGCAGTGGGTATAGACAAGCTGATGATGATGATATGCATCAAATAAACACACCATATCATCACAGCATTTTTACTGAAGCTTTCACTATGCTTTTTTCGATGACAGACATTGTTGTGCTTTGCAATGAGGGTTGTTTTTTGTGCATTTGTTTTGAAGAGTCATACACTGCTCGCATAGCACCTCGCATACCAGCAAGAGCAGTGGTGCTGCGGTAGTGAGTAAGCTAAGAGTAACTGGTTCTTGCTGGCTTGCAAAAATAAATTACACAGGTGCGTGCATTCTTTACAAGTTGTCATATACTTTAAACAATAAATGAAGTAATATAGCAAATTACTTTCAACACTTCTTGAATTTGACTAGCCAAAGTCAAGCCTAGCCACTGCATACAAGCCAGTACACTCGAAAGCACCATACTCTGGCTACTCTGTGTTCACCCAGTGCGAACACCAGTGCGTAACACCAATGGCCAGTGTGACACTGATGTCACGAGCAAGTAGATGTTTTTCAGTTATTGAACGTGTACCACACTATGTCACCAAAGGAGATACTTCCATCTTTGGAGAGACATCTCAGAATATGGCCCATAAAGCTGTCAGTAATATAAAGTTTGGAAGCTATGCTATCACGAACTGGTCCCTGATAAATCATCTCCTACAGCTGTGAAACATTGATCACAACCTTGCCCATCAAGCATACAAACATCAAGCATAAAAACAAGCCTGACCAGGTTGAATAGAGCGGTCCCTTCATGCAAAGCCCATAAGAAGCACACAACAGAGGAAGAGCCCCAAAAAGTGGAAGGATTGTACTATACAGCAGTAGACAAGTCCTTTAGTTTTCATGCGGGGAAATGTTATACAAGCCACTGCAGCTGATTATAGCATCAGTATGTCTCGTGCTGGGCTACAACCTCAAGGTAGACGACGATTGAACAAACAGTGAAAGACTCTTTAATGCAGCAATGTCTTCATATTATGATGAGCAGTACGCACAATAGGAATGTCCTGTGAAGCATCTTTGGGAAGCTGCATTCTTAGGCAGCCACTCCTGAACTTGCTTTTATTATGATAAATGGTGTACTATCAATTTTTTATTTCTTCCATTCTCATTACTCTGCTTGAAAGTAACCTACTTCAGGCTTGAAAAAAGAATGTCTTGTCAGCGGGAAACAGCAACATCAGAAATGAACAAACAAAATTCTGGCTTCAGTTAGGAATGCATGATTGTGTGTCTCTGTTCCGGCCCAAAAACACAACGATGATATGGCATACTAAAGGGAATAGGGCACAAAAGTGAAATGCTTCCAGAGTCATATATTTTACTGCTGCAGCTGGGTGATCACCGACAGCACCTAGGTAATTCTGAGCAGCTCTACTTTTTGCACAGCTAGCCAAGACAACAGTAAGCTGGCTCATTGTACTGTCAGGCAGTAAAGGGCGAAAATGGCGAATTGTATGTCACTAGGCCTAGTTCAAGGCGGGTGGTCTGAATAGCTCAAATGACATGCTAAGCCCCTCCCCCCCCCCCCCCAAACAACTATTTTCATTCAAACAAAGCGCTTCCCTAGAACAAAAGAAACCCCACGTTTCTTGAACAATGTTATAACATTTCGCATTCGCTTAATATTTGCTGTTAGTGTCCCTTTAAGTTGCCTGCAATAGCATCTGGTGCCAAAGTTGGCGTGGCAATAAAGATATAATTTGACCACTCTGCAGGCCCAACATTTTCCTGCCTGAAGAAATTCTAATATCCTTAACACTTATTTAAGGTTTATAGACAAACTGGTTCATTGAGGCCACAGCCAGCCAGGCTTAAATGGGTAGGGCTGGCCAAAGAAATGCTCACATTTCATGGCCTCCCACAATGGTACTGGGCACTTTGATTGCGATGAATCAGTTTCACTGATCACGATCTACAGTAGTCACTGCTACACTGTCCAAACCAATCAGGATCAAGCTTTACAATGACATTAGTGAAAGGCCTGATCGCAATTGAACATGGCCATGTAGGAGTACCTAATCCTCGGCCTGTGTGAAAGTGCCTGTGTGACAAAAAAAGACCAGGTGGTCGAAATTAATCTAAAGTCCCCACTACAGCATGCCTTATGACATGTGGTCGGCACGTAAAACACTAGCAATATATTGTGTTTCCTACCAAATCTGTTGGCACCCTCAGTTAGGGTGGCTAGAATGGGGAGGTATGAGCAACGGCGGCACAAACGCGACCCCAAAGTGCACCGATGCCACAAGGGGCGCTGTAGGCATGAGCACGGGGAATGGAGCAGACGACGCACTGCGAAGCGCTCCTCGCACACTAAGAGCTACTTCCAGTTTAGAACCGTAAGTGTGTGTGAGTGTTCTTATTTTTTTTTCCTTAGCGAGCGTACCAACGTACAGCTCAGTCTGACCGCTCAGTTTGTTCTTCGGTGCTGTCCATTAAAGCACTTGCACTAGACGGAATCGGAGCGATATGTGGTGCACATACTAAGGAAAACTGCATATATGCAATTGATGAAGCCTCTCACTAAGACTTCCTACAGCGTAGCACCTCTCAAAACAGCTTAAATGTAGCTTTCTTGAGAAAACATTCAGCTGAAAAATGTTGTCCATATTGTCAGTTGTTAAGTCGGTCCACTTATTATCTTTGATCGTGTCCCCGCCAGTGTTCTCACAGTTATTTACTAAAAGGTGGCTTTTTTTTTGAAGGTGGGGGTTCCCAATGTTAAATTTTTCCGTAAGTCTCCCACTCACCCTTTCCAGAGCTGTAAATATGCTCTTGGCAGTGTTTTCTATATCTGGACGTTTATATTTAATGTTCACTTTTCTACTTTTTATTCGGTGCCTGTGATAATTTTGCGGCTCAGGAACAGCATTTACTTGTCCTGTATAAGCGTACACCATCTTGCCTTCTAATTAAGTACTGATTTTATATAGTGCGGCGCATGCCTCAAAACCCACATTAGCCATTTCGGCAGTTCTTGACAGAGGGCACGCAGCCGTTCCTTTTGCTTCACGACGTGGCATGTGATTTCGAACTGATACAAGCGATTTACTATGACTGCAAACAGTGAAACAATAAATATGGCCGTGACATCGTTTATTCACAAGTGGGGGGGGAAAAAAAGGAAAACTGACGGGAACATTGGTCTATAATACGCAAGGTTTCAGTGTTCGCTCGGGCGACAACGCCCAAGGTGGCCGCATATAAAATGAACTTCGAGACCTTTGCGTGCATATTTTCTACAAATAATATATCTCGCTCTCCCTGGCCTTATTTTTTAATCCCTCTTGCACTCTCCCTCCATCTTCTGTCAGCTATGAGAGCAGTCATTGCGGTTTCCAGTACATATTTCCTCGAATGAGCAATCACTGCAACAAACTGCCAAGTTCTCCTGCAACACCTTGTCAGCCTTTGGGATTGCCCGAGCCCATTTGGAAACACTTCATTGATTGATTAATTGATTTCTGGCATTTTACGTCCCGAAACCATGCTATGATTATGGCAGGCGCCGTAGTAGAGGGCCCTGGAAATTTCAACCACCTGGGGTTTTTTAACCTGTACTGACATCGCATAGTACACAGGCCTCAACATTTCGCCGCCATCGAAATGCTGCTGCCGCAGCTGTGATTCGATCCCGCGACCCTCGGATCAAACGCTTCTTTGCACGCAGGGGCACAGAAGAGAGAAGCTTTTTCCGGTGTTTTTCTGTGCCCTGTGTCACAACCAGGCACAGAGCACCAACGTTCAGTCTTCTTTTTCGCTGTCGACTACATCTCGCCGTCAAAACTGGCGACGAGACCAGCTCATAGCGGCGGTAGCGTTGGTGAGGCCGGTGCTACCGGCGCAGCCACAGCTACCTGCTACCCCGCAGACTTTATCCCACAGGAAGCGGCAGCGGCACATTCCCCCTGGTGGCATCGGTGCGAAGAGGGGTCACGCGCGCCTGTGGGCAAGCCGCCGCCGGTATTCACACCTCCCAATTCTAGCCACCCTACCTTGTCACTTAGCCAATACACAGTGTTCAACCTGCAGTCTGTGCTTGTGCACATAAAAGTTTATTGCACATAAAAGTTTAAACTAGAACAAATGAGAAAATTACCCATCAAACAAATTATTGTCGCTGCGTCTAAAGGTAAGCTACTGCGGTGACAGTGGCTATAGCCAGTGCCTCCTCTATCTTTCAGTGCCTGGCAGAAGAGCGTGACAACAACAGATCGTGCCGTCGGCGCGAGTACAGCGTGCCGCCAACAGGCGCCGTCACTTAAACAGGGGACTTTCCCTCGGCGAGCACTTTTTCGCCTTGGCCAAGCCGCACCGCACCGCCCACATAACTTATTTACTTTAATGTGAAACAGGGGAAGGTAGGCTAGGCTAGAGCCAGTTATCCCACGTTCCTGCGTAACTGATATCGCAGCTTTGGGTACACACATTTGTCGTTTAATGTTTTGTTCATTTCGTAAGATGTGCGCAATGGAAATTGTGACCATGCGATGCACATAGCAGAATGAGTGTTCGCTTTCACTTTCAATGAAGGTGCGCGTTGGAGGTGCTGTTCAGTAAGCGTACGAGGAATCTCAGCAGCATGTTCGCGTTTGGATAGGACCTTCAGGCATTTTTAAAAGAGGTTTTTTTTTCTTTCTTTTTCGCGAAATGCCTGCATAATAAATTTGTCAGCCACATAAAATGCACGTTCGGAAGAGGTTGCCGTATAGAAACCACGTGTACGAGTTTCACTGGCGCGGCGCCGTTCTGTTCAGAAACCAGGCCATTCTTGCGCTGTAGTGCACATTCTACAGGGCTAGTAGCCGTTCAACGGGTGGGCTAGTGACGTATGCAGAATGTCAGTGACGAAACAACTGCGAAAAATATAAGTAATCCACCTCTATCTAGGCTACAAGTGAATATGTCAGGAGTCGCTAATTTGATTTTGGGCAAACAGCTGTGCAGTTTCCGCATTTCACTTGCTAAATTAGCAGTCTGTGATTTATAATGCGCTGTCGCCGCAACCTGATCAATGGAGTGCAAAGCAGCGTGTGTTAATCGTTCCATTAGTGGTTCGCAAAATTTGTGACAGGGCGTGAATTGTTCTACCAAAATCTCTGGAAGCAGCGCACATTACCGTAGGCTCGCTGTAAGCAACGCTTGAAAGTGCATTTGACTTAGCAGTCCATATGTGTGCCGGCCACTATAGTCCTGAAAGGGCTGCACGAACATCGAACGTCTCCAGTTAATTTCTGACATCCGCAAAGAGTGTTGGTCAATGCTCTACTGTAGATTAATATGAAACGACAACGGTTACCCAGGAGCTATGCGCCTGCATTGGGAGGGGTGGGAGTTGGGCGGTAAGCGGTTATTTATCTCGGATTTCTTATTTGCGCTAGTACAAGCGACAGCTGTTGCTGCCGTACATAGCTCTACCGGAATCTACTGGCAGCAGAGATAGCAAAAAATTATCTTACTCTACGAAAGGAACCAGGTTATATTTAGAAACGCACCGAAGTCACGAGGTTGAATACAAGAATAATTAATGACAGCTACACGCAACAAAGATACGTCGAATGTATGCAAGCACATACCTTGTGCATGCCCTTCTTCTAGCTCTGGCTTTGTGATGAGAAATTTTCTCATAGCAATCCAAAATTATTGCAGTGTAGGCAGGGGCGGGGGGTGCCTTCAGAAAAACAAGGCGGGGAAGGGCAGCGGTTAAGTCCCCTTAGTCGAACGGCAACGATATAGCGGTGGTTTTCGTTCCTAGTCAGACTTGCGCATAAGCACACAGCAGTGTGTCATTTCAGCTGAAGTGCACTCAGACAGGAAGAAGCAGTCGGGGAAAACATACTGAGACAGGAAATAACACACAAAATTTTCAATAAAAAATGGGCAAGAATGTCGTCGCAGCAGCGGGAGCTACCCTTGGGAGGCCCTGACACGCGCGAGCGCGCTCATTGAGGCGGCCAGCTCAGGGGCCGGACACTTCGACTAGTTTCGGTATTGGAAATAAAGCGTCCGCCATTGTTTTGGTAGGAAGCGAAAATTCAGCAACGTTTGCATGTGTGGCCTTATCTTCACAACCTACACATGAATAAAGTAAAGTTATGCAATTATGTGTAGAAATAAAATGTGTCCTCGGGTATTTTCTTTCTTTAACACCCTGTATATTTATCCAGACGCTGCATTCATTGCGCCGACGGGCGGCGCTTTCGCTCTTATCACTTCTGCTGCCACTCCATCCGTCTGCTCCTGCTGTTTTCACTGTGCACGTGTGGAATTTCTTTAGGTGCCTTGAAGGTGAACATTTCGGTGTTTGTGAGTACGAACGCGCTCAAAATGTCGGCGAAACTAGGAAAAAGACACAAGGCGTGCTGCAGTCTTTTTGGTGCCACAACTCGGGAAGAAACAGCGCAGCAAAATTTTTCCATTTCCCAGCAGACGAAAGGTAAGCACACTTTTTGTTCGGTACTAAGAAGCGAGGGCTATCCTTATCAAATCAGCTACAGAGCAAACCGAAAGATTGCTGTTGGTGCTTTACAGTGGGTTTTTTGTTTGGCACTGTGCATTTTTCAGTAATGTAGCAAGCATGTAAAGCTACTTGTGGACAGTTTCTCGTGAGCAGATTGATGCCAGCTGACGCGCAGACGGAAATTTCGCTTTGGTGTCGGTTTTGTTAGCGGTGGCTCTTAATTTCTTTTTCTTCGAGAAGAAATCGTGCAAAGTATGTTCGCCGAATGCACTTCTTTGACGAACTGGTTCGGCTTTAGAGTATTCTGACGACCAGTTCCTTGTAGCGACACTACCACATCTGAAAGCTTAAAGGGACCCTGAAACGGTTTTGACGATACTGTGCAAACATGGTGATCCGGTAGAGCGGGTCATTAAGACCATTACAGGACAGATTTCAGCGCTGTGCGAAAAGTATGTAATTTATAATAAGGTTTTGAACACGCGTATCGCAAAAGGTCGCATCGGCTCGCCAAAATGCGTTTTCAAATGCCCCCGCCAATCGAACTACGAATGGGAGGTCGCTGATTGGCCCCGAACCAGTCACACTTTCAAAACCTAGCTGCGAACAACGTGCTTCCACAACGTACTCCTTCGTTTCAGCCAACGGAATCGTCACGGCATCTGGCGGCGTACACACGAGTCGCCGGCGCTCTATTAAAGAGGCTAGCACTGTCGAGGCGGGCGACCTCAGTGAGGATATCGGGGCGCTATGTCGCTACGGAAGGCTCGGCAGAGCGGCTGACGCGGGAGGCGCTGTTGTCGCTAGCGCGCACTCCGCAGCAGATCGAGTTGAGGATGAACAGCAGTGGTAAGGAGGAAGGCGACAGAAATAAGCCCATAGCTGCCTTAGCGCATGGTGCTTCGCTTTATTTATGGTGTGAATGATTTCACAATTGCGTTGCCTAATCAGTGACGCAATGTCAAAAAAACATTTCAGGGACCCCTTAAGAAATAAGCCCCCAAAATCATTTACGTAGCAGTGACTGCTTACATTCCGTGTAACGTGAAGTTCGTGTTACCTGCGCTAAGACCAAGCTGCGCTTTGCTTTTGAACCTGTGACACATTCTGTTCTCCCTTTTTCGCACTCTCTATATTAGTGTCGCTTTTACGTGTTGTTTATTGATTTCCATGGTGGTATTTGTTTCATTTTCTAGGTGTGACGTAGGGCGAAATTACGCCAAAAGGGCAGACCTCGAGGGACTCACACAGGAGCAACTGCATGACGGCTACTGCCTCTGTTCGGACCACTTCGCCGAAAGTGCCTTCGCGAACCCTGCCCCCAAAACAAAACACTTTAGCGCATTTCGATGTCTGCGCAAACAGCGTGCAAGGTATTGTCTTTGTGCAGACATCCATAGCTCATATTGTTGCGCTATAATTCACTGCTGTGAACACAAATTTTGAGATCTTGTATTTGATGTGGTGAACTTGCACAAGTACTAATAGTACTCGGCATTCTTGCCACGCATACTTTCATTTTAATATCAAATGAGGAGGAAGAAGCTCCTTCTAGAAAAGTCAGAAATATTTTAGTAAGTCAAGAAAGCACTCTGTGCCACAAGGAAGTGTACCAGCAAAGTTGAAGCGCTTTTACCAGTTTGTTAAGGCGTCTTCGAAAGTCAAATGACAAATTACCTCCAGCCAATTAGAAATCTAATAGTACAGCTCAGATTTGTCCTATGCTTCCAACATTATGCACGAAGCTGAGCTTATGAGCTCTATAAATAAATGCTTTATATGATTCAGGCATATTAGAGGAATGTCTTGAAAACCGGTTAGAGTGGGCTTGTTCTGAGCTATCTGCCCAGGCTGATTCATTAAATGCTGTAGATCTTAGTTACTTTTGTGAACATTTTTCCATGTCCCGAAGGTGCGCGTTCCGTAATACCTTTGAGCATGACTCTGTTCTAGCCCAGTTTCCAATGATGATTAACCATCGACACTTACCTATACTGCATTTTTTTTTCTCAATGGAAAGCTCTGTCTACAGGGTGTAATTTGTTGTTTGATGGTGCAGACAGGCTGCCCGAAAGACAGGCTGCCGAGGGAGAGAGCGCAAGGTGTGATTTACTCCATTCCTTGTTCGGATTGCGGCGCGTCGTACGTGGGAGAGACGAAGAACTTCCCAGAGAGGCTACGTCAGCACAGGAACGATGTCCGCAAGTTCGACAGACAAAGGAGTGCATTAGCTGAACATAGCGAGGTGCACGACCACCGCATCGATTTTGACAACTCCCGCGTCCTCGACTTGGAAACCAGTTTTCACAAGCGGCTCTTTGTGGAATCATGGCACATTCAGGCGACACCTGCAAACGTGAACCGGTCTGCAGGTGCAATGCCAAGTGTCTATTTTAGCGGACTCCGGCACCTGTTTCAACATTAGCATGACCCCCCTCGGCTTGAAGAACCGAAAAAAAGAGAAAGTGAGAAAGGAAGGAAGAGAGAAGAAAGAAGGCCTTATAAGCACTGCTGCTGTCTGGTGCCCTCCAGTCACCCCTGAAGAAGGGTCCGAGTGGGACCCGAAACGTCGGGTTCTTTAATGTTTAGAAGTAAATTTTACTTTTAAATGATTATAATTTGGTTGGTGTCCCCCTGTTTTCACCTTTAATTTCGTCCCAACCAGACAGATCTCTGTCAAATGTTCACCTTTAAGGTAAATATAATTTCCTCAGTATGTAATGGTACATTAGCACAAGCTGAGTTATACAGGAAGTTAGCTTGCTATAGAAGGTTATTTCGACTAGCAAGCTTCATAGAAAAAGGGGCTGGTAGTGTTGGGCTCAACGTGCAGGTCATCTGCACTGCATGATCAGTTCATTATTCACAAACGTGTTATATGAACCATCATTTCTGGAGAATTGTATTGTGTACAGCCAATAAACGTGGTGACCCCTGCAGCGATATTCTGTATACGATGAATTGTGTGAAGACTTCTCTTATGCTTGTGTAACCGATACACACTGCGAACATTTGTATTTATCGTACGTGATACACTGCTCTGTGCTACTGTGGCGTCTATTGAGTTTTATCGTTTGCAATACGTTGCTAATAAAATGAGCGAATCAACCACGTTTTCTGACTACACCGTTTTCTTGCTCATACAAAGCTGTCACGCTTCAAGGCTTGCTGGCTCGTGCGCATTGAAACGAGAAATATTTACAAACAAATGTTTTGTGGATGTGCTGAAAGTCCGAGAAAATAGCAAACGAAAGATGTCGAAAACAAGATGTGCATCAGCAACGCAACATGAAAAAAAAAAATGCAAGTGGTCGCGTGCTCGTCGAGCGCATAGCAGACGACAAGCAGCTCGGCGCTTCCTCCTCTCTCATCAACAAAGCGTTGCCATAGCAGCATCAGCAATTTTTTTATTGTTTCTTGGTTTCACAGTTTGGCCTACCAAACACCAGGGGACAAACTGGCGCTAGTGGTGCTATTATCGCTTGCCTGAGGGGTATACTAGCTGACCTAGCCCTGGCCAGCTACCCTGTTTACGTGGCGCCCCAGCGCGGCCGCCGTGAGCGGTGAGAGAGGAGGAACTACGACGGCGTTCGGAGAGCGAACTGCCGGGCGCTGAAAAATAGAGGCGCACAAGGAGAGAGGGAAGGGGGAGGGGCTAAGAGAAGGAGAACCTTGCCCCCCCCAACCCCCCCATGAAGAACCATGTGCACCCATGGTTTCCCACTCATGGTGCGCGACGCTATTCAGGCATCATGAATGTAAGAATACAGACCTTAGCCAGCACTTGTGCCATTTCAAAAGTCCCCACGGTGTCCATGTTTGCGGCGATAATGGGTACCCCTGTGTAAGTCGCTTTTGAATTTCTGAACTTAAATGTGCGACTGAGATCCACCTAAAGAAACATAAAAAGAGGTGGGAGGGCAAAGAAGAAGCAGCCAGTAAGGATCACCCTTGTATGAAAACGCGCAGAACAATATTAAACTAAACGAGAGTGCGCGACAAGACAAGCTCACCTCCACTCTGCTCTTGAGCGTGCTCCGTTTAGGTCGCAGCAGCACGTCTTTGAAATCAAGCTTCACATCGTTGTCAATGTGAGGCATACTGAATGACAGGCGTAGCCGAAAATTACCTCAACTTCAAGTTGATTGTGCCAGCAAGGACGACTGCACCCTACTTTTGTTTCCTACGCTAGCAGGAGCGACGACACGTGCCGACAAAACCTACCAAATGGCGCCAACCGGCGTGCCCGCGCTCAAAAAACGCAAGCACACGCAAGGGACGTGGGAAAACGCCCGAAGTCCAGCAGGTCGTCGAAGGCAGCAGTGTTGCCAGATGGTGCAGAGTGACATAGCCGAAACACAGAACACATATACTATGGGCCGAAAGAGATGAATACCCAAAAGTAGCCAACCATGCACAATGCCTTTATTAATGCCTTGTTGTTTGGGCCATAGGGGCCATAGAGTTAATATACTGATGGTTTGGGCACGTAACCTTGGTACTCGTAATGAGAAATCGGCATTAACATGCTACTATTTGTTATCACACGATGGGAAAATGTTACTGCTTTCACTTTTATGCTTGATTGCAAGTAATTAGAGCCACTGGAAAAATTTTTTGACTCTACGAGTAATGCGCCATCATCATGGGCGTGCCAAACTTATAATCCATAGCCAGGCCACAGAGAATACTTATAGTATACTTATAGTAGAGTGTACTAAAATATTCTAGCCAGGCAAGGGCGCGCGGGAAAGAAACGTCATAACGTGGGCCGGTAGCGGAGGGTGTTGCTTTTGCCGCGTGCTTTGGAACGCGGTTTCGAATGTTGTACAGAAAGAGTAATAAAAACAGTGGGTGCTCGTACTTCAAAGCAAGTACAAGAGCCGTGCATGCGTCCCGCCAAGACTTCAAGCAGTTTTCCGAGCGCTCATACCCCGCAACGCACTAGAACTGCTATTTTGACAGACATGGCATCTCAACGCTTTCTACACTCAATTGTCAGCAGCTCAAGCTCCTCGGGCCGGCCGTCGCGTCCGGGCAAGAACTCATGGCAAACACTTGCAAAGTGGGCGATGTCAAGATCCTCCTCAGAGGCGTCTCTCAGCTCAACTATTTTAAAAGGGAGCGATAATGATGATCCGCCTGACAAGTCACAAATGCGTCAAGGATATTCTTCAATAAGGTCAGTACTCGTGCTCGTGTTGTTTCATGCGTGTGAAACTGACGTTCTTTACTTGTGCACTGAGGTACTAGATTAGTACATACATTGTAGAGAGAGCACATGAGTCGAAATAGGGTTCCATGCTCATTTCTTCCTCTGATGTTTTACCTGTGCCGCGGCCTTCTCATGACGTACGTGGTCGCCGTGTTCTTTGCGGCACCATGCTCTCTGTTAGCTTCTCTACCTTCAGCGGTATATCGTGCAAGAGTGTACCAAATAAAAGTTTGTTTTTCTTCCTTCATAGCTTGTCCCTAAGAAGCTGCGTAGGTTTTTCACGCAAAGTCTGGCACAAGTACACCTTTTCCCTACCACGTATGGTCACTTATCTGGGTACCTGATGTAACCGATTCACGCCAGTTGCATCATACCAGTGCACTAAAACTTTGGTGCATGCTGACACTTTCCGGACTTTTCTCACGGAGGAAAAAAGTGCAGTGCCCTCGGTTAGACGTAAAGGGGCCCTGCGACACTTTGTTAACTTAACCAAAAAACGGTGCCAATATGTCGTTGAGGCTCCTACGAACTCGCATCAAGGTGTTTGCAATTTTGTTTTGAAATACAACTGGAAATGGTCAGCTCTTTCAGCAAATGACATCAATGGCAGCTTAAATTTTCTTGGTCATCTTAATAGATACATACATTGTCTTTAATTTTCAAACTCAAAACGAACAAAGCATTGCAGAGGATCTTTCCACGATCACAAGAGCAAGTGCTGCTGTTTCTGCCTCAAGTAGTGTTGTCAGTGTCCCCAGTGACGTTACTTATTGAAGGAAGAGAAGGCGCTTCCCAGCTGTATTTCAAACCCAACTGTGCATTCTGCAGTGGTGCAGTGCAATAAATACTATTTCGCTCACACATTCACAGTAGCCCCCACGACTGATCGCATCGTTTTCTGACTCTGTCCAAAAAGTGTTGTAGGGCCCCTTTTAAAGCTCTGTTTAGAGCTCTGTCCAGGCAGAACATAAAGCACTGAAGATCCGTCTAGGCAGAGCAAATTGCCGTGTGCAATGTTCCATCCAGTTGTTGTTGTTTTGTGGCGTTTAACGTCCCAAAACCAGCTCTGATTATGAGAGACACCGTAGTGGAGGTCTCCGGAAATTTCGACCACCTGGGGTTCTTTAACGTGCACTGACATCGCACAGCACACGGACCTCGTCTCCATCGAAATGCAGCCGCCACGGCTGGGATTTGATCCCGCGACCTTCAATGTTCCATCCAGATGGAGTGAAGTGCTTTGGGTGTCATTTCGTCCAGAAGGAACTGAAGGGACATGTCGAGCATTCCATCTGGCTTTGTCCATGCGGCCTCCTCGCATGCGATAAGTTCCCATACAAAACATTGTGGCTTGTTTGAACAAACCATGCTTAGGTCTTGTGGCATGTTTACACCATGTAAATGAGTTTGATGTTCCTTTTGCAGTGTTACTGGGATGTCGTGCAAACGAAATGCGGTGTCCCAACAGTCAATAAAAACACGCTTTGCCATTATTGGCTTGTGACATGAAAATGCAATTCACACCTCAAGGTGATAACATGCCTGAAAGTTCAAGCCATTCAATAATGACTGGGTCGTTCAGCAAAGTTCAGGTTACACCACTTATGTGTCTACACACATTGTTTCATGTATATATAGCGTGTTTTGTTTTGTTGCTTTGTATTTTTCATATTGTGTAACCAACTTCCCCTCTGTAATGCGTCAGCGATTGAGGGTGGCAAAAATAAGTAAATGTCATCACGTGAGTTTATGGCTTCTGAGAAAGTGTGTTCATTCCTTTTCGAGTGAAGTATATGTGGATCAAGGATGGATGCAGACACAATCCCAGTTCTGGCAGACATTGTTTATTTTGTGTCTCACAGCAGCCATTATTTTTTCTCACTTATAAGCAGGTTCACCAATGTACTGCAGTGAGAGACTTAAAAATCAGTCTTGTTTAAAAAGACAAAAGGAATTTATTCCGATGCAAGAATCGGACCTAGGACACCCCATTTATCAGAAACATGAGCCGAATTCTTATGCAGAATGAGTAGCACTGACAAGTGGGTGAGTTGGTACGTGTTTGTGATTAAGAAAATGGCACAGCACACGAAAATGAGACACTAAAGGTGAAGTTCGTCTTCGTGCCTTCTTCACCTCTAGTGTCTCGTTTTTGTGTGCTGCGCCGTTTTCTAAGAACCAGCACACCTAGACACCTGACCAAGCCACAATGCTAGAGTATATTCTAAAGATGCTTTGTGGGGGAACTTATCACATGCGCGGAGGCCACATGGACGGAACCAGATGGAATGCTTGACATTTGGTTTCAAATCCATCTGGAAATACCCACAGCAGGTTTTTTCTGACTGGACAGAGCAACACCAGCAAAACTCTGTTCCATCCAGATGGAACTGTAGACACAGCCATGGCAAGAAGTGCCAAAGTTCCACCAGGACAGAAAAAATTGCTCACATCATGAACCCTAGCTGACAGCCAGTGCAGGTTCCTGGCCAAAAGGTGGTGCCACTGCCTCGCACAGTGAGTGTCTGCAAGGGTGCAGGCTGCTTTGAGTGAGACAATTCAGTGCATGCCAGGTAGTGGGAGAGGAGAGCCCTCCTCCTCATCACCTGTAGCCTTTTGGAACAGAGGGAGACACGCCACTGTTGCAGCTCGGGTCAAGTGTTCCATCCTGTGTCCACACTGTCCAACGTCCAGAAGCAGAATGATTCAGCCAACGTTGTTTTATCATAGGTGCCTTGTAAAGCAGTGTTTTATATGCGTGGAGTGGACGCTATTGCATGAAGCTGTGCATTATATGCATGAAGAGGTAGAAAAAAAAAAATACGTGCCATTTTCCTCAACCCACTGCCGTGTGCTGCATGTACATGGTGAACAGTGACACTGTTTCTCCATCTTCACAGTATTGAAATGGCAATGATTTTTTTCTTTCTTGCTGTCTTCCTATGTTTACGCGTTCACATATCCTTCATTTGCTGAGTGTACATGTGTTACATGCGCACACCTTGCACTGCATCTACTTCTTCGTGCATGTAAAACCCTGCTTTAAATTGTGTGTATGGTTAACCAACAGTGGCTGAATCGGTTAGTATGCTGGCCTCACAACCCACTGTTCGGTGGTTTGAATCCGCAGCCAGACGATCAATTTTTATTTCTGCACGGCAGGAGTTTTTCCATACACTGACAGCTTCCACAACAGCATAAGTCAGCCACTACAAACTTCTCTTGAAAAATGCTGTGGCAACTCTCACCAAACATCGCCAAGGGCATCTTCCACACTTCAGCCTTCGCATCTTGGCAAACGAGCCAGAGAGCATTCACAGTTCAGCCATACCTGGTACTGGTGCCTGGTACTGTAAATCATAGACTCACAGGAATATAAAGGCATGTTGTTTCTTTTTATAAAATGTTACTGAGTACTAATCTCATGATCTTGCATACAAGTTGTCATGACATTGAAGTTTCATTCCAAAACCGGTAACACAAACATGTAGTTCAAGCAGTATCAATCCGACAAAGCAGACCGCATTAAAGATGATAGAAGCACAAGGAAAATGCTTCTTTGTTTCTGCTATCACAGGGGTCTCAAACTCATCTCATCTAGCAGGTTGCAGTCACGAAGTTGGGGGAAAATAGGGTGGTTGGGCAGATGGGCCGTGCAAAATGTCAGCTAACATTTCCACTGAAAGATATTCAACGTCAGGATTTGTAAAACTTATCTATACCGACCTCCAGAATGACTGTAATCTGGACTCTGATTCTGACCGGACAAAATCTGTCGTGTGGGCCAAGCTGCTAGCAAAAGGTTTGCTGGCTGCATACAGCCCACGAGCCGCATGTTAAGAGACCTGACTCCTCAGCATACTATTAGGTAATTTCCGCACTAAGATAGCAGCAACTGGCTTCACCTTTTGCGTTCAACCTCCACTCCAGTAATATTTTTTGAAAACCTCCTTAATTCCACCCATGCAGCCTCCTCGCATGCTGTAAGTAGTCCAGTGTTACGGTGTTCTCTAGTAATGAATAATTAAACAAGAGGTGCAAACACATGTTCCTTGCCTGTGCTAGCGGAAGCAATTATGGCAGATTGAGTACATTTTGTGTCAACAGCTTGCACCGTTCTTCCTCACTTATAGGCAGGTTTACCTAAGCCTTGTTATATCTGGGTTTACGAATCCACTGCCGTATTAACAGAAAGAACAGAATTCTCTTGACACGAGTATGGAGCTTGGAGGCCATGCCTATGTATTGCAAACACAAGCCCTGTTATTACGCTGCACACCTGCAAGACTTTTCTTCCATTTATCACAGGCTGCAAGGCTTTTATTTATTGCAATGTTTGACATTGCATATACTTACAAATGTAACATATACATTCTCACCAGCCTGTGTGAAGCTGGTTGCATTTATTTATGGACTTTCAAATATTTTAGGACATCTAATATATGAAGCAGTTTCTCTTCAGCCCCTTGGTTATTCAGAACATGGTGTTTTGTGTTCTCAAAAAGACAAGTGCTAACTGTTCATGGTTGGGGTTTATCATTTCGTATGTCCATACATTACCTCCATGTGTTATAAAGATCTAAAAGTATAATTAGATTATGAGGGGCAATATTTCATTGTACAGGTAGAAATTTTATACTGGTGTAGATGTTTTGATTGTCCACTGTTTGTCACCTTGTGTTGTGCCATATTTGTACCAAGATAAACTTATAAGAAGTAGGTTAACAACAAGCTCTACTTGTAAAATTGTTTGTATTAAGAACAGTTGTAGGTTCAAAATACATCGCATTTGATGGTGCTTCTACTTCTGGCAAATGTGTTGCAATCAATGAAGGATGTGGCCATTGTTAAAGTGGCAACTGCTGTGTATTGGGAAATAGTGTTGCCAAGGTTTTCTGTTGACTGTTGTAAAAAGAAATACGTACAGACTTTTTTCAAATGCATATCTGTACCACTCCAAATGCGGGGGGGGGTAGTCCAGCTTCACCTTTCAGGGTGGAATGCAATAGCATGGCTGCACTATGTTCACATTGGAAATCACTGAAGGGTGGCGCCATCTCACTGTAACATGCATAAGGGCTTCTGCTTGCATTGCATAGGTGGCTGCTAGAGCAGGAGGCGCACCCGCTTGCTAACTACCGTCACATGTACAAGAGAATAAAGAAGTTGCTACCTGTAGTACTGCCCCGCCACGGTGGTCTAGTGGCTATGGTACTCGGCTGCTGATCCGAGGGTCATGGGTAGAATCCGTGTTGCGGTGGCTGCATTTCAATGGAGGTGAAATGTCGAGACCCATGTGCTGGGGTGCGATGTCGGTGAACGTTAAAGAACCCCAGGTGGTCAAAATTTTCGGAGACCTCCACCACGGCGTCTCTCATAATCATAGCATGCTTTTGGGACATTAAACCCTAGTAGTCATTATCACCTGTGGTACAGTGGCGAGTGGGTCAAGCAGAATCAAACAGTGCATGCCCACTTCCTTCTTCTCTTGCCTTCAGTCTGATGTTACAGGTGGTATTATATGCCCCCATTTATTCAGTTTGATACACCAAGCATTTGTGGCATTCTTGGAGCATGCTTGCCTTGAAACCAGGTGCCCTGTGTTTGAATCCCATTCCTCCCTATCTTTATCAAAGTTTAGCTTAGTGTGGTGGTTCTTTTTGGACCCTCAGACACAGACAGCCAAGTCACGGACAAGGAAAACATTTATCGACAGCACGAGACAGCACATACACTTTCAATAGACACACACTGCAACGTAAGCAACACAGTCTGAACCCTACGTTCACGAAACTAAACAGCGCGTCCTGTCTAACTGATGTCAGAAGTCCATCGGCACCACTCACAGTACCGCGGTTTTGTGAGGCGGTGCACGCTGGTATCAGCAAAGGCACGATGAGTCGTGTCCGGGGCTTGAGCAGATCTTGAGCTGGGCTTGCTCAGGAGCGCGTCGGGGTACAATGCAACTGATGTGGCACCGAGGCCACGCCCTCAGCAAACGGCTGTGCAGAACTGGAACATACGTGGCGTCATGAATGGGGGGGGGGGGGGGGGCTCAGAAGTCGGTTGTGCCAAACCCTAGCGGACTCAGTACCATGGCCACGAGTCAGTAGCTGCTTGCCCTGGCCCGCTTGCATGTCCGCCACAGGAACAGCCAGCACAGTCCAGGACACCCGTTCGCTACAGGGGAACGCCCAGTACGTCCCGGCTGGTCTGATCGCACCAGCTCAGTGCGTCTGTTCTCCTGGGTCGAACGTGCCGCTCTCAGCCACTGGCAATGCTCGATCTGCCGTCGGCGTTCTAAAACCCACGCGCTTCGCGTTCGGCATGCACAAGCGCGCGCTCACCATTTTTGTCTTCATTCCTTTTTGTGCACCGAAAACATGCGTTCACTAGACTTAGTTAATATAGCTTGTTTGCAGGAGCTGCTTTGTAAAATTTGGCACCAGTCTGAGCATTCTCTGGCCTCTGTTTCTTTGCATTCATTGGGATTTTTTGCTCACGGGCACTGCTACTGACAATGGCCATTTCTCACAACACAAGCTCCTTAACACTATGGCCTTAAGAATAGGCTCCTGATATATTTTATTGAGCATCTTAGGGATATACATGTTATAGATATGTTCACTAGAGTTTTCTTATTTTATGTAGTCTGGTAGCAAAAAAAAAGAAAAAAACACTGTTAAACAGGAATCGTTCATGCCTCAACCTTCTCCCTAGGTTAAATAATAAATTTGCCTGGATTTCCTCTTGTATTGCTTTTACTGTTTTTATGAGTACTTTCTGTAGCAATAGGCTTCAGTTTCAGGCTGATCTGGTGACATCAGGCATGTTTTTTTCAGCATTGCATTAAAACCTGAGTAGTGTCCAAGTTGACATGGATGTGGATCGAAGCTGCCTTTGTAATGTGATATTGGATATAAGAGACAGAAGTACAGTGCACAGCAGCACACACTATTTTTTGCACGTTTATGGATTGCATTAGTCATTTGTTGACTTGCAGAGAGCAAGGGAGTATGCACCATGCCTTTTGTTCTGCTCTTTATGCTACAAACGATAAAAAAAAAGATTGTCAGGCCAACTACTTACGGCTGGTGGCACCTAAGAAAATGTGCTAATGTTATTCCCTTACCTTAGCTCCTCATGCACTACCTGACTTTTATTGCTTATGTTATTTTTCTTGAAAGGCAAAAGCTGTCACTGAAGCAATTAGAGATTCTACAAAGGCTGAGAAATAAGATCAGTACTACCACAATTACCACTAGTGTTGCTTGTATTTGTGTAAACACGGGTAAACATACAATGTGTGCCATTGCAGTCAGAATAATGAAGAGCTTTCTTCTCCGACACCTTCGATAACCTACTGTTAATATGAGTTTTCATCTCTTGTAAATATTTTTCAGATAATAAGGTCGTATGGGAAGAATACAAGCTTAAGTATTCAAAAGGTGCTACCTTCAGCTGGTACTTTTCAAAGTGGCCTTCTATGATAGTACACAGTGCACAAGCATTATGATATTATAACTTGTCGTCAGTTGTCAGGAGTGACTAAGCTGTGACAGCCAAACCTAGTGAAAATAGGGCATTGTGTTGGCTGCATAGTTTGAATTGTTCATATTTCTTTGTAATAAATGAAGAGAGTTGGGCTAGTTAGAGCTGATGCATTTGCTGTGATATATTTAGTAGTGCCTAACTGGAAAAACTTCGTAATAGAAAGCATTTTCCTGTTATTTTTCGAGCTAGTAGGTGTGTTACAGCATTTTATGTGTGTGTACCTTAATGTATGAAACTAGAACTAGCCTAACATTGGGAGTTAGTCCACAAATAAAGTAGTTCAGCCGACTTCTTCCATTATTGTGTTATGTTGCTCTGTCATTTGCAACAACACATTTACGTTAAGTGTGGAAAGTTTAGGCTAAAAGCCCAAGGCTCTTCATTATTTATCATTTCCTGTAGCACTTGTTTAGTCCACCTTTGGTCATGCAGGAACCCTCCAAGTTCACTAAGAGGTGACACATCTAGGTTAGAGCGTGAAAATGTGGAAAGGAAACGAATGGTGTCAGACGTTGGCTCATCTCCGGAAACATCACCAAGAAAAGCACCCCGGCGGAAGCACATGGATGTGGCAAGCTCTACGGCACCTCCACGTTCTGCTCCACTAGTTAGTCCAGTAGCTACAACACCTCACAGGTCTTTCTGGACTGCTTCTCGACATAAAGAGGCTGCTTCTGACTCTGTGCTAAGTACTGTTCGGAGTGGCAAAAAAAGTGCACCTGAACAAAAGTCTCCTGACAGGTTCACCGCAGCAAAGCAGCGACAAAATGATACACATTTACAACTTTCTTCAAGAAGTGAACGGAAACAGGTAAGAGTTGGCATCAGTTGGTTAGGGTAGAAAGCACAGCCGTCTGAAAAAAAGAAAATGAATATAGGGTGTTTTTTGGACAGTAGAGACACGGTCAAGTGCCTTTACAATGAATGCGTCTTCAGCAAAATGACCATTATAACAAAAGGATGCTTCCTTCCCAACCTCACTACGAGTGTTACTGCTGCTGGTGAAGTTTAATGTTAACACTAATTAACAAAAAGCTTATAATTGAAATTTTAGTTGTCAACCTCAGGGCACTTTATACGTGAATGTTGTGCATTGTAACAATTTATGGCATACCCACTTTTTAGAAAGCAGAAAAGGCCTGCATAATTTCATATATTTAATACCAAATTTGAATGTTGATGCTGAAACTGAGCGCACCGGACATGTAGGAAATGCAGCTTTTCTGTTATGTCATGCCAAAACATGCCATGATGAACTAATGAGCTTTGAAGTCTTATTGCAATAGTGTTTCATATGCAAAAAGGCAAGTCATCTTGCTTGCAGCAACGTAACTGTGGGGCTTAAAAAGACGTCCAAAGAGGACCCCCCAACAAATGGGCGTCAAGCAAGAGACGGAAACACCCGGTGTAAAAGGGGCTGCCTGCCATCACCTGAGGACATCGGTTGCCGTACGTTCTCATGCGAAGCCCAGCTGGTCCGAGACCGCCTGTCAACACCTCCGGCACCGCCAACGATGGCGGCACCCCTCTGAACTTTCTTCCCACTTTTCCTTTCCCCATTTCACCGCCACTTCTGGTCATTTTTCAATGAAGCAGTCTTGAAGTGAACCCCAAAGAAGTCTTATCGTTCCTTCCGAGGCTCCTGCATGCGCGGCCCTAGCCTCCTTGTTAGTTAACACGCAGTAAGAAGTCAGTAGTCGACATATGCACGAGCCAGGGCACAAGTTATCATTCTGGTGCCAAAACCCGAGATCACTTCGCCTGCTGACATTGAAAAGCCATGGAGCGACTGCAGAAGAAACAAACAACAAGCCATCAATGGCATCATCGCGGCTGCCAGTGACTTACTTCAAGTGCCAGCAGCAGCAGTCGGTGAGCTCGAAGAATTCCTTGATAATCTTGTTGAACAAACAGGCAGATGAGCTTGGAACTGTCAACGACGCCATAGAAAAGAAGATATAGTTACAGCAACTCGATGCCGCACTGACCGAGTGTGTAGCTTTCAATAAAGAAATCTCTGTCATGAAAACAAAAATCAAGTGAGCCCTCAAGAGCGAAGCCTCAAGCGAAATGCAGTCAACTACACCATCAGTAACCAATGTGGGTCAAGTCACAGGGCCATGTTCTGTTCAGGACGCAGTAACAATGACTCTTCAGCTACCGTCAATAACAACCAGGCTGGAGGTTCCTAAATTCAATGGATACGTGTGCTTGTGGAACAGATACCGGAACCAATTCGAGTCAACTATTCACAAGAATTCAGCTCTGCACCCCATTGACAAATTCCAGTAGCCGATGAGCTACCTCACCGGAAAAGCAGCGGCCACTATCAACCGGGTACACCTCAGTGACCGAAATTACGAAATTGCTGTGAAAACACTGGTGGAGAGATTCAGAAAGGATAATGTCATCATTGAAGAGCACATGTCACGACTGCTTGGTGTCTGCCTGCTGCACAATCTTCACAACACTGATAGACATCAGACCCTTTATGATGAACTGCAGATGGGCATTTGCAGCCTCGAAGCACTGGGTGTGACATCGAGCACCTATATAGGGCTTTTATTGACAGTCATCCGGAAGAGCATTCCGAGTGAGCTTTGCTTCCATTACTACAGGCACAGGGCAACAACAGAAGTCGTCCCTGAAGACGAGCTTCAGGATTTCCTGAATTTCCTGAAGACCGAGGTTGAAAGCATGGAGAGAGCACAGCGAGCAGTACAACCACTGCCTGACACTGCTATCAAGCCGAAACCACTGATCAGGAGAGATGATCGTCCTCGGCACCTGTCAGCGTATGCTCTGACAGGTACTAAAGGCAATGCGCAGTGCTCATTTTGTGAGGAAGAAAGGCATACACTTGCGAACTGTGTTACCCCCTGCCCATAGACAAGAAAAGGGAAGTGGTGACCAGGGAGGGACACTGTTGCCTGTGCGCGAAAAGC
Organism: Hyalomma asiaticum; assembly: GCA_013339685.2. Taxonomy (NCBI): domain Eukaryota; kingdom Metazoa; phylum Arthropoda; class Arachnida; order Ixodida; family Ixodidae; genus Hyalomma; species Hyalomma asiaticum. Next base: position 229,031,037 of record CM023481.1, read on the forward strand.
AAGCACCGCGCTTTAGAGTGCCGAACATCGAGGTGGTTAAAGTGTGCTAAATGTTCCAGACGACAGGCAACGGGTGTCTGCGAACTCAATCGAAGAGAAAGGCCACCCCTTTCAGGTGAAGATGCTGCGCATCAACAGGTGTGACCGTGCAGTCGTCACTGCAGATAGAAAAAACCTGCGGGAAGCCATGCATGGGGGCTTCTACAGACTGCACAAGCGTATGCGGAAGGCCAACACAAGGGTGCTTTGGTGAGAATGCTCCTCGACAGTGGCAGCCGACGAACATTCATATGAGAGGAGGCTTCCTGTTGCCTAATGCTCCGCGTCATAGGAATGGAGAGGCTGACCATTTACGCATTTGGAAGCCATGAAGCAGTGCAAGAGAGAAGCTGTCAACGGGTGGAATGCTGTCTGCGAAAGTGGCACAACAATAAGAGGGCCCGTATTGAAGCACTGGAGATGCTTGAGATTGGCGGAAACTTCCTACCACCACTAGACGCCGGCACTGAAAACATTGCACGTGAACTAGGCATCGAGCTTGCTGATGCACTACCCTATGGCTACCATTCTGGCGTTGGAACTGACCTGCTTGTTGGGGCTGACTACTACCGGGACATTGTGACAGGGAATGTCAAGTGCCTCAGTGAGCAGCTCGTGACTGTGGAGATGGCGTTTGGGTGGACCTTGCAATTCGTGGAGGCTACATCGTCTGCCGCAGCGTATGTGACGAGTGTCGGAGTGATGCGAGTGGGCGTGACAACAGAACCCGCAAGTGAAGTTTCTCACCAGCTTTGTTCATTCGGGAGCTCGAACACCTTGGGATCGTCAACGATGTACAGCTTAGTGCCAAAGATGACAACGTTCTTAGGGCATTCGAGGATACCATTTTCCGCAAGAACGGTCGTTACAAAGTGGGTCTTCCCTAGAAGGAGAATGTGTCGCACCTGACTCGACAAGAACACAGCATCACAGAGGCTTCAGTCGCTCACACTGAAACTGCTTCGCAATGAAGAGGCCATCTGCGTGTACGATCAGGCAATCCGGAGCTACTTTCAAGTCGGACGTGCCGAGGTAGCCAACAAACTGGCTCTGTTAGGCCCATTGATTTCATGCCATGTTCGGCCAGGTGGCGAAACAGCCAAGTTGAGGGTCGTATATGATGCTCCTCCAAGGCTGCAGGAAAGCTGTCACTGAACGACGCTCTCTTCGCAGGACCTAATCTGTATCCAAGTTTATCAGACATCCTGATTTGATTCCGAGTGCACAATGTAGCCATAATGTCCGATATAGAGAAAGTCTTTCTGCAAATCGAGCTGGCTGAGACTGACCGTGATGCCCTCAGCTTTCTGTGGTATGAGAGTACGCCGAAGCGAGCCGAAGCACTACCTGCTGTCAAAGAATACCGATTGACAAGAGTTTCATTCAGCGCCACGTGCAGCCCATTCCTCCTTGCAGCTACCTTGCACCACCATCTTAGAGCTGTGGAAGAGAGATTTTCTCGCACCACTAAGACACTCAGTGACAACATAATGTGTAGACGACTTTGTTACTGGTGCTGAAAGTGTCAAAGAGGCAGAGTAAATATGCAGGGAAGCGCAGTCAATACTTAAGATGGCAGGTATGAACTTGAGAAAATGGCGATCAAACAGCCAAGAAGTAGTGACATCGTTTGCTAAGAATGAAACTGCCCAAAGGGCTTTATCAGAGTTGGGCCCCACAAAGATTCTCGGTGTAGCGTGGAGACCTGACACAGATGAGTTCGTCTTCAATATGTCCGCCTTGATTGAGTTTCTAGCAAGTCGGCAGGGCACAAAGCAGTTCCTGCTACAGGCATCGGCATGCATTTTTGACCCATTTGGTTTCCTCACGCCCATGACGATCACAGAAAAGATCATGTTCCAAATCCTCTGGGAACCAGGAACATCATGGGACGTAACGCTACATCCAGATGTTCAGGAGACGTGGGGAAAATGGTGCCAGCAACTTCCTCAAATTCGGAAGGAGTCATTTCAAAGAAAGTTAGCTCGCGAACTCAAACATACCCATACGCAACCTAAGCTGCACATATTTTACTATCTGACCCCAAAGGCCTATGGTGCAGTAGCTTACATCAAAGCGCGAAATCAAGAAAATAAGGTCACCGTAGTGCGAAGGTGAGGTCACCGTAGGCGAAGGTGAGAGTGGCTACTTTGAAGTGATTGTCACTACTGCGGCTCGAGCTAATGGGAGCGTTGATTGGTTCACGGCTCGTGAGTTACTTGACAGAACAACTTGACGTTGAGGGCATTTCGGTGCACTGTTGGACAGACTCAACCGTTACACTCAATTGGATCAGGAGCTGTGCACTGTGGTGGAAACCTTTCATTTCCAATCACGTTTAAGAAATACAAACGCTAACAGACCCAACTCTGTGAAAACACTGTCCCAGAAAAGAGAACCCCGCAGACTCTCTCACTTGCGGGATGTTGCCTTCGGAGCTGGTGGGACGCATGGACTGGTAGACAGGGCCCGAGTGGCTTGTGAAAGGAGAACCAGACAATATCGTGCCACAGCTGGACATCACCCATCTTTGCGTGGCAGAAGAGCGAGTAGTGCAAGTCTTGAGCGCTATCATAAAGAGCACCCTGGAGCCACTAATTAATCTGGAGAATTACAGCTCTCTGACAAGAGTGCTCCGCGGAACAGCGTGGGTAAGGTGTTTTATCTGAAACTGCCGATGCCAGTCACAGTTCAGGGAGAGTTGATGGCTGAGGAAATACCAGGCTCTGAGAGGCATTGGCAAAGAGCTTCTCACTCAGAAATGTTCAGAGCCGACGTTTGTGCGCTGCATGCTTGCAACCCTTTCGATTGGACATCAGTAGTGGCGGCTTTGAACCCATTTTTGGATAGTGACGGTGTAATGAGAGTGGGTGGGCGACTTCAGTACAGCACTGAAGAAGAAGACTCGAAACATCTGGTAATACTGCCACCGTCCCATAGATTTACATGCATCCTCATTACTTGGGAGCAGAGACGCCTACTGCTTGCTGGAGTACGGGATACGCTGTCCCAACTGTGGGAGCACTACTGCATCATTCAAGGAAGGCAAACAATTAAGTCAGTAATTCGACGTTGTCTTGTATTCCTTGTCATAGATAAAGCTGCCTTGCTGCAGATGAACCTACTGCCCCGCTACTGTCCTGCCGAGCCACCCAATCTGAACCATTCGAAACTACAGGTATCGACTTTGCGGGTCCAATAATATACAAAGAGAACGGGTATGAGGGCAAAGCTTATATTGCATTATTCATGTGCGCGACGACACAGGCTGTACACCTCGAGCTTGTCAAAGATCTCTCATCAAACTCATTTCTAATGGCATTCAAGAGATTTGTGTCGAAGAGAGGGATATGCAAGACGGTGCTGTCAGGCAATGCACTGACCTTCAAACACGCATCGAAAGACTTGAACCAAATGTTTCACACCCTGAAGGGAAGCAAGGTTCATTCTTTCATCAGCATTTATTGTCGAAAGAGCGACATGGTGGCGTGGCTTTAGGAAAGAATGGTGAGGACTGGTAAGGCCACCCCTTGACGAGTGCTCGGAAAGAGCTGCCTCGACTACGACAGCCTCTCCACAGTTTTGATGCAGACCGAGGCTGTTGATTTTGTCTCGCCCGTTGACTTTTGTCTTATCGGACGTAGTGTAGCCAATGCCCTTATCACAAGCACATTTTCTTGTCGGCTGGCAGCTAACAAGTTTGGCTCCTCTCTGAGAGGCCACTGAAGAGAAATCGACAGCAGAGGTGCAGATCCGAAGATGGGGACAACGCACCGCCCTTGTAGACACCTTCTACAGCTGTGTTCCGCACGCGTGACAAGGCTGGGAAGAGGAAGGGGCATCAGCGAAGGGGATATTGTTCTCCTCGGAGACGATAGGGCTCTTTGCCAGATGTGGAGGCTGTGCCATATTCTGCAAACATTCCCAGGAAGAGACAGCAGAATACGCTCTTGCAAAATACCTCTTTGCAACCAACGACAGCTCCGAAGACCCATACAGGCGTGGTACCCACTAGAGCTCGACTATATAGCAGCCTTTGTTGACAAAGGTGAATAGGAATGATCGTGTGCTCATTGTGGGGGAGGATGTTAGGACTTAAGAAGACTTCCGAAGAACCCCCAACAAGCGGGCATCAAACATGAGGCGGAAACACCCTGTATAAAAGGGGCTGCCTGCCATTGCCTGGGGAAATCAGTTGCCGTCCATTCTCACGGGAAGCCCAGCTGGTCCGAGATCGCCTGTCAACCCCTCCGGCACTGCCAACGACAGCGGCACTCCACTAAACTTTCTCCCCACTTTCGCTTTCCTCATTTTACTACCAGTTCTAGTCTTTGTTTAATGAAGCAGTCTTGACGTGAATGCCGAAGAAGTTGTATCGTTCCTTCCGAGGCTCCTGTGTGCAGGGCCCAAGCTGCCTTGCTAGCGCGCAGTGAGAAGTCTGTAGTCAACACATGCCCGAGCCAGGGTGCAAGTAGTTATTCTAGAATACCGCCTTACTTCTGCATGTGGTGTTTGTTGCTTATGTTTGTTTCATGCTGTGCGCAAGAAGACCACAGTTTCCACCTTTTCTTTCACTGTACAGTATAAAACTTGGCGCCAGCGATATTGGCGCTTCTCGTAGCAGTGCAACAAATGAACGAGTGCTTTCACCTGTTATATAAGTAGCAGTATACACTGCCCATAGAAAATAGTCCTTTGTGTAATTAAGGGATTTTGCCGGTTTTCCTTACCAGATTGCTGTGACGCACGTTTATTCAAGTTTCGCTCTTTTGTCCTGGGAAGTTCCAATCTCGCATATCTCAGCGGCTGCTTTTTCTTTGTATGTAGTGCACTCAGTTTTGATGTTGGCACTGAAAGTTGGTGATGAATATTTCAGATTACATGGTATTAATTGGATTTCTAAAGAATGGTCATAAGTTGTTGCCCATACATACAAATGCCCCAGGTTTATAATGAAAAGGTTACTTAAGTTTTTGTTGGTTAGTCGTTTCAACATAACTTTAGTTTTGGTGAAGTATTTCCGCCTCAGCATCAAGTTTGTGTGCGAAGATGACAGGTGCCTTGCTGCCACAGCATATTTATAAAGAAGTCCTATTGTCTAAAAGAAAAAAAATGGCACATCCCACGTGCAGTGGGAATCAAGGAAATGCGAAGCACGCATCAGGAAGGTAAAATGGATTTGCACTGTTGTCTCGCTATACCGAGTTTGGTACATATGAAGTTAACGAAACGGTCGCAAGAGCACCATGACTGTGGCACGTAAACCATGCCGCTAATACATGCATGTCATGATTATAACATGACCTGTCATTTACGTTCGTCATGCAGTCGTGTTGTGCCATAGCAATTTTCGTATACATCCAATTAACAAAACGAGTGGCATGTAGATCATGCCTCTCATGACATGCATGTCACGATTTTCATGTTATGACCTGTTATTTCTGATCGTCATGCAGTCATGTTGTGCCAAACCAATTTTTGTATACATCCCATTAACGAAACAGCAGTATAGTGCAAGGACCGTGGCATGTAAATCATGCCATTCGTGACATATAACATGAAAATCATGACATGCATGTCATGATTTTCATGTTATGACCTGTCATTTACGATAGTCATGCAGTCATGTTGTGCCATAGCAATTTTTCATATATATCCCATTAATGAAACGGCCGCAAGAGAACCAACACTGTGGCATGTAAACCAAGCTGCTCATGACACGTGTGTCATGATTCTAATGTTATGACCTGTCACTTACGTTCGTCATGCTGTCGTGTTGTGCCATAGCAATTTTGGTATACATTCCATTAACAAAACGCGTGGCATGTAAATCATGCCGCTCATGACATGCATGTCATGCTTTTCGTGTTATGACCTGCCATATATGTTCGTGAGGCAGTCATGTTTGTGCATACCAATTTTCGCATATATCCCGTTAGCGAAACGGCCAGGAGAGCACCAAGACCGTGGCATGTAAGTCATGCCACTCATGACATGCATGTCATGATTTGTATGTTATGACCTGTCATTCATGTTCGTCATGTAGTCATGTTCTGGCATACCAATTTTTGTAAACATCCCATTAGCGAAATGGCCAGGAGAGCACTTGTAGGCGGACAGACAGACAGACATGCTCAAAGTCGCCGAAGTTCGCTAAGAAATGCTTCGCATTTAAAGCTGTATATGTGCTTTCAACTATTTGACAGCATACATCTGGCCACAGGGAATTCTCTGTTCTAGTTATGTAATTGGGTTTGTTGGTGTAAAACTAGTATCTGCCTTGGTACCATTGCACATGACTTCGAAATAGAAGCTATGGTCATTAGCTTTGTAAACCTAACGGTGATTGCTACAGTCTCTGTAAATTTTCTGCATTATAGGCTATGGTTAAAATTCGAAAATCAAATTTACATTTGCTCTATGTGTCTCATGGTTTGAAATCACCACTCAACTGTCACTTTTCAGCGTTCCCTTGTCTGATTTTACTCATACATATATGTTTGGTTACCCCTGAACCAGGTTCCTGAACCTGGTGCCTCACAACATAAAAAGGCTTCTTCAAACAATGACAAGACACCAGCTTCAACTCCAAGCAGCAATGTGATACGGAAAGAAATGTCTGCTCTCCAGTTGAGTAGATTAAAGCAGGGACATAGCTCTTCTATTTTGCGGACGCCAGGTAGACACAAGCAGGTGAGCATAAATATGTGTTAAAGGGACAAAAAAAATTAAACAAGTGTATTTATTACAACTTAGTAGTTCAAGTTGCTGCAGAGGTAGTCAGAATTGTAGGCATGCACACAGTGGGAGCAGCAACCCCCTCTAATAATCTAATACCCCTGACACACGGGCATGCTAAAGTACTTTAGGTAAGGGGACATCTGTCGGAAAGGCGTTCACGCCCAGTGACACACGACAAAGGAGTATCTCCTTCCCGGCAAAGTTCCTTTGCAGAAAGGTAGATCGGCGATCTACTTTTCGAGCGTAAAGGGCGTACTCTCGCTGACAGCGTACACGACCCGTAAACGGGAGTGAACTTTTCACAAAATACAACACCCCGCTTCTATTTTCTTGCCTTGCGTATAAGCGTTAGCTTTTAACCGTGTAATGAGGTTTGTCGGGCCGCAAAGATTTATTTTTACCGCACTCTCGAACGCTCACATCGCCGCCATGCGGGATTCCGGCAGTCATTATCTTTTTCGTCGTGGCGTGAAACGAACAATCAACATTATTAGCCATCAGCAATAAAAACGATATTTTAACGATCCACAGTCGCTAAAGCTCATTAATGCGGAACTTTTTTTAAAATGTTGACTATCTTGCTGCTTTAACAAGGAGCGCCATTTTTTTGCGGCGTTAGTCTTCGGAACCACCTAAAGAAGATCTCGTGCTGCCGTGTGTCATCGGTGCAACTACTTTTCGCAGAGGGTCCTTTAGAGTAGAAGAAGGGGTTCACTACAAAGGACTTTACTTTCGCCCGTCTGTCAGGGGTATAAAGTGGGTACTGAGTATGCTTCGTACATTTACACTGCACTGCGTTTTAAGTGTATGGGCCTTACTGGGAGGGGGATAGGAGGAGGGGAGGTGTTGCAGTGGAACTTTGCCTTGCACAGATTTTATGAATGCATAGTAGTATGTAGAACTTTCCTTTAGTAAAATGATAGTTGTTTGCTTGTGACTACAAGCTTACAATAATGCTGGAGCAGTCACATTTTAATGGAGGCAAAAATGCTACAGATTTGTGTACTGCGAATTTTCAGCACACATTAAGGAACGCTAGGTGGCCCAAATTTCCAGAGCCCTCCACTACCGCATGCCTCATAAGCGTATCATGGTTTTGGCATATAAAACCCCAGCAATTACATATTATCAATGTTTAATGTCTACTTACCTGTTGTGAAAAACATGAGTAAAAGCAAGACCCAGAGCAGTTGCTTGCCTGAGACTTTTTTTTCATTCCATATCAAGCCACATATTGTGTCAGAGCACTGCTGTGCTGGTGCCTCACAACTGGAGAACTGTGACATTTCACTATTTTTAGTGTTGTGTTATTCTCATGTTTGAAAGGTTTACATTTTTGCTTGTTTTTTACCTGTTGTCAAGGTGACAGTGATACTTCAGCATCTGTATAAAACTGTCCTTGCAGATGCTTTTTTTTTTCTCTTGATAACATTGTCACTTGTCCCAGGCACGTAGGCAAGGGGGGGCCCAGGGGGCCCCCCAAAATTTGTCAAGTCACCCATTATTGCAGGGGTATAGAGGCACAAGTAGAAGTAGCGACGTGCGCATTTAAACAAATGAAAAACAAACGATAGTCAAGGAACTCACTAAAAACAGCTACCCAAGAACCTTTATTCCGAAAGCACTTCAATTCCAAAAGCAGGGCTACGCTTGTCGAGAATTCAGCGTCCGGCTCCTGAATCAACACAACATAAACACCACCCTCTCCCATATGTCTGACGCGTTAGCGAAACCATCGGCCGTATTCTCAGAAAAGAAGGCATCCGTGTGACTCACAAGCCTACGAACAAATGTTCTCTACATATTGCCAAAGGCCGTTCATCGAAGGGGAGAGCCCAAGGGACTGTATACAAAAATGCGATGCGAGCTACATCGGTGAAACGAAAAACCTCAAAGAAACATTTCGACAGCACAGGAATGACCTCTGCAATTCTGCAACAGATCGCAACCCGATAGTCGAACATTCCCAAGATAGCCACCACCGTATCAATCTTCCTGACACAACGGTCATACCAACTGAAACCAATTACAGTCGAACCCGGGTATATCGAACTCGCCAAAAACCGTTTATTAGTTCGATATATGCCATAATTCGATATGGGCCTGCTATAGGATTTGATGACGCAAAGGCACATACCAATAAGAAAAGTACTTTATTAATATGGTGGCTTACTTGCGTTCCCTACTTTGGAACAAAATACAGTCAACGAACGATTTACCGGACGCCCAATTTTTCGGACATGCCCGATATTTCGGACGTCTTCGCGGCACCGCCACAAGCTCCATAGAATCAATGTATAAGGAAGTCCGAAATTTCGGACGCTCGAACCCTCCGCCGTCCAATTTTCCGGACTTTTTGATGCGACGAAAGGTCCAAAGTCGTCAAAACTGCGTACGCTCAAATCTCGCTTCGAAGAAACTGACAGCACGCGCGAAAAATTCGTGGCCGCGGAACTTCGTCGCGGCGAAATTTTGTCTAGAATACCAGACAAGTGCGGAAAATATGATTATTATGACTTGACCTCTTGTTCCCCGCAAGCATGCGCTTCGTTTATTGGCATCGAACTCTCGCTAATTTGGACTTACTCGGCCGCACAATGAGCTGTTCGAACGCACGACCCTCGGAGCCTCCGAGTGCAGAACGCTGCGGCTGCACGTCGCATCGCATGCGCCAGAGGCCAAACGAAAACGGCGTGCCAAAGTCCACCCCGCCGTAGTGATAGCGATCGACAGGAAAGCTATAACACTCCGTGCCTTTCTGTGGCTCAATTGCCTTTGAACTACCGCTGCGTTGGCCGCGTAGTTTGGGAGGTAGTACATAGGCGCTATCGATGATAGTGAGAGCCTTCTCGTCTGCATTGGACAGCAACCCGTAGTTCCGTTTTCGCGTACGTGCCTTCATGAACTGCGTTACCGCTATCCGTGATAGCGACTAGCACGGTTTCTTCAGCAGCGTTTGCGGAAAGCAGCTTTGCTTCGACTCGCTCTTGTACATGTACAGAGGGGTCCACTGTTAAGGGGAACAGTGGAGCGCGTGTCGTCTGCTCGGCGCCACCGCCGGCCGGCTGCAGCAACTAGTTTCGCGCAGGAGCAGTGAGTGCTGTGGGCGGCGCTCGTTTGTCGTCTGCTACAGTTGCGGCCGCGCTTCGGATCGCCGCGAAGCGCGGCCGAAGTCGCAAAATCTTGACAATACTCGCTTTCCTTCGAGCTGGAAGGAAAATGACGGGGATGATCTATAATCAGATAAATGTGACCTGACACATCAGCCGGATTGCCGTCTTTCGTTCGCCTTCTCATCAGATAAAGAATTGCCCGCTTCGAGAAAGCTTTCTGCTGGGCGTCGATTGCTGCGATTCCACGATGGCTCGAGTGCCACACGATGAGAGGCAGCGTATTGTTGAACTGTAGCTGCCAAATTACTGTCAACGCGCTATTGCAAAATTAACGCACAGGCCACTTAAAACAGTGAAATTGTTCAAGCGTACAAGTTCGACCGACGGATAAAGGACGCTCCTCGGAAACTACGGCGTGGAGCCACGAGCCATGAGGAAGGCCTTGCCATCGTAGCTGCTGTGGCGGACAACCCTAGGTGTTCTGCTCAAGAGATTAAGGTAAACTTGGGACTGAAGGCTTCGAAGAGCACTGTGAAGCGTCGTCAGGCAGGCCTGAAAAGCCGAACAGCGGAACTGAAGGTCCTCCTACGGACCGACAACAAGGACAAGCGACTTCAGTTTGCCCAGCGCCACGCAGGCTGGATTGAGCAGGACTGGAAGAAGGTCATCTTTACGGACGAGTCCACTTTCACAACCTGTTGGGAGCAGAAGACGCGCATTAGGTGCCCTGACTGCACTCTGTAATATATTCCTGTACTATAATGTAGCTTATTGAAGGAATTTTTGTTTCAACTATAGATGCTTGGGAACTTGCGTCTGTTGCTCGGAATACCAGAAAAAATGTTTAAACATGTACCATAAAAGTGCTAGTTCAAGGAGCTTTTATAATCTTCTTTGGGCTTACGCAATGCAGCAGCTGGAATCTTCATTAGTGCACGTGAAATACGCATTCCACAGGGAAATATATCCTTTAATATATAGCTATGCTAGAGACGTCCGTAAAGAAGTCATGCTTCTTTAACCAACAAAAATATCAGTGAGGTAGTATTTTACATAATCTAATTCCCTTTCAGCTTTGCCACAGCTTTTTATCTGAGCGTGGCTGGCCATGCAGCCCGCGGACGGCTGGCTTCGCGGCGATCCGAAGCGCGGCCGCAACTGTAGCAGACGACAAGCGAGCGCCGCCCACAGCGCTCACTGCTCCTGCGCGAAACTTGTTGTCGCAGCTGGCCGGCGGCGGCGTCGACCAGACGACACGCGCTCCACTGTTCCCCTTAACAGTGGACCCCTCTGTACGTTGGGCGCACACACACGTTCAGGCTGGTGGTGGCCGTAAAAGACCGCGCCGGTAGCGACCGCGGTTTTTGAAACGGGCGAACGGCTATTACCTCCGTTCGGGCATTCGCCACACGTGTACTTTCAGAGTTGCGTCGCTGACGTTCGTGATCACGGCGACCGCGATTTTGTCTGCAGCGCTTTCAGTGCGCATGTACTGTGTGTGGCGGCCGCCATCTGTGAACTCGTCAACACGACCGCGATTTTCGGCAGAATTCGGTTCCGCCCGGGTGTTGCGCGCGTTGGCTGCGCCCATGCCGTCAAAACAGCGCATCGGTAACCCTTGACAGCAGGAAGCGTGACAACGAGCCGTAATTTCGTTTTGTCTCAGTGTAATGCGCGTGATGTCATACACATGGTGGGAGCTCTTAGTAGCGATTCCACCACGGCCCGCAGGCGCGTCACACCTGCTCGCCGCATGGGGTTGGTGCTTCTGAAGCGTAGTGTTTCGTCGTTGACCCCCTTGATAATAAAAATATCGGTAAGTTAGTGCTCTTTTGCATGCATTCGTTTTTCCGGACTGCCCGTTTTTCCGGATGTTTATGCGTTCCCGAGGGGGTCCGAAAAATCGGTCCTTGACTGTAGTCCTGGATTTTCTTCTGTTTCAACGACTTCGCTGCCTGCGACAGCACGCACGCCTCCACGTTGTCAGTCGGAGCAGCTGAGGCCGCAACCTTCCATATTCACGCAATAGCGCCGGTCCAACGCAAGTGCACTAATTACTTCGGCGGATGTAGGCAACGGGCCATCGTCAATTTCCTTATTGTTGTCGCTTTGGCTCGTGGTCGGCACGACGTCTGCGACGTAGTACTCATCTTGTAGCTGGCCCATGATGGTGACATCATCGTCCGCACTGACGAACTCGTCGAATGTCGATCCGTCGATAGCGCCCGGGAACTCTGCCAGCTCGCTCCGAACTTCGGCGGAAACACCTGCGGTGTCTTCAGTGCTGTCGTCGGAATTTGGGGTATCATCACCAGGCATGAAACACACCACCGGCACGGACCACGCTGAATGAGGACTCGAGGAAAAGAGGCAGCAGCAGGCACCCAAGCATAAAGAAAGAAAAAATGGCGCTCACTTGTACCGCCTCCGCGCCTCGGAGAAAGCACGACGGCCTCTGGTTGGCTGTAAGTGCTGGGAGCAGGCCAGGATCATTTTTTTGCAGGGGGGTGTTCGCCCGTGCACAGCCGGGTCTAAACCACTTTTTCTAGGGTGGCGCCGGCAGTTTTCCCCGCCACCGCGAGGGAAAGCCAACTTGCTGGGGCACTTTTGAGGCACATGGAGTTTGATATATCGGTTGTCGTTGCTATTTTCGTTCGATGTAACAGTAACTTTTGCTATATATTCTCAATGTAAATTTACCGTGCCTAGAAATTGTTCGATATATGGGATAATTTGATATAAACGGGTTCGATATATAGTCGGGCTCGACTGTACTTACTTTGTGATGGCGGAAAAAGAAAGAAAACTTCGCAACGCGGGGCATTTTAATATATGTAAGGCAAGATTGTTCGAAACGAAATTACCAGAACGAACAAAATGTTGCCATGCGGCTTTGAAACCAGAGAAAACAACGTTATCTGCCCGTACTTCATGCGAATTTTCTACGTCGCACAGTTATGTTTAGGAAGGTGGTTGGTTGGTTGTGTCAGGTTTTCTGGGCAAAAGCGACCATGGCTATATTGCGCGAAACGAGGATTCTCATCTACGGTCAGGGCGCTCGGTAGTTGGATAGCTTCAAGGAACAGCGCAAAGAACGACAGGACATACAGAAAAGGATAGCGTTGACTCCACCGGTGGATTCCCTGAGGAAATGTCCTTCTTAACGAGAGGAGCGGTGTCTTTGTTGCTGCAGAGCTAGCAGGCGACATACTGCGGGCGTCATTTATACAGTCGTGTAGTGGCGGCGACTTAAGGAGCATTCAGGTGCTTTGTTTAACTGATAACTACGGCGCGTGGGAACGCGCACGCGTACGGCTTTGCTTTGCCGCAGACGCAGAGTTTTTCCACGACCGGACAGGCAGAAGCTAACGGAAAGCTTGGAAAAGGGCACTTTTCTATGGAAAGCAATGGCTTCGACGACCCATTAACCCGGTCAATCCCACCACCCTTTTTCTGCCGCCTGTGTCGTGGGGCAGGCGCCCGCGTGGCGGAAGGAGTAAAAGGGGTGTAAACAAACATGGTAACGAGGGTCGCTTGTAATTCTGCGGAAGGGTACTGTGAGCCACGTTCATTCCACAGATGGATGACCTGAAAGCTTCCCTGAAACGGCGCTTTGCAAACCATCGGAAAACTTTGCAATATTTGCAATTTGTGTTGCCAAAGCACGCCTCCAAGGCCTTTCATTTTTACTTCAGAGATATGACAATAGCGCATATCGTTACGCTAAAAGGTGAATGGGAAATCTGGAAAACTAAATGGCAAGCCACGCAAGAGGAGGAACTTCCCCGCTCTATGACGGGCGCTTTACCTGAATGCAACAAAGCCCTCTTGCCGAACTTTCACACACTCAAGATATTGGCGACAATCCCAGCGAGCACAGCTGCTGCAGAACGCAGCTTCTCGACACTGAAAGAGTAAAAATATATTTGAGGAACCGAACAGCTGCAGAGCGGCTTAATGGCCTGGCTCTTATGCCAATTCACCGGATGCAAGTCAGTGTCGACGAAATTTTCACCGTGTTTATAGAGAAACCGCGACGCATGAAATTGGCAGGGTGAACCACTCTTTTCGGCCAAGCTGCATGGTCGTTTTTTTCTCTTTTGCATTGACTTTTACTATATTGTAGAACCACTCGCAATGTCATTCTTTGATATTGCTTCTTAAAACGAATGTTAGCGTTCTGCATCTTTTGTGTCACGAAAGCATCCGTGTTTTGTTTTTTTGTGGTTAAAAAAATTGTTTTCGCGAATATGTCTGTTTTTTTCTTTTAAGAATTGCTCTCATAAAGTGGCTCACGTTCTTCTCGCATGCCTGTAATTGAGACAAAATGTGAGAAATTGAGTAAAGAAAGCGTCCGACAAATAATCTTTTTATTTTCTGCAAATCCGTAGGTGGGCGCGAGATTCCTTTGCTTTGGGTTTTTTTTTTTTTTTTTTTTTTTTTTTTTTGTCGCTCCTCTTTCCGTCACTGACTCTGTATGGCCCTTCTTCGTCCAGATTACTTGGTTAGACAGTATTATTTCTCGTGCACACGCACTAGCTTTAGTGCAGTGTCAAAAACCTTGCTTTCCATCTCGGATTAACTCGCCTCTTGGACTGCATTGCACTCTGTTCTCTTTCTTGTCTAATAATTAAGCGCCTTCTATATTCCCGGGCAAGTTTTAGGGGCGAAGCTCCTTAGGGTATGGGTCGTTCCCTCCTCTGTCGTAGTAGTAGTAGTAGTAGTAGTAGTAGTAGTAGTAGTAGTAGTAGTATGTATGTAGCCACCTCGCGCCGCCGGGAGGCTCGCGCTCGCGCTCGGCGCATGAAGACAGCAGATGTAAGAGTGAGAGAGGACGCGTGCCTCCCGGCGCACGTCCTCTCTCACTCTTACATCTGCTGTCTTGTGAGAGAGAGAGAGCGAAAGGCACGCGTTGACTATGGTTCTTTCTTCGATGAATGCTCCACCAGCTCGCAAAGAAGGAGAACGCGCCCTCACCCGCGAGAGACAACGTTGGTGCAGGCAGCGTCTTCTAGCAAGTTTCTTGAATGAAAAATACCGACTGCTCGCGCTGGAGAACCGTTCACCGGCCACCCATATATATATATATATAGGCACTAGATCTTGACTTGCAATGAAGTGCCGGTGGGAGATTTCACTTGTGCGTAGTTGAACAATAAGGATTCGTAGCGTGCGCGTTAACTAAATTAATCCGGAACTCGGGACGATCTACGATGAACCTCCAGAGCTTTGCCCACTCATCATCATTCACTCCGTGGATATGCTGTGGATTTTTTTTAAGCATTGTATAATAATGACCATGCTGATATCGACGCTGTTGTAGCCCCCTTTTGTTACCCTGAAAAGGGCCTTTAAGGGTGAATAAATGATGCTGATGATCATGATGATGATGATGCTTTTGGGCCCACCCCGAAAAAAAATCCTGGCTACATGCCTGACTTGTCCTTTCTACTACATGCTCCTGCTAAAGGCCGAGTAGTCAAGCTGATAGTACGAAATTAAGAGCACTTTTCTGGTATGCTATAATATGGCCTTTTTTGAATATGACAAACAAATATATTCAACACTACCCTCCTTCTCCTTGCTGCTTTGCTTGCGATCTTTAATCCTGCATGAAAACAGCAGTAGCATAGTGGCTCAACCGTGTAACTGTGTAAAGAACATGATGCTGCTGAACATCTGTGCATACCCATGAAGAAACAAACTTACAGACGTGTGCTGAAAAGCTTCTTAGCCCAGATGCACAACGTGAAACTGAAAAGTACATTGCAATGTTCAGTTTCCCGTTTTGATTGTAGTGATAAGTTCTAAATTGCATTTGCAGAAAGTGGTGATTCTCCTTTCTTTTTCTTTGTATAGTTTTGCTCATGGATATGAACAACCTTTCTGGTTCACACATGTACTCACCTGCAGTCCCCTTTCTTTTCACATTTACTAAGTATGCTATGCCTGGGAGAATCTTAAAGGGCTCGTGAAACCTTTTCTGAAAATTTTATACCATGTGTATGTTTGAAATCCTGGCTTTCCAATCTTATACAATGTTTCATTGCACCGTGAGTTTTGACTTACAGCAGGAGTCTCAAACGCACGAGCCGCATGCTGCACGAGGCCCACTAACCATTTGCTAGCGACCCGGCCTGCCTGTAACTGTCTTCCTCCCATCATTATCGACATCCAGACTGTAGTTATTCTGGAGATCGGTATCGATATGTTTTTTTAATCCTGATGCCAATTGCAGTGAGAAATTACCAATACGGACATTTTGGTCATCCCGCCCTCCACACACACACACACACACGCACTCTCACTCACTCGCTCTGTACTATCGCCGTTGTCCACCAGCAGGGCTCTCTCTTGTGGCACAACATAATGGAGCATTCGTAAAAAAACCACATTTGCAATATTTTAACTATTTGAGAGCTGGGGCTCATTGTAGTTTCAGTTTATTTTCTCAGTGTCCTTTGCAGTTAATTACACATGGTTTATGAACGAAAGGTTGAAAAAGTTTAATAACACTCCAGTATTGTGAAATTAACGTTTTCTTTTTGACACAGGGTACTTTGCACTGTAATTTTATATTGTTTTCCCTGCTTACTGAACACTTCCTTGCTGCAGACGGAAAACCCCATAAGTCTTGTAATAAGGAAGTCTTCAGAATCTGTTTGCTTCATGTGTTTTTAAGGTGTTGTTTTGATATCTTGCTGTTTGTCGTTTACAAAGAAGCATTCCAGTGTGTCACGAGTAGCAGACTACGCTTGATGCACATCTCGTCATTCCTGTTCCTATTCTCGGCATTCCTATTCTTTTTACCACAGCTCTTAATCCAAAGCAGCACTTACCGACGGTAGTACCTCGTACCGTCCGATCATGCTTGCCAGTTGTGTTGGCAAAACGATGGAGAGAATGATTTTAATGCGCCTAGAATGGAACCTGGAGCACTGTGACATTTATCCAGACGCTATGACTGGTTTCAGACACGGTCATTTGACAACAGACAGCTTTGTTGGTCACATACGTCCAACACCGGAAAACCTGTAAGCAACTATCTGCCACTGTGTTCCTAGACATTAAAGGTGCTTATGACAGTGTCGCCCATAAAGCCATTCTGAGCACGCTAGATGCTGTAGGACTTGGTGGCAAGATGTATACGTGGGTATGCAGCTACCTACAGATGATGATGTTTATGTTCACACGGAGAATGGTCCGACACCAAAGCACCACATTAGCCAGGGAGTCCCTCAAGGCGGAGTGCTAAGTCCAACACTTTTTAACCTAACCCTCATTGGACTAGTAGACCATCTGCCAAGCACCATGCAACTTTCCATTTATGCCCATGATGTCTGCATTTGGACGTCCACTGTGACACGGCTTCAGCTTCATTCTCAGCTTCAGAAGGCAGCCACGTTGACGTCACATTACCTTCAGAAACAAGGACTCGAAATTTCATGCAAAAAGTGTGCAGTGGTGGCATTCACCAGGAAGCTGATGTTGGCATATAACATCTCCATTAATGGACAACTAATACCATACAGCAGAAGTCATAGGTTCCTGGGAGTAGTGATTGACCTGGTCTTGGACTCCGCACGTGAACTACGGGAAGAAACGGCTGACTGCTATCTGCCACTTGTTCAGATTCCTTGCAGGAAAAAAATTGGGGCCTGTCCATACACGCTATGCTACAGCTGTACAGGGTGCTGTTCATCACATTCCTGCGGTACAGCCTACCTGCAATCGCCAACACCTGCAAGACTAACCTGCGCATGATGCAGAGCATTCAAGCACAAGCTCCTAAGATATGCCTTGGCTTACCGCGCAGCGCGTCAATGGCTGAAACCATTGCCATAGCGCAGAATCTCTTTACCATGACGTACATCACTGTTGAGACCATGCGAACTCACCTCAGGCATGTGGCTAGGACCTGCAAGACCCTGCACGTCATTCAGCACTACTGTCAATGCACACAGTGCGGCATTTACTCCTGGGTACGCGACGGCAGCTAAGCCAGGGCTCCCCCCGTGGTGTTTGAGCCTCCCACAAGTACACCTCACAATTCCTGGGGTACAGAAGAAGTCAAATCTGCCAGTACCTGCGCTAAAGCAACTGAGCTTACACCTGTTGTATGACCGGTAGGTACAGTAACACATACACCTCTATACCAATGGATTGACTACGTCCTCCAGTTCTGGCGGAGCAGTGGTCGTACCATTCGATTAAAGACGTCTCGCGTCACGACATCCACAGCAGCAGAACTCACGGCTCGATATTGTGCACTAGAATTCATCAGTACTGAGAAGCTGAGAAAATGGGCTGTGTTTTCGGACTCATAGACGGCGTTACAATGCATATGGTCCATCCTTAGGCGTGGATGCCACGATAAGCTGATGTACAATATAATCGTACTTCACCACTACCTCAGAAGAAATGGCCACGAGATTGACTTTCAGTGGGTGCCTAGTCCCTGCAGAATCAGCGGCAGCGATTCTGCAGATAGTGCAGCTCGCACTTCCCATCAAGAAGCGAACACTGTTTTGATTCCGCTCTCAAGGACAGATGCTGCAATGCAGCTTCGACACCTGGCGTGCAGTCTCTCACTGGCTGAGTGGAACTCGCCAAACATCAGACGAACGCGGCTCTACCAACTAAACCCTTTCCTGCATCTCCGCCCTCCATCAGAACTTCCTCGACATGAGGCCATGCTTCTTTGTCGACTTTGGCTGGGAGTTGCCTTCACAAAGGTATACAACGCATTAATTGTAGCGATCGACAGTGCAACATGCGAGGTGTGCGATACCGACGAAACCTTCGACCATTTGCCATGCCACTGTCTGCAGTTCGATGTGGAAAGGAAAACACTTGTTCAGCCGCTACGCCAAATCGATGATCAGCTACTTTCTGTGCAGATGCTGCTTGAACACCACCCTCATCGCTCGTCGGCCCACAAGGCACTGAAAGCACTTTTGTGCTTCTTGAAGATGATGGGTTTGCGTGAACGCCTCTGACTGATGAAGTCGTCCTACAACATCTCTTTCGTTATTCCCCTTCTTTCTCTCTCTCCCATCTTTCTGTTCCCCCTTCCCATTCCCTCAGTGTAGGGTAGCCAGCCAGATGCCTTTCTAATTAACCTCCCTGCCTTTCTGTTTTTCCCCTCTTCCTCCTCCTACCTATGGTAGTTAGTATTTAAACTTGTTTTATATCTGAATCAAAAGTAGTTGATGACTTTTATACTGTTTTTGCATCTTGGCAACTTGCTGCAAAATTGAGGGAAGCTGCTAAAAAACGTCATTTTTCTTGCTACAAAATCTGCTCCAGAACTTTCCTGCTCATTCCCATCAGTGCACCTACCACACTGACAGCAATAAACTCCCAGGAGAAACAAAAGATAATTAAGTAACCAGCGTCGAACACACTCAAAACTTGAGCAATTTCAAATGGTGTGGAACTTGTGTTGGATTGTCACGTGATATGCTTCTGCCAGCCTCTGTTTCAGTATGCTCACCACTCAGCGTTGCTGCAGCTAAAGCTTTACCTTCCTTTTTACGCTGTTGTTAGTGGTCTGGTGTACTCCTGAAAGAAGGTCTGCAGCTGAAATGCACAAAAGCAGGCTTTATAAGGTGGGCTTTCACTTCTCGTTGAGTTTATTGACCAGCATGCCAGTGTCTGGAAAAGATTGGTCATAGATGCTTGTGTTGGCAAATTCACTCCACTGGGCTCATGAAAAGAATTCGTTTTCACAATCTCTGCTGCACAGATGACCCCCAAACTTAGTGAAAAGATGTTTAATAAACCAGCATTTAAGACAGTTCAAATCTGAAAACGCAATTCTTTTTTGAAAATCGGTGTTTTAGCCCTGCATCCCCCCTTAGGTTCCACTAAGGCATGACAGGCAATGGCATTGCTCTTCTTTGTAAAGGGTGCCACATGGCACAAGCATTGTGGCCATTTCCAGTGGTGACGTAGCTTCACAATTTTGTATAGAAAAGCCTATGTTTAATCTGCCATGTTACCTGTATACTTCACTTGGGCATTTCACATTTACTTTTATTCTCTTAGTTAATTTCCTTTCCCTGTGATCCTCTACTAGCTTCAACGCTAGCTAAGGAGGGAGGGTGTTTGAGGTTCAAATCGGCACCCTTCGATGACTCGAGTGCATGATGGCAGCGCGAAGGAAGAGCCGTTGCCCGGTAAAGAGAAGCTTTATTGCCACGCTCAGGCGTCTGCCCGGGTCCAAGCCCGAAATTCCGCTCTCTTCTCACATCCAAAACGTTGTCCCTTCAACCCTCGGTTAGACAGAGTCCCCCAACAAGCCAATCACACTTGGAGGTTGGCATCACCAAAACCAATCGCACAAACACTTTCATGACAGACACGGCATTGGTAAAACATACATCACAATCTACAACACGCGGGGGGATAGGTTCACTGCGCAACACGCGTCATCTCACTCCTACGTTACGCCTGAGTACCGGCCCTGACGTCCGCCAGCGCCGGAGGTCCAGCTCGAGCTAACCTACCCGCGCACCACGTTTCTCAAGAAGCTGCCACAACAGCGGCGAGAATATTTACAGGTCCTGGCCACTGACGATATATGCACGCGATAATGCGTCACTCTGTCATCGTAAGGACCCTCGGTCATTATGTGCAGCTGGGGGCTGGATTGCCTGCATGCTTCGAGTGCCGTAATTGCGACCAGAAGGCGATTGCACACAAAAACATCCACCGGTCGCATCTGTCCAAGCGGTCGCAAAACCAATTCCGTTTTCCTAAAGCATTGACAAAGGGCACGTGCAGATGCCAAACAGTAACTGAAACAAGGCGGCCATGCGTCGCGTCGCCCCATTTGCGCAGTGCGCTTCCCATTCAGCTCTTATCTCCTCCTTTTTGTTGCCAGCAATAAGGCGGCTCTGTTCTTCAATGGTGCCACCACAGAGTCGCCTTTCTTTCCCTGCGTGGGGTCTCCCGCATCCCCTTTTCGCAGAGCCGACACATGTCCTTCATTTGCGGTAAGTGCTCCGAACGGCTGTCCGGGGAATCGCTCTGCACTTTGAAGTATTCGCACAGTTGGGCCACCAACAACACACCGACTCTGCATACCTTGGACTAACTCTCTTTGTTCCTTCTCCCTCCTCTTAAATCTTTATTCTACCTTCCCCATTCCTATACAGAGTACAGGGGTGAGACAGCTGCTCATATTGCGCAGTTTTGATACAATTCCGTTTTCCTGCTGCAAACTGCTCCAAAACATCCTGCAAAGCAAGTATTTTGGTGCTCACGTCAGTTTCAATGGGGAGAAAAAGTGGAGTCGCGCAATGTGCATCGCGTGGTTGAATCTCAGGCGTCCGAGATTTGCTGCAGGCGCTTCGATTTTCGTGTCAGCGTACGTTGAACGAAAATCAAGACGTGTGCAACCAAGACACGTGGAAGCCATTATCTACATGCAATTGGAGTATCTTCCGCGATTAGTTGCCACCACGGTATTGCAGTGTTATAATAGAGCGCAGTGCGCTGGTGAAAAGCTCAGATGAGCTTCTTTGTAATGGTTTGAAGCAGAAAAATCTTGACAAAATCTAAAGTTACCAGACTCTCCTGACAAAAGAGAACACTAACTAACCTGCAAGAAGTGCTAGGGATCCATCCTTCAGAAGCTAAATAAGAAAATCTACAAAAAAGTCAAAGCAGTAGTTCGCGAAATCATGTGAGTGGTCATAACTAAAGGACTTGCTTTTTGGTACCGCGAGAATTTTTTTTTCCATTTGAGATGTCTACTGACCCCTGGTTGTGAAAAAGATACTTGGCTGCCTGGGCTGCTCTAAATCCTACTTTTTGAGCTCTTAAGACATCGTATTAATTGTCCTTAGCTGCTCCAAATCAATGTTCTCCTGCTCCAAAATGAAGATTTCGTTGCTCCGAAAACTGCTCCCAAGTTTGTTTCTGCTGTCTTACCCCTGAGAGTAGCGTGTCAGCGGTTGTTGTACACACGCCAGCAAAAATCTGTTTTTCCAAATAAAGAGTGTCTCTCTCTCTGTGACATGTAAAAGGCTAGGTCCTGTCATAATTTTAACTATGTGTGCATTAAAGCACGAAGAATGTTTAATGTATTGAGCAACAGAAGCACAAGTGTAACCAAGCCTTGAAGACAAGTTATAGCAGTGTGAGGCAGAAGGTACTTCCCCTGTCACTTGCATATTTCTTAAACCTGGCAAAAGGTGGCACCTTGACTTAATCAGTGGTAGAGTTACTGGGGACTCTAACGGTGCGTGTTCAGACATAAGAAGAAGCTGCTACAGTCATAAGGAATGTCTTATTACGACATTGGAGAGGATGACGTTTGTGCTCGTGGAGAATTCTTGCCTCTAAACTGAGCGCTTCATAAGTAACTTGCCAAATTTGTGTAACTTTCCAGTTGGCATCTTTAGGGCTTGTAAAAATGACATTTAAGCATTGGCATTCTTCACTGATGTAAACTTGATTAAATTGTAATCTATGTGATTTATTTCTTCCAGGTTACACCACAAAAAGCTGTGAAAAGGCGAGTGGGATACAGAGCGCTTCAAGAAATAAAACGTCTGCAGTCATCTACAGTGACACTCATCCCTCGCCTTCCATTTGCTCGTGTTGTGCGTGAGTTGCTCTTTTGTATAGCTGGAGAAGATTTCAGGATGCAGAAACTTGCGCTGAAAGCACTCCATGAAGCCAGTGAAGCAGTTATTGTGGCAATTTTGGAAGGCGCAAATATTTTGTCTCATCATGCTCGTCGTGTAACACTTATGAACAGGGATTTGGATGTGTTCCTTGTCATATTAAGAAGCTATGGCAGTCTGCACACCTGCCTCAACTAAAGGCATAATCTTTTTATTTTTATTATTATTATTGTTGTTCTTATTGGTTTTTTGTGTGTGTGTGTGTGAAATAGCCATCCACTACATTAATGATGTGCCAGATATTGTTACCTTTCATTTGCCAGAGACTGAACAAAGTAAGAGACAATGAAAAGCGATAAACATCAATTTTATTCTGCTTTTTCTACGCATTTAACTTATTCCAATTTGTATTGAAAATTTTACGTTGCTACGAAGTTCTTAAAGCTAGAATAATTGTGCTTGTTATTTAAGGTTCCAAATACAAATACAACTGGTACAACTACTACATGAACTGTTGAGAGGATACGTTAAGCACTTATTTGGAGATTGTTTTACATCGTGTCTACAATGATGTCGCACTGCCCCTTTGCATTTCATTTCATACCCATAATACCCATAAATGTAAGCCTATTTTTGCTAAAGCAAAAAAGATTCTAAAATTTATTCTTTGTGTTGGCATTTGTTGAGTTCATTGTTAACAATTTTGTCTTTGTATGTGTCTGTCATCTCTTTTAGTTTTTATATATATGCACACACACATTGCCCGTTTATTTCTTATTTACTTTACTGTCATTTTTATACTGATTGTGTACACCTCCCCCATGTAATGTTTATGCATGGGTCTTCAGTGTAAATAAAATCACCTTGAAGCAACCTAATAAAGGATTGCAATCATGCTTGTACCACTAATGTATATGATGCATGTTGTAGCCTTATTCCATATTAGGACAAAGCAAGTAGTGAGCAAAATCTTAAGCTTTACAGTAACTTTCGCATAAGCAGCATAATCTTCTCTAATCACAGGTTGTGCAGCAGCAGCTCCCTGCGCAGGTTAATTTGGCCACCTAGGTTTCTAACTTGTTAATGTGCACAGACTAAATTCTTGGTGCATGAATACCTACCTTTGAGTTGCATTCCCTTCACATTATGGCCATGGTAGCTGGTAATCGAATTTAAGTGACCCTGTGCCCACTGCAGCAGAACTTGGCTCCCAAATCACAACAACGGTCGTGGCAGACAGTAGTCCATCAGGTGCTGAAAGATCAATTCTTTGAACAACTATGAAGTATTCCAGGTATGTCCTCATGCTATCCCAAACTAATTCGTTGCAAAACATTTGGCTTAAGTGGCTGTACTACTATGGTGCTGACTTCTCTCAGATACTGTAAACATACCCTTCAGTGCATGGTAGTGCCCCTGATATTTAGGCAACCTGTTTTACCTTTAGGCTGCTTGTTTGTGAGAAGAAATCGATGGGTACCAGAAATGGGTGCTTTTATTTGTAAGCTATCAGACAGTGACTAGAGGTTAGACAAACAAGTGCAACCTTTCAACACAATTTCATTGATGAAATAGGGAAAAGTTATATATATGCAGACAAGTATGTGGACATGCATTTCGGGTACCAATTCTCTGTTTTCATGAAGCCTGTCATTAATTCATGTTGCTGTCTTGCCTACAGACATAGTGCTGCACGAAAGTGGAGTCTCGTACACAACGTTCTGTGCGCATGTCAAATAAGTACTGGTCTTTGCACATATTTGAACTGCCCCCCCCCCCCCCCTTTTTTTTTCACTTTCTTTGGTACATAGCGTAGGGATCAGAATTTTGTTGGTACAAATACAGGACTATTAGATGTGTTTAGCATTGTGGGACATCCACTAGTGGAGTTTCCTGTTCTGTACAGGTGCTACGTAAGCTCTCTCTGCCTAGCAAGGCCTAGATAACTCCCATGTGCTCCCACATCCGCTCGCTTCCAGCTGCCATACTCAGCTGCACCAAAGCAACTGGGAAACGCAACATGATGACGCAGAACGGACCTTTTCCGTAAACACATTTATTCTCGTACGGGAGATCGACGGTTGAAGAGCACTACGCCAGGCGTCTGCTCTGGTAGTTGTTCGTACACGTGTTCGACGAACGGTGGTAACTTGGGCCTCTGCCTGTGTTACCTGCAATGGAATCGTGAGATACGGTGGCTACTTGGGCATCTGCCGGGGTAGGCAACAATCCTCGATGAGAGTTCTGCGACTCTACACGCTTGTAGAGCCACGTAGGCGATGGGCTGGTAGCCACGACACACGAAGGCAAGCCTAGGCCTACCTGGGCTATCCCACAGCATTGCTTCGGGCCGTCTGCTCTTAGGGAGCCTGCATGACTAAAGGCAGTCATGTAGGCTCCCTATCCACTCTCATCGCCGTTCATCCATCCAAGCCCCCTTTTGTCTCGTAGGCGCTACCCATCTCTCCTTACGTCCCCATCGTCATACTCTCGGTCCAATCCGTGAGCGCCTCCTGACGCGCACGTGATGGTGACGTCTGCCAACAGGTTCGGAATAGGAGAAAAAGGAGATACCGCCGCGAATGGTGCCCGCCGTGCACTCTGCCATCGCGGGCAGGCGGTTTTTAGAGAGCAGGGCCCCTGCCCTCTCTATTCTCCACAGCATGCATAGGAAAGTCCCAAACTCTAAGACTGTATTGGGGCCTCCTGATAGAGCAGTTATGATATTACACAACAGTATCGTAGCTGAGAGGTCTGAACAACAAAGCACTTTGAAAAGTATATAACAGTACACAAAACAATAAATCTCTAAAAAGGAGCAATACTAGCAAGTATATATTATGTGCGGTTTTAGGAAACCCTGCTTGTTCCTTAGGTTGACTGAAATCTAAGGTGGCACAAATTCTGTTAGCGATTACCTTGGTAAACACCTTGTAGACGACTGACAGTAAGCTAATCGGCCTGCAATTTTTCAAATCCTTTGTCACCTTTCTTATGGATTAGGATGATGTTCGCATTCTTCCAAGATTGCCAGTTTTTCCAGTTCAGGTTTTAGTTCTCTGTTAAATGGGCATAAATATCTAGTACTTTTTATCATAGATGGTGAAGTATTCCAAAACTATATTGGTACCAGCCTGGGAACACTTAGGATTGCATTATCAGAATTTTTGGTGCTACCCTGTTTCCATTAAGACCACGTGGGTGCCCAAAGGTTCAAGGTAGATGACAAAGTGCATAGGAAGCCACTGGTGTAGCAGAAATGAAACAGTGGGTCAAGTGAACAGTATGTTTTAAGTATAGGCTTACCAGAAAATGAGCTGGATTAACTGTGGTGTCATCTGCACCAAAAATTATGTAATTCATTGCCTAAGTTAGGTGACGATAAGGTCTTCGGTGCGTGTCACACATAACATTTTCAATTCTAATTTTTGTACTTGGTATTTCTTTTCAGATTTTTAAAAAATTTTACTTTTCTGGATGCATATCATACACATGTACAGGTCTACAGGGGATGTCTGGATGTCCTGAACCCTTCCTGAATTTATATGTGCAGTGCCACCTTACTGTGAAGTCCTTCTTCCCAGCTGTTACTGCTATAGACTATAGGCTGCAGCATTATAAAATCGTTGGCACCATAAATAACATGAACCACTTTCTATCGGGGCAGCTACAGGCAGTCTGAGATTACCACCCTTCTTGAAAATGCTTTTTTCTCTAAACTCTGCCAAGTGGCTGGGTTCACGGTAGCAATAGTTGTGCTGCCCGCCTCAGTCACAATGTGGCTGCTACGTTTTTCCGTGGCCTCCGAGATTCCTTGCATGCCGGTCATTGTGGAGACTCGAATGTATGACACCGGATGCCACAACTGTACCACAAAACATACCCATCCATACCAAGGAAACTACAAATTATGTGGTGTGTGTGTAGAGAGGTGGAGGAAATGACAACTTGTACTTGTCTGTAAAGGGTATAGTGGTCGCGACATACGACGCCTATAGACCTTTCCATCGGCACTCTCGCACCGGCGAGCCGGGCGAGCCGGAACCTGTTTTTGTCGTCTGCTACCGCGCGGGAGAGAGCTCGCCGCGCCACGCCCCCCTTCGTTGGGCTCTTTGTTGCGCCGAGCCGCCCATACGTTTTGCCGTGCTTGCACGGTGCGCGCGCTGTTTTTCGCGCACTAGAGCGATTTAAAATGTCCTTTAAGAAGAGCCTATCGAGAGGGCATCACTGCATTGTTTACGGTTGCATTTACAACCAGAAGAAAAGAAATGCTGCAGGTAAACAGCTGTGCAGCACGCACGACGTTGCGCAGGAGGAGTGCGGCTGCGCACTCACTGACGTAATCGTGCCAAAACGCCTCTCCCGCTCATGTTCCCACGCGGTCTAACGCTGAAGTGGCCAGCACCCCGTGAACCCTAGTCAGTGCCGTTCTTAGCATATGGCACGAAGTTCCCAGATTTCTTCTTTCATTCTCTCTCCCTACTAGATTATCTTCGACTATGAGGGCTAAACGCGTGTCGCGGTACTATCAAAGCAAGGGGTTTTAGTACGGACATTCCTTTTTTTTGTTGCTATTGTACTTGCTGCTGTATGCCTTCGGCCTGTGCTACGAGCACTTCCTCATTGACTTTCAACCCGTAGCAGCAGCCAAGAAACAGTCTGTCTTCTCCTTATGTGAGCCGCTGTATGCACATTTCCGGAACCTTGGTCGTTTGTTGGAGGGAGGCTCTACTGTCATGTCCCTCTCAGCAGTCCCTATTTTGTCTGTCTAGTGCCTGCTGGTACTTTTCTTTTATACATATAGTTTAGGTTTTATACATATAGTTTCGCGTCTTTAAAAGGCCATCCACCGAGCGAATAGAAAAATCATGCAGAGCGAACAAGCGTGCGGGTCGGTCCTGCGCAGAGCAAACCAGGCGGGCTTGTTTTGTTGAACGGCAAACGTGCTTCAGCATATCCCGTGACGCGGACGCTTCCCTTTAAAAAAGAGAGCTCGACGGACGTCGATAATGCATCAATCTGTGAAAACGGACCCGAATGAATGCTTCTTAATTATGACTATATATGCATGATCCATAACCATGATTATATCTTATATCACATCCCTCAGGCTTTACTTTCCCTTTGACACCCGGCCATCTTGACCTCCTTCCCTTATATTTATTTTTGCAGAATCATGTTCATGACATTAGCATACCACGTCACGTGACTATGACCAATATTACATTCTTCGACATGCACGTTTTGTTTGACACCCATATCGATCACCTTCCAGTAGTTTTATTTTTGCAGAATCATGCTCACGTCATAGCATGATATGAGCATATCATGTCATGCCATGAACGTAACTACGACTTATATTACATTCTTCGACATGCACCTTTTGTTTGACACCCATCTCTACCACCTTGCAGGATTCTTATTTTTTCAGAGTCATGCTCATGTCATTGCATGACCTTCGCATAACATGTCGTGAACGTGACTATGAACAACATGAGATCTTTCGACAATCACCATTTGTTTGAGACCTACTTGACCCCTTTCCGTTAGTTTTTGCTTCGTCATGCTCATGTCATATGTATTTCATGTCATGAACATGACTAACTCTATCGCGTCTCTCGACCTACATCTTTTGTTTGACACCCATCTTGACCTCCTTCCTTTACATTTGCTTTGCAGAGTCATGCTCATGACATAAGCACGTCATGTCATGAACATGACTGTGACCAATATGACATTCTTCGACATGCACCTTTTGTTTGACATCCATATTGATCCCCTTCAACTGGTCTTATGTTTGCAGTCATGCTCATGTCATAGCATGACCTGAGCACATCATGTCATGTCATGAACGTAACTATGACTAATATTACATTCTTCGACATGCACCGTTTGTTTGACACCCATATCGATCCCCTTCCAATAGTATTATGTTTCCCGAGTCATGCTCATGTCATAGCATGACATGATAACATCATGTCATGTCATGAACGTGACTATGACCAATATCACATCCTTCTAGATGCACTTTTCGTTTGACACCCATCTCGACAGCCTTCTTACAGTTTCAAGCTTTTCCTTGTATTAGGTGTCATTAATTAGATGTTTTGCGAAATCAGGTCATTCTTTAATCGCGATTTGGTAATTATCACTGTGCACTCTCAATACCGTAACCGCTCTAAACTAGCTTGTGTGACTTACAAACATAAGTTAGCGATCTTTAATCGTTGATTTCTGCACATGCTCACTTTCATAGTTATAGTCATGAACATGACTTAAAGCCTGGCTATCATGCTGATTATGCCTGAGTCATGTCCGCGTTAAATTAAGGGTTCGTTTGATATATCGTGTTACGTGATCAGTGATTTATTTCTCAAGGTATCGTTTCTTGTGATAATTCTTCATAAATTTGGAACCACCCTCTTTTAAAGACACTGACTGAAACATTAAGGTTACTCTAATTGAGACACTAAGGCTCTCGTCTTAATGAGTGGCACCATTGTTAGCAAAAGCAACAGTATTTCTATTATGAGGCGAGTCATCTTAAAACAGTAACTCAAACGAGGAAGAGGCGACACCGTTCCCGGTTTCCCAGTTTTACTGCGACCAACCGGCCCCGCTGATCCCGCCTCTGCCCGCCCAATAACACGCAAAACAATACCGATTGCAACTGTCCTGCTAATCAGTCAGATCCCACATAATCACAAATGAACCTACCTAACGATTCCGCGATGTTTACAAAGAGCGAAAGCGATAGCTTGCTGAAACACACACAACGAATGCACGCGTCCGCACAGAGAGCCCGGCGAGCAAACAGCCCAAGATGGCGCCGCCGCTAGACGTCGCTAGCGGCTTTTCATGGCGGCGCCCAGGAGGGCTCTATTGGAAAGGTCTATAGACAGTGGCGCGTATAGACCTATTCCACCCGGCCTACGTCACGAAGATGCGGTGGCGCTGTCGTCGGGAGTTTTGGTTTCGCATGGTAGGCATCCGCCGGCGCGCCTACCGTAGCAGCCGCTGCGTTTTCGCTGGTGCGGGCGCTTCTCACCGCCGTGAAATGAAGAAAAAAGTGTTCGCCGATGACCTGCGCCGTGGGTTCGTTGCTCAGCAACGCACAAGATATGTGCGATAAGTTTTTATCGGTTTCTTGCTTATGTCTGTCTTAAGGAAAGGGGCGAACCTGTAATGCCGGCTGTTCGGCGCATCTCTTATGCGCCAAACATTTTTGTCACGGCTAAGCATATGTGTAATTATTTGGCGTTAGTGCGGCATGTTTCATTTCAGAGAAATAGCATCGTCACAAGTTTGTCAAGTGTAATGCTCGACACCAAGTTTCTTGGCATAAACAAAGTGCGGACACAGAGCGATGACGCTTACCGCTAAGCGCGCACGACGTTAGCTTAGCTCGATGTGTAGAAGTAATCGCGGTCGCCGTGTATTATTGAAGTGGGGAAGCTATACATACGTCATGCGAATTTCAATCACTCAAATGAAACAAATATATAAGAGCTTAATTCACGTAGCCGTGAGCGAAAGGTCGATTACAGCGACGCTTTTGCAAATTGCTTACGGCTGCGATAGCATACACACGAGAAGTGTCGTTGGCAATGCTGTAGTGGTTATGATGCGCTTTAAATTTTTTTTTCGATTGTCAGACTGCTCGAATGAACTACACGCTTGAAATTGGCCGCGTCGTTACAGGACTTCACGCCTTCACGATCGGAACTAAGCGTATGGACAGAGCCGCAAGCCGCGGTTATGCGCCTTGCTGGCGGTTATTTGAGAGCCTTGTCCTTGGCACGTTATTGCTTTTTTGTGTGTGTGTGTGCGTTATCACAGCCGTATTTACATAGGTTCTAGCGTCACCAATATCGCATGCTTGAGTACCTATTCCGTTACATTTGTTTTTGCGCAAGGATTTCGTGTAGGGATTAGAGGCTTTAGTCCGAAACAGTATTTTAGCTGAGGCATCTTCAAGTCGTATTTAAACAAGTCTCACTGTTGCAAGTGGTTCATCCTTGCGCTAGTTACCGAAATAAAGCATACGCATGAAGCGATGCCGACATGATAGCTCGCGATCGTTCGCATCATGTGGCAAGATGCTTATCCTTTCAATCAATTTCTCACATCTTGTCATAGCTGGGCGTCGGCACATTCTTTTCTACATTCATCGAATGCTTCCTACAGAGCTAACGCGACTTCATCTCACGCGGCTGCCCTTCGCAAACTGTTGTAAATACGCCGTCGGCGCTCCGACACCCCGTGCTCGGAGGCAGCTTTCGCACGCGCTTCGCCGGCGGCGGTGGCGCGACCGTGCGGGGTCGGTCGCGGCAAGCGGTGGGCGGGGCCTCCGCGCCGCGACGTCGACACAAGCCCTGGTTATATCGCCGGTGCCTACCACTGTTTACCAACATGGAATAGGTCTATACGAGCGGCGGAAGGTACGTCAGGACACAACGAAAGTTGAGGTGCGATCTGTTCTTTATTTCGCGCGTCTCACGCAACGCGGTGCTGGCGCTGCGATCGGCGCAGATATGAGCGAGCGCGGGGAGCGCATAGGGCGCACCGCTACAAGGCTCCCCCCTGTGGAGGAGAAGGGCGCATGCAACGCGTTTGGAGTCGATTATACTAACTTTCGGGAAGCGGAACCGAAACACATGAATTTGGCATGTACGCAGGTTTCACGCGGTCGATAGCCACGACGTCCGTGCGGCCGTTCATAGTCACAGTGAAGGTCTTGTCGGTACGCTCAAGCACCTTGAAAGGGCCTTCGTAGGGCGCTGTAATACCCCTGTCACACTGGACGTTTTAATGTCATTCGAACGCAATGACATTCGCATCGAATGACATTATTCCGCTGCTACACGGCGACATTTAACATCATTCGAATCGAGTGACTTCTGAAATCGAATGAGTTCGAGCAACTCATTCGCATTCGCAGTGGGACCGAATGTGTACTCTCTACCCCAGAGACAACGTAAACGTGCGGCACTGAGCATTCCTAATTTGTGAAACGTCATGTGAAAATGGTATTACTTTAGCGCGTTTGCCGATATTCATCATTTTAAAAAGAAAACAGCCAGGCAAGCCGTAACAAAATGTGCTTACTCTCGACATCAGCGGCGTCTGACAGGCTTCGGTATTTCGCCACAGGATGCAATCGCGAACGCCGTTTGCTTGAGCGCAGCGCTTATTTTACTGCGTCTTAATTTAGCGTCTGTGTTTGTCATTAACGCGCTTTGCTTGCAAAAGCAGTGAGTGAATGGTTCGGCTGCTGCAAGTCAGCGCCCCCTTTGAGCGCTGCCGTATCAGCTGCAAATTATTCTGTTGGTGTAATTCAGTGAAGCAAAGCCCTGCGTTTATTTTAAATAAAATAGGACGACTTTTCAGCCACTCTGCACTTACGCTCTGCAGCTTTTAGGTCCAGTTCCTTTGGAACTATCGTCACTGATATCGTAAACGAATGGCATTACTTCTTCGTGTGTAGCACAACCGCGGGTCGAATGACATTCGCTGCACCGAATGCCATTCGAATCGAATGACGTTAAAACGTCTAGTGTGACAGGGGTATAAGAGACGGCCGGATGTCTTCACGTCGTACAAAGACATGACTTGAAGAAGCAAGGTCCTTGCTTACGAAAACATCGTAGTTCGAAGGTTGTCGTGCGGGCGTTGGTCGCAGACGCATTCGTTCTGATGATAACGATATTCGCCTACAAAGGATTCACATTTCGCTGTTTTTGATAAAGGAACTATTTTACCGATATGTCTGTCACATTAACTTCCGTACTAATCGCTCAACTCTTGAGCTCATCGTTATGACGAAAGTAAATGTTATGGTTTCACTACCCAATTACAAGCTTGACTTCAGTATATTCTGATCTATTCGCCAGGACCATTGTTTAGTCAACACACTGGCAGTTGATGTGCGGAGATGCCGCGTTCGTTGGTCTTAAAGGCCACACAGCAAGTTTTAGTCAGCGCCTGTTTTGTCTTCGCGCTATATAAACGCATACCAACTGGCCCCGCTCATCACGTTAGCTGTTATGAGAGCGATCGACATCGTTGTGCATAGCTGAATTGCAAAAAGAATTGATTGAAACGGTTGTTATGCAATTGACGTGTTAATTGTAACTGACTGTGACACATTAACTGTCAGTGGCAGTAAGAAAATGAAGATGATCGAAGTAAATCGTACTTAATAAGTAGTGTGGGGAGGCGTGGCTGCTGAGCAAGCGCAAAAGTTTATTATTAGCTCTTCCCCTTTTTGCGAAAGTAACTGAACGACATTCACAGGGCAAGCAGCGAGAATTCTCTGCACTTTAAGTGATAGCTCTTATGATGAAACACTCATATGGACAATCAGCCTCCTATATGGGTCAATGCACCTATGCATGGTTATGAGTGCTTTTGAAGAGTAGTGTAAGGGTCGTCGGAATGAGTCGGAGAACACGGTATGCCAAGGTGGTCAAGTAGGCGCCGGAAAAGACGCGCAGCCACGTGGTGAACAGGTGGGGTAGGAGGAGACCATTGTGGGGATGTAATGTACAGCTGGTTTGGCGCCCGCACCCCCTCCCCCGCAGCGTGGTGGGCAGCAAGCGTACCCAATGTATTGTTCACGGTTGTCCTTTGTTAGTGCGGCGTCGGAGTGTCGATCGCCGTTTGTGATTGGCTGTGAGGGGTTCAAGGGCGGAGCAACCGGTGTATATAAGGTGGCCCCTTTTCCCTGGCAGAGAGAGACTGGAAGCAGAGGTTGGAAAGGCTGAAGGTAAGCAGTAGGTTGGAGGGTAGCCCGAAGGTTGGCGAGGACGGAGTGGATACTGCTAGAGAGGACATCTAGCACGAGTCTGGGTGGTGGTTACGGTCGCAGGAGCAGTGCTATGCACAGGGGTCGGCTCTGCCGAACGGAAGCGATCGTTCCACCAAGGTCCTCCCAACCCGGGCTCGGGCGCGGATAGTACTAGAGGGGACATCGAGTACGAGTCCGGGCGGTGGTTGAGGTCGCTGGAGAGGTGCTACGCACTGGTCGGCTCTGCCGAATTGAAGCGACGGTCCCACCGCTAGGCCCTACCAACCGATGGCTCCACCTAGGTCCTACCAACCGAAGCTAAGTCGTCTATGTGTATGTAATGTCTGTCTCGTATATAAAGTCTCGTGTTGTGTTTGTATGAAAGGCTGGTATCCATCTTTCAAGTCGACAACGCGACGGCGGGCAGATAGCAGGAAGGCTTCCGTCCATCCTTCTTCGCAGCAGCAATGCTAGCTGGAGGAGCTCGGCTCCGAAAGGAAGAAGGGAAGCAGGACGAAGGAGAAGGGGGGAAGAGAGGACAAGTAGTTCACCACGACAAGGCCTCACCTTCTCTATCTACCATTATCCTTTTCTGTAAAATTTACTGGCGCAGTCGACAGGATCGCAACAACGACGGCAGCGAGTGCTCTGCATTCGCAGAAGAACGTCGTGCTGCGGGTGGTAATCCCCTCCGGGGATGGACAAGACGACGAGCTCCCACCGGGAAGAAGCCAAGGGCCAAGAACAACCACGTCATCGGCCCAGGAGAGGCGACGAGGACACTACACCAACAGCGCAGGCAAGGCTTGACGACGAGGGCGGACCGGCACCTCGGAAGGCGTCGTGGAAGCAAGCGGCATCGTCTCAAGTGGTGAGTCCTCTGGGATTCGTGCATTTCAACAGTAACACTGGCTGGTAGTGTTATGGTCCTAACCAGTGCTAGGAAGTCGGCAGTGGTTCTCCGAGGATGGTTTGGTGCACGAGAGGACTAGACACGCGGTGGACACTCTTGGCATGTGGACATTGAGACTGCTCAACGGATTCATGCACGGCCGAGTGTGCGCGTCAGCGCAGTGTTGTGTGATTGTGTGTCAGGGGCGGCAGGAACTCGGAGTGTCATTGTTATTTGTTTGTTTGTGTCATTGCAGTGTGCAGTGTAACGACGCGGCGGCTCGTTTGGTAATGGCTATGCCATTGATGTTTGTCAATTGATGTGTTGTCAAGTCTGTGTGCCGCGTGGGTTTTTGTTCTGTTAGTTTGTTTTGTGGTTGTTTCTTTGTTTTTGTGAACGCCGGTCACGGCGGTTTATGTCCATTCCGACGCACCTTTGTTGTATGTAATTAGCGTAGCTGCATCAGAGCGCTACGCTAATCTTAGGAAGGGCGTGTAAGGGTCGTCGGAATGAGTCGGAGAACACGGTATGCCAAGGTGGTCAAGTAGGCGCCGGAAAAGACGCGCAGCCACGTGGTGAACAGGTGGGGTAGGAGGAGACCATTGTGGGGATGTAATGTACAGCTGGTTTGGCGCCCGCACCCCCTCCCCCGCAGCGTGGTGGGCAGCAAGCGTACCCAATGTATTGTTCACGGTTGTCCTTTGTTAGTGCGGCGTCGGAGTGTCGATCGCCGTTTGTGATTGGCTGTGAGGCGCGCGCAACGTGCAAGCACGGGGCGCGCGCTGTTTTTCGCTCACTAGAGCGATTTAAATTGTCCTTTAAGAAGTCTATCGACAGGGCATCATTGCATTGTTTTATGGTTGCATGTACAACCAGAAGAAACGCTGCACGTAAACAGTTGTGCAGCAAGCACAACGTTGCGCAGGAGTGCGGCTGCGCACTCACTGACGTACTCGTGCCAAAACGCCGCACCGCTCATGTTCCCACGTGGTCTAACACTGATGTCGCCAACACCCCCCCAACCCTAGTCAGTGCCGTTCTTAGCATATGGTGCGAATGTCCCAGATTTCTTCTTCCATTCTCTCCCTACTCGATTAGCTTCACCCACAAGAGCTAAACGCGTTTGACGGTACTAGCAAAGCAAGGGGTTTTAGTACGGACAATCCTTTTTCTTTTCTTCTTTTGTTGCTCTTGTCCTTGCTGCTGTATGCGTCCGGCCTGTGCAGTGCAAACCAGGTGGGCATTTTTTGTTGAAGGGCAAATGTGCTTCAACACCTTATGTGACGCCGACAATTCCTTCAAAAGAAAAAAAGAAGTGGGAGCTCGACGGAAGTCGATAATGAACTAGGCTGCGAGAACGGAGCCGAATGATTGCTTCTTGACCATGAGTGCGATAAATGGGAAACCCGATTAGAACAAAAAAAAATCCAGGTCTCACGCACCGTGGGAGCCAATGTTATGCCAAGATGGCAGCGATGTAATTGTAAGTATTAGCCAACGTTATTCATTCAAGAGAAAGTCAGCACACAATAGCCGACAGTTGAAGGAACTCTAGCCAAGAGTAGCTATCTAGCGTTGGTTTTAACTGAGTAAATGCCGCACATATGACATGGCTTATACATCGTGCCATAACATTTTTACGATGTTAGGCACACAGATATACGTGTGGCATTTACTGACTGACTATCACACCTTGTTAAAGTTTACTTGCTTTATTATCAGTGTTCGAACGCCGTTGCACTACTTAGTGAGTTTTGTCGTTATGTTGAGTAATGACCATATCGAGCCACGATCATGTCGTGTCATGAACATGATTATAAAATGTCACATCTCTCGAGCTGTACCTTTAGTTTGACACGCATTTCAAACCCCTTAAAGATTTCATGTTGAGTCATAATCATGTCGTGCCATGACCATATCGTGTCATGAAAATGAGTATAACTCATATCACATCTCCCCCTGTGCCTTTTGTTTTACAGCCGGTATCGAACCCCCTTTTGCATAATGATGCTCATGTCATTTCATGTAAGCGATGTGATGAACATGATTATCACATCCCTCGAGGTTTACTTTTCCTTTTACACCCATCTTCACCCCTTTCCGTTAATTGTCGCTCTGTCATGCTCATGTCATATTACGTATTTCATGTCATGAACACGACCAACCCGTATCGCCTTTCTCGATCTATATCTTTCGTTTGGCACCGAACTTGACCCCTTCCCGTCAATTTTTGCTTCGTCATGCTCATGTCATCGCATGTATTTCATGTCATGAACGTGACTAAATTGCGTTCATGCCATGTCATGAACGTAACTACCACCAATATTACATTCTTCGGCATGCACCTTTTGTTTGACACCCATATCGATCCCCTTCCAATAGTATTATGTTTCCAGTCATGCTCATGTCATAGCATGACATGAGCACATCAAGTCATCATGAACGTAACTACGACCATTATTACATTCTTCGACATGCACCTTTTGTTTGACACCCATATCGATCCCCTTCCAATAGTATGTTTCCAGAGTCATGCTCATGTCATAGCATGACATGAGAGCATCATGTCATGTCATGAACGTGACTAACTCTGGACCTGTATCTTTCGTTTGACACCCATCCTGACCTCCTTCCTTTACATTTGTTTTTGTCATGCTCATGACATGAGCACATCATGTCATGTCATGAACGTGACTACGTGAATATTACATTATTCGATATGCACCTTTTGTTTGACACCCATATCGATCCCCTTCCAATAGTATTATGTTTCCAGAGTCATGCTCATGTCATAGCATGACATGAGAACATCATATGTTATGAACGTGACTATGACCAATATCATATCCTTCGACATGCATCTTTCGTTTGACACCCATCTCAACCGCCTTCTTACAATTTCAAGCTTTTCCTTGCATCATGTACGTGTCATGAATTACATGTATTGCAAAGTCAGGTCATTCTTTAATCGCGATTTGTTCCTTATCATGGTGCACTGTCATTATCATAACCACTCAAACGTGGCTTGCGTGACTTACAAACATTAGCTTGCGATTTTCAATTATTGATTTCTCGACAGGCAACTCACTTTCATAGTTATAGCCATGAGCATGACTTAAAGCCTGGCTATCATGCTCATTATGCCTTAGTCATGTCTGCATTGAATTGAGGGTTCGTTTGATATATCGGGGTGTTACGTGGTTAGTCATTTTTTTTTGAAGGTATCGTTTTTTGTGATAATTTTCCATAATTTTGGAACCACCCTCTTTTAAGGTGACTGAAACATTAAGGTTACTCTAATTGACACATTAAGGCTCTCGCCTTAATGAGTGGCACTATTGTTAGCAAAGGCAACAGTATTTTTATTTTGAGATGAGTAATCTTACAACAGTAACTCAAACAAAGAAGAGGCGACAATGTTCCCGGTTTGCCAGTTTTACTGCTACCGACCGGCCCCGCTGATCCCGCATTTGCCCGCGCAATAACACGCGAAACAATGCCGATGGCAACTGTCCTGCCAATCAGTCAGATCCCACACACTCACAAATGAACCTACCTAACCATTCCTCGATGTTTACAAAGAGCGAAAGCAAGATCTTGCTGAAACACACAACGAATGCACGCGCCCGCACGGAGAGCCCGGCGAGCAAACAGCCCAAGATGGCGGCACCGCTAGACGTCGCTAGCGGCACTTCATGGCGGCGCCCAGGAGGGCTCTATTGGAAAGGTCTATACAGCGGCGCACTGCAATCACTATACATATCCGTGTTTGGCGAATTAACTCCTTTACTTTTAGACGTTCACTATGTTTTAAAGTATCAGTGTACAAAAAAAATCTTTGATAAAAAAAGACAGGAGCATCTAAGCCCAATTATTTTTCTCGTCTCGGAGCGATAACAGAGCGCCAAACGCACGTTGTGGCTGTTGTTGAAAGCTTCAACGGAAACCGTGTAGCACCGGCTCAATTTCCCTGAGCTAATGCTCCTTTACTTCAAAGGAGCTTTGGTATGCCCGTGTGACTGGGATATCAGAACTAGTATACTCATTCGCCCCGAAGACCATTCACCTCCGCCAATTTCAGTGTATAGGTGGTAAACTCATCCCAGAGGTAAAGAACATCAGAATTCTAAGCCTCCACTTTTCCAAAGACAGCTCCAATACCATTGCGATAGGTGCCGTACACGAAGGTCAGCGCGGAATGCATCTACCCTCACCGAGAGAATTTCTAATCGACACAGGCATGCGCGAAGCAGACACGTGCCGCTTGATCCAAGCCTTCTGCCTTTGTAAGGTAACTTACTCCCTTCCCTATTTAGACCTCTCACCCCTCGAGAGGGACCAGGTAGATCGCCTCATAAGCACAGCATGCATATACAAAACCGCACTGCCTCATTCATGGATTACATGCTTAACCGGAAAAGATCTGCACACCGAGAAGTTCTGGGAAATATCGGAGCGTTATAATTTCTGGCGAACACACCGATGCTCAACCTCGGCTATGACCACAAGAAGCCTGCCCGACAAGTCCCGCAACGATCAGTCAGGTCGGCGAAGTAAGAAAAACGGTAAGCACGTACTTTTTTTATGATTGAATAGCGTTTCTTTAACAGCTTCAGCTTAGCCTTGCCTATTACACGGTGAACTTTGCAACAACAGTACACTGAGTAGACGAGACCCCCCCCCCCCCAAAAAAAAAAGCCAGCTCACTTCCGAAGCTGATCATGGGTTTGAGCACACGGACACGAACTGCTTGATATCAGGTGCCGTCATCTGCTCCACAGGAGGCAGAAACTCCAGCTATCTGCACTGTTAGGTGTGGTAAAAAAAGGGGGGAGGGGTGGAGGTCCCTGCAATGTCTGGCCTGCAGACTCTCCCTAGCCGTTCGCCAGAGCTGACGGCCGATTGTCGCTTTCCTTATCACCCCCGTTCCCGCTTGCCCCGTTCCTTTGTCGTGATACAAATGGTTGTCCACGCCTGTACGTGTTACTAAGTAACAAAAAACGAAAGAAACGGACAAAAGAAAAGAAAAAGCAGAAACCGTCCGATGGATGTAACCGAAACCAGCCACCCCGCGCCTACGTACGACCGCATTCACCCCCCCCCCCCCCATGCCCCCTCGCAATAATACAACAAAAACGTTCATTGTATCCCCAAAGGGTGCTCCCAGCTGCTCTGCCAAAAAGCGTGGAGACGTGTTGCGCTTTGCAAACAGAAAGAGCTCGCCGAAAATATACGGCACCACGGTATTTCGCGGCGTCACAGGCTCAAAACTTCAGGACAGACCGTTTTGCCGTGGGCTCCGCTACAGTGTACTAGAATATACCATATTCTAGAGCACTGTAGCTCCGCTATGTTGCCTAGCGGGCAGAGCCGTCTCCCATCTGGCTACCCAGTGGCTTTGCAAACGCTTTATGCAGTTTTCGTCGTTTTTTTTTTTTTTTTAGTTCTGGCGCGCTCAATTTCGCCTGAATTGGCGCTCTCTATATAGGAAATGACTCTGTGCAACGTTCTAGCAAGATTTCAGACTAGTCATTGATTTTAACAGAGGATGCCGCGAAAGTACCATGCCGCACACGTACATACGTTTTCACGCTTTCTGGCCGAGCAGGAGCACCCTAAAAAGGGATTGTCTACCGCTCGGAAAATTCTTTAAGATTGTGGTAAAAATGGGCAGATCGTGGATCAAACGGGAATGAGCACGATTTCACCCCACAAAAAAAGGAATTATGCTTTTATTTTGCTCTGTAAATGGTGCAAAAAAAAAAACGCCGCTAGCGACACCCAACAGCGTGTTTGTCAATTTCCAAGTGTACGAGAACCAGCCCACGCAGGCATACATATTTGGCTGAAGAACAATTATGTATGTCTTACAAGCGTACTTCACCCTATGAGATGCCTTTTTATAGCGTGCAAGAGCAATTCGTTCTTTTTTTCGCTGCTTTCGGGGTGGCGCAGGGGGTGTTGCCTTCGAATTCGTCTGCCTGCAAACTGTGCCACGGCCGGTCTGGACGCGCGCGCTCGCTCTCTTTTACGGCCTGAGCAGCTGCCACGACTACAATGGATCTGTTCCTATACAGGACGACGGCGCGTTCCGCGCGAGGGCGTCGCGAGCCAACCCCCCATAGGGTGCCTCGATGTGCTCCTCCGGAACAGGGTGGAGACACTGCTCTTGTGGACGCCATATTGGTTCAAACGTTCGCGTTCGGTGGCAATGCCTGGCATGCATAGATGGAACGCTTCCAGCGAAACGCGCGGTAATTTGGCTCAGTTTATCCCTTCCGGCGGTAGGGCTTGCACATATAATGTTGGTAACAAATAGATTAGCACTAATTATTACGCACGAAACATTTGATGGCGAAATAAAGGCATTTAGAGCGTATCTATCGGTCTATCTATCTCACTGGCTGCGTAGATTCTCGTGCTCTCGCGGCCGATTGATTAAGTTGATGAGTACCAAAAATGACATGGCATGACAAGAGCATGTTGAAAACATAAGTGACTGCTCATTACATGAAAATCATGACATGCCTTTAATGTACGCCATGACATACGTGACATGGTCAAGGAGCTACAACGGCCGTTTGGCCAACTTCATGTATATCAAAATTGACATGATATGATAAGAGCATGAGGAAAGTATACATGACTGGTCATAACACGAAAACCTTGTCATGCATGTCATATAGGCCATGACATACATGACCCGGTCATGGAGCTCTTACGGCCGTTTTAGTAACTTGATGTGTACCCAAACTGACACGGCATGATAGGAGCGTATGGCTAACATGAATGACTGGTCATAACACGAAAATCATGTCATGCATGTCATGCGCGCCATGACACACATGACACGGTCATAGTGTTCTAACGGCCGTAATATTAACTTTATGTATACCAAAATTGACAGGGCATGATAACAGCGTAAGATGAAAGAAAATAACTGGTCATAACACCAAAAAGATGTCATGCATGTCATGTACGCGATGACATATATGACCCGGTCATGAAGCTCAAATGACGGTTTTATTAACTTGTAGAGCACCAAAATTTACATGGCATGATAAGAGATTATGAGTAACATAAATAGCTGAGTATAACACGAAAACCTTGTCATGCATGTAATGTAGGCCATGACATACATCACCCGGTAATGGAGCTCTAACAACCACTTTATTAGATGCGAAGCATCTTATGGCCGAGTTCAAACCGGTGGTGGTGTGCGGCGTGACCACCCTTATTGTGCATGCGCTCTCCCTGTGTGAATTAACGGTCAGGCTAGAGGGAAGAAATGACGCGCGTAGTGTTCCTCTTGAAGAATGACGCGCGTAGTCTAACCTACATCATGGCTATGCCATCTCGTCTTGGACTGGATTAGCGTAATCCGACAAAATCTGTACTAATCTTGCCTAATCCCACTTGATAGGTATCTGTCAGTATAGATTGGTATGGACTAGCGTTAAATTCGCTTGTCCAAATTCAATTAGGCTGCGATATGCTGGCTTAAATAGGCTTTTTCTAAGCTTACCCTGGTTTAATCCGGCGGCTTAATTGGTATCACTGAGTATCAATCAGTATTGATTCGTATCGATTACTATTGATTGTTTTGACTATGCTTATTTAGCATGGGCTACGAGCATGATTAACTTGTCTTGACCAAGCTTATCTAAGCTTATCGGCAAGGTAGCCGAAGCATCTATTCACTCCGCAAGGCTTAACGCAAAGCTTAACATCCTCTTTGTAAAAGCAGCTTCACGCGATGATTATGCGATGCAGCTATAGCGAGACAAACAAGGATTTCTTTAACAGCATGCTCACCGCCAGCGATAAAAAATGCACGGCCAC
Organism: Hyalomma asiaticum; assembly: GCA_013339685.2. Classification (NCBI taxonomy): domain Eukaryota; kingdom Metazoa; phylum Arthropoda; class Arachnida; order Ixodida; family Ixodidae; genus Hyalomma; species Hyalomma asiaticum. The sequence continues at coordinate 229,073,091 of CM023481.1, forward strand.
ATGCGAGACAAGTCAACAACTAACCTCGCATATCTTGGTGCTGTCGGTCGGATGCCAGTGGTCGCGTTTCACTTGTGCTTCCCATTTTTTTCTTAGCTCGCTGTTGCGAGGGAAGCGAAGCATCCGCTGGCCTTTCGCGTGTGAACTGGTACACCATGGCACACAGCAGCCTGTCATAGCGGCCAAAGAACTGATCTCAAACGTCGAGAACAACGTGTTTACAGCACCGTTCCCGCGCTAGCCTCTGCGCGCCGCCCGACACTTTCGAACCAATATGGCCGCCAGGCGGCGCGGGGTCTTTCAAAAGGTGTCTCCACCCTGGAGCGGAGGCGCGCGCACATCGAGGCACCCTAACCCCCCAAAGCGCGTTGCTCTGCATGCGCTTCGTATAGTAAACCAGCTGTTCCCGGCCACTTTACCGTGCTAATTATTTTTTCCGCATGTAGAAAGTGGTGGAAGCAGTACAGGTGCGTGTGGGGACAGTCTGGCTTTCTAGGTACTCATGCACTCGGCAAAAGAAGAGGCACACTCAGTGCTACTAGCAACAAGAATGGGTTGGTTGGTTGGTCAAACTTGACCATCTTATATTTGATGGAGGCGAAAATGCTTGGGGCTTGTGCGCTTGGATTTAGGTGCACCCTAAAGATTACCAGGTGGTCGAAATTCCCGGAGCCTTCCACCACGGCGTCCTTCATAAACATAACGCAGTTTTCGGATGATAGACGGCATGCTGATGCAGATGTCCCGAAGTGCGTCCTTCTGCTTAGTTTCTACAATGAGACGGATTTGCTCAGCCTTGTGGCGAACCGCTCAATTGTGTGATTGTCAAAAATGTTTCCCGGAACCATCATATGAGATTGTGACGGTCTTCGAGAAGGCAGTGAAATATCTTTACCGAAAGAAAATCCTCGAGACACTGCAATTTACTGTTCAGTCATATCTTGAAGATTCGCCGCTTCTGGTCTGTCCGGAAGGTGTGGACAAGAGTCACGCCAGTGTCGGCGCACATCATCTTTGAAAAGTTTCTCCGGATTCTTCTTGTGAACTACACAAAAAAGTTAACAGATCAGAATGACAAGCCTTCTGGCTATATTCACAAGCCCGCGCGGAAATATTTCCGGCTGTGAACGATGTGACTACTTTAAACTAGCTGTAAGCATCACGACAGTGTTTTACCAGCAGTGCTTTTTTTTTCTTTTTCAGTTCTTCTTGTGCATTATATTATTTTAGTACCAAGGACAACATTCTGTATGATGCTGAAGGGTTTCTGTGAAAGTTGTAACCCCCCCCCCCCACCCCTGAAGCCGACCTAACCCCCCTCCCACTCCATAACTGCCCCTATGTCCTAGAAGAATGTGGAACGAATGTCTGCAAAACGCCGACAAAACAATACAAATAATCATCATCATTGATGTCACTATTATTTGGCATTTTATTTACATTTTATACACACGCAACAACTGTGTAATCGCTTGCCCAGCCCTTCGTGAAAAATTGAATCCCCCTGGCAGGGATCCTGGGTGCGCTACTGCTTTTTTTTTTTTGTGTCACAAGAAAAGAACGGGAGAGGCGGGAACGAGCATGGAGGAAAGAAAAACTAGGAGGCGGCGTCACGTGACTTCGCTAGCTTCGGTACAGTGTACTAGAAGAGGGCAGTGGGCTTACTCTCCGGCGGAGGCTATGGTGTGGGGTGACCCCACGAACGTCACCTGTGTGTGCTTCTCTCTTCGCCCGAGCGGTGGCGCTGGCATCGCCTTTGATGGAACGTGGGAGGAGCGTTGCGGCTGAAAGTGCCGGCCAGCTCTTGCAGAGCAGCAATTGCCGAGCCACGTTTTATTGCTGTGGACGTTGTAGCGCCGAGTTTTTGCCGTCAGCGTTGAGCCGTACGCACCACGCAAGAAATTAGTATGCTTTTTAGTGCCTGAGCCGTGCCGCGATATTGGCAAACCCACTGCTACGCGCCTGGGTGCCAAACAGGCTACGTGTTCGTGAAGGGTGGGCGGAAGCTATCGTTGTTCGGCGTCCCGAAGGATGAGAACAGGCGTAAAGAATGGGAAAAAAAAGTCTGCACAGAGCGGACAAGCTCCTGGAAGACATCAGCGCAGTGTGCGAGCTCCACTTCGAGCCGCATCATGTGCTCAGAGAGCCCCGCCACGGTGGTCTAGTGGTTATGGCACTCGGCTGCTGATCCGAGGGTTGTGGGATCGAATCCCGGCCGCGGCGGCTGCATTTCGATGGAGGCGAAATGTTGAGGCCCGGGTGCTCAGTGCACGTTAAAAGAACCCCAGGTGGTCGAAATTTCCGGAGACCTCCACTACGGCGTCTTCCATAATCAGAGCTGGTTTTGGGGCGTTAAACCCCACAAATCAATCAAATGTGCTCAGAGACTATGTGCACATTATCCAGCGAAAAGAAGTGCGGATACCTCGCGGGAGACCCGTTCTCCGCGTCGGTGCTGTGCCGACGCTTCTTCCCGATCTGCCAGCTTACCTTAGTAAAAAGCCGACGCAAGAGAGGACCGCTTGTAGGAGGAAGCGATCGGAAGCTTCAGACGGACCATTAAAGTGGGGTGGGCAGTGGACTTACTCTCCGGCGGAGGCTATGGGGTGGGTCGGCTGGCAGTTGTTCAGCACAGACTTTCCATCGAAATTGGTTGAAGTGTACAGTACATGCAGCTACCCTCACAGCAAAAGTAATTAGTTTTTACGTCATCATTTTTATGTGAAAGGACAAAACAGTGACAAAGCAGGAAAGCGGCAGAGGGCCAAGCAGCTGAAGCTGAGCTGTTGCGCATGAAATGAATAAAGTGTGTGAATTAATGGCTGATGTTATACATCCTTTCTGACAAATAAGAGCTTCGTGTCAGAAACATGAGCTTCGTGTGTATCTTAATTTCGTTGTCCATTATGTCACTGTACATATGCCCAACAGACCTGTAACTGCATAATTATGGTTATGAATAACCCCAGAGAACTACTGTGCCATGTGCAACAACCGAAGTAGAACAAAAGATATTTGAGCTACAATTTCAGCACAACAATGGCACAAACCCAGCCAGCACGCCTGCACGTTATAGCTTATCTAGGAAGCGAGCGTGCGCTGTTTTATAATTATCTGGTGGAAGGCAGATCATAATCTTGTTACAAAATCATTTTAGGTTAGGTCTACACGGCATGTAACCGTATATTTGGTCGCTGTATGAAACCGTATATTTTGAGGGGTACATCGTCCTTTTGAGTGGCGCGACCGCGGCGCTCTTCCCTTGCTTGCCCCTTGCCCAACTTGCGGCGAAAGTAGCGGCGGCGCTGCCATCGCCCAATCTACCCAGGTTTGCTCGGCGGCATGGTAGCCTGTAGTCGGCATCTCTGTTTTGGTCGCGAAATGGCAATAAAACAACGTTTAAACCATTGTTACGCGCCAGGTTGCACAACTGGATATCCGTGTGTGCAACAAAGTCGCAAGTTATCCCTTTTTAAGGCCCCGAAAGGCGTGAAATCTTGTGATTTCGGTGGTCTTCTGTACCCTCCTCCGAAACTTTTTGTCTTTATTAATGAACTTGAAGACATTTTCACTGGTTGCTTTAGTAAGAGTGACTTACACAAAGATAGCACCTTGGGTGTCCTGGCAGTGATCAACAGGAGAAGCATTGGGGGTGCTGGTTGCAAGTCATTAACTGCTAAGTTGACCAGCTTTTACGTGGTCCCACGTATGCATTTCTATATAAAGGGTCTTAACAAGTAGCGGGATGAGAAACGAAGAAGCGCACAGCAGCAGCTGAAACTTAAGCTATAAATTGCTGCACTGGCATAAAAAAGATGTCACTTTTCGTCCATATGCTATTGCACTCTTAATTTTTTAAAGGGGCACCAAGAAGAGATGATTTTTCCGAGAAGAGGTTTGTAAGCAAGAAAACGTGCAAATTCTGACGCGAAATCTGAAAATAAAACTTGTTCTTGAATCTTTTTGTATTAATAAACCTGTGATGGTTAATTTAGCAGCTTTAGGGTTCTCAGAGCATAATTACTCGAACTAAGCCGATTCATTGTTCCGCTTTAGAGTCGGTTTAAACGATTTTGCAACGAAAATAACATCTTTTTTTATTTAAATGCATTTTAGGAAGACAACCTAAGCTCTGCATTCTGTTTTGTTTTATGTTATATGGTGTATCCTGGCTCTATAATTTTATGCTTTTTATAATTTTAATTGCAAATGTATTGTGTTTATAAGTATGCGATACCTTGTATTTTCACGTTATCAATTGTTAATACGACTTTGCTTTGCCGTGCTGTTGCTTATTTAAACTCTCGAAATCTTGCACTGCTGTGTTTCACTGAAGGCGTTTTTCTGCAGTATTACGTATGTGCATTTTTGTGGGTCCTACAACAATAAACGCATTCCCATATTAAAATGATGAAAGGGAGCTTTGGAAAAACTCTGCTGTTCTTCGGACAGTGACAATGTCAATAAAGCCTGCTTTTGTTGTGAGTGAACGCAACCACAAGCAACGCGCCCTTTATTTGATTTCAACATTGGTGTTTTATATACGTGGAACGGGCGAGGAGTTCTTCGACTTATGTGCAACACATTCCTTTTTTTTTTTCGTGGGGGAGGGGGGATGAGGGAGGTTTCCGATGTGTACCGGCTAGCTGGTTTCTCGTGTAAGTGTACACTGTAAAAAAAAAAGGGGGGGGGGGGAACGCGCTCGTTATGCGGTACGATGTGCTACGCTACTTCAGGCTGCAATACAGTCGGCGGCAACTTCAATAACAATAATGTCAAATAATATTTATTTGCATTAAAATTTTTGAAAACGGGGGGTATAACGAGGAATGAAAAAGATCATCCTGGGCGCGACGGAGAGGTACCAACGCGTACGCGGAACGCCTGCCAGCCATCCGCCCGGGTAGATTGGTCGACGCCAGCGCCACCGCATCTTTCCACGCTGAAACGGCCGCGCACAGGCCGGCGCTCGCGCCACTCAAAAGTTCTAGTACACTCTAGCTACAGTGTACTAGAATATGGGTAGTGGGTTCAGGAGAGGGCATGCTCCACGGCGAGGCGGTAAATGCAGGAGAACGATCCTGAGGTCACGTGGGCGTAAAGTCACGTGATCACACCGATCGCTCATCTAGGTACTTCTTCGCCTAGGTACAGGGAGTGTGTCTAGGCACTGCCTAGGCCGTCTAGGTACAACAGCCTCGCTAGCGTGGCGCATAAAGGGCTGGACACATGCTCCGATTATCCATGCGATCCGACGTCCGACGACGTCGCACGGTCCGGCCGGTCCGGCGTCCGGCATACGACGCTTCAAGACACACAGGGCGACGAGCGATCAGCGAGGAGGCGCCGCCCACATCCGGCGGAATACACGCTCGTAAAACATTGCATCCCTCTCGCTAAGTACAAAATAAACAGTTTTTTACAGCCCTACTTGGTTACATAACAGCACAAAAAAAAAAAACACTGCTGATAAAACTATGCCTTCGCGAGCGGCAAATACATCACGACAGCCCACCGTCAGTGACGACCCTGAGGGTAGGCCTAGCTGCTGACGACGTAGCCGTCGTCGTTCGCAACCAACCGCCAGCTCGCCACGAAGCGCTCATTTTTGCCAACACAGTTAACATTTGTACTCATACGTCGTATGTCAACGCATACGATTAGTTTTCTCGAAATAGATGCGAAGCGCAATGGTAAAAACGAAGCGAGCCGCTTCGGTGAAACACCCCTGCCGATGTTTGTTTACGTTCGCGCCGCGGCCGCTTCCGATCTCTCGAGTGCTTAGGAAATGGGCGTTGCTTAATTTGCAGACTAGCTCACTTCACTCGTAACATTACTCAATGAGAATTAATTTCGTGTCACAAACAAATCGTAAGCAATTTTTTCGACGCGATTCAGCGTGTCTCCAACCGGGAAAACCGGGAAATCTCAGGGAATATGATCAGTCTGGAAAATCTCAGGGAAAACTCAGGGAATTTGGGCTTCTCTCAGGGAAAATCAGCTCAAGTACGAAAGTCGCGGTAACGCTGGCTCTAACAATGCACCTTGCGATTGAGTTTATAGCGCAACTCGCAGTAATTGAAGGGAAGAGTGCCCCCCCCCCCCTTTTCCTCATCGCTCTTCGTCACGCGAATCGGCTGCTTTTTTTTATTATTGGCTTTGCTTGTCGCGTCTTGTTATATGTAAAGTCCGCTGTATGTGTCTGGAGGCGCTACGGCGCACAACACATCCCGTGTGTGCGCCGAGCGTTGTTATATTGTGCGTTTGCTTGCAAGCAGTCTTTTCCACAAATATTGCGGAAAAGACTGTGTGGAGGTAGAGGACGCGCGGCTACACGAAGCTGCGCGCCCTCTGAAGACGCGGCGCCGATTCTACACGCCACGCGGTGACGCGTGACGCGTCGTGCGGTTTGTAGCAACGCCGCTGGGCAACGCCATTTCGTGGTTTCGGTTTCTCAGCGTGATTGCAACGGAGGCGCGTGAAACTTGATGTTTATCTTCGTCGGCACGGCACCCCTTTGTGGAGGCGGCGGAAGTTGATTTTCATCTTTATTGGCGTAGCTTTCAGCTTGTTTATTATCGACGCTTATGATCCGAGGGTCGCTGGATCGAATCCCGGCCGCGGCGGATGCATCTCGATGGAGGCGAAATGTTTTATGACCGTGTACTGTACGACGTCAGTTAAGAAACCTCGGGAGGTCAAAATTTACGGAGTTCTCCACTACGGCCTCTCATAAGCATAGCTGGTTTTGTGACGTAAAACCCTACAAATCAATCAATTATCTACGCTTACGAGGGATTCTTGCTGTTCTTAATTATCGAGTTTATTCTGCCCAAGGCAGCCACACGCTGAGAAGATACCATGTGTGTGCCAACACAGCTGCTGGTTGCTCCAAGATGAGAACAGAGATGTGTTTTATGTGCGCACCTGCGATAAGGCGCTGTGCGTAGACCCGTTTTTCAAGGAATACCACGTTCTAAAATACTATTGAACAATTTGCAGTATTTGCTCGATTTTACCGCGCCCTCGATTGTAACGCGCACCAGTTTCCCGCGACAAAAAGAAAGTCAAACATCGATTGTAGTGCACACCTATTTTTCGGGACACAGGAAAAAGGGAGAGCTTAGTAATCAACCTTTTCACATTAATAAAACCAGATGCCGTACTCGCGTAATGAACGCACTCGAATAATAAAAGCACCGCTAACTTTAAACTACTGCAGTAGTTGATCCGCGGCGTCTCGAAGACGTTCGGCGCGCCGATTCATAGCTCCTGCGTCTCGATGAAACTTCCGCACGTTGCCGGGCGCAGCCGCGTGCAAGCTCGCAGTGGTGCATTCCTCCGTGCAATCGCAGTTCCCTCACGCCTGCTACCGCATGCTGCCATGCGTGCTGTGGAAGCTGGCGCAGCTAAGCCTAAGCATGGTCGAGGCGTGATCTCCGAGATTGCATTGCGGCAATCTCGGACGTCAAGCAGTGCGCACGGATGAGAGGCTCTGCCTCAGCGCGGATACGAGGGAGAAATGCATGATGAGCCGTTTTGCGTATGGTGATGGGAAACATCTATTCTCCCGTTACGGCCACCCGCAAACGCTATTGAAAGTTCGCGCCGCTGGGCATCTCAGACTTCGGTTGGCCGCAAAATGGCCAAGCTGGCGCGGCGATTATCAACGGCCTACGCGTAATGTGCGTCGTGGCAACGTTGCGTGGGGGACCGGCGGCGACATAGAAACTACAGAAACTATGCGCGCCAAAGACCGCCGCGCCGCTAGTTTGTTTTTTCGGCAGTAACCGTTCGGCAGCGCCCGAAGCGCGTAGGAGCCGGCCATTTTCCTACGCGCCTCGGTATGGTAACGGCGTCGTTCGTTCGCACTCGATCGCATATGATTTTTGAACCCGTTTTATAGAAAAAGAAGTGTGCATTAGATTAGAGTAAATACGGTTTAAGTGATGCTGACACGAAAATATAGCTCCTGATTCTTTTTTTAAAAAACAATGTTTTTCGGACCTTACGCATTTCGTACATTCAAAATCCGCAATTTAACAAATTGACCGTCTGGGAAAGCTTATTTCTTTTTGTTTGTTTGGTTTTCTTTATTTGACCGTGAAAGAGCTCAAAATCCTTATTAGTGATGACATTGGGTGACATGGTGCCTACCCGCATCGACATGAAGAAAGTTATGTGCCACTCAGGGAATTTCGCAAAAATACTCAGGGAAAACCTGGAAATCTCAGGGAATTTAGCAATGTCAACTTGGTAGAAACCCTGCGATTCCATCGACACCGGCAAATGCCGCGGTCGCCTCGGCGGGTCAAGACGAGTGATCAGCGCGTAAGCTCCGCCCTCACGAAGCGCGTCTGCACACACGCTCGTAAGACATCGTATCCTCGTCAGTAAGTACAAAATAAACATTTTCATACAGCCTTGCTTAGTCATACAACACAGAAAAAGACTGCCGATGCTTTCGCGAGCGACTAGCACATTACAACACCCCACCATAAGTGACGACTACGAGGGTAGGCCTAGCTGCCGACCCTCGGAGTAGTAGTCGTTCGCTGTCAACCGCGAGCTCGTCACAACGTGCTCATTTTCACCTACACGATTAACATTTGCACTCATATGTCGTGCGTTAACCTGTGCGATTAGTTTCGGACGGTTGGACAGTCGTCCATCGCTGCTGTCCAACCGTCCGACAAGACATTCGAGCTTAGCGCTTGCAGGAAGACGGGAACACTCGTCTGCAGGCGTTGGGCAGCCACTATGGGAAAGCCTCAATTTCATAGGGAATAGATTCAGCTCTGGATTTCCCTCTTAGTTGACGCTGCATCGTCCCTAGAATTCCCCACAAAGCGATGCTGTGCGGAGCGCTGACGTCTACATCGAACTAGCCAATGAGAGAGAGGATCACCCTCCTGGATTTACCGCTTTGCATGCTCCACGCGCCGGCGTGAAGCGGAGAGTGTTGACGGGTCGCGTATGTATGCGGCGGCGCTGCGGTAGCGTGGGCTGTACTATAGAGGCTGGAAAGGTTAGCTGTACGCTCGGCGGCTGCGCTCACTCCCGCCTGCTGCAGTACTTGTTTGCGTCGCTGGGTTTCCTTCGCTGTTCCTCAGGCTTATTCACCTGTGCCTCAGCTAGGACTAACTCAGCAAACACGGCGGAAGCCCTTGCGGTAGCTCTAGCCATCAAGACCAAAGAATCACTGAGGCAAGGATCTTATATCCTCACAGACTCTCAAATAGCGTGTCGCTATTTTACTAGCGGCCGTGTTCCTGCGTGTGTCGCCCACCTGCTAGGTGCAACATTAGACCAGGATCACAGCATTATATGGTGCCCGGCACACATCGAAGCGACGGGTAACGACAGAGCGGACGGTGCAGCTCGAGCTCTTACATACCGAGCGACTGTTCCTCGTCTAGACACTCGTCTGTTACCCTAGGCGCCCCACACTCCCAGGGATATCTTAGAACACCAGCGTCGACAACGACGGCGCTATTCAACGCCACACCCGCGGCTAAATGTAAAGGAAGCGCACGAATGGCGCCTTCTGCAGACAAACACATACCCGCACCTGCGTTTAAAACATGCCATCCACCCAACCACATACGCCGCCACTTGCCCGTGGTGTGGAGTACAGCCAACTCTCGCTCACATCACGTGGGAATGCGAGCTCAGGCCATCTAAAATTAATACGCCTCATATTTCGGCGCAAAAATTTCGAACGGAGCAGTGGGAGACCTGGCTTGCCAGCGAGGAAAAGGAGGCCCAAGTGGCACTCCTCGACCAGGCGCGGCGGGCTGCTGAGGCCAGTGGAGCCCTGGACTAGGGGCCCCACCCACCTGCTTCGCCAACCTCCTTTTCTTTTTTTTTAATAAACGTTTGTCAACTCAACTCAACTCGCTTCGTTTCCTTCGCTGTTCTGCAGCTACAGCACAGTCGATGTGATGCTGTTGCGCAAAGCTCAGACTCCTTGTTTAGGATGCAGCGAGAACCCCGAAGTGCGTATAACCCCGATGCTTACATCCAGCATAGCTAAGTTTGATGCTACCAGAAGGCTTCACTTTCTTGTAATAGGCCTTGATGTGTCACCGAAAGCACCAAAGCAAAAAAAAAAAAATTGCATGCGAAGTTGAGTGAGTGCTCGTAGTTGTTTCTTCGGCCTATGTTCTCTGAAAGAACACCACCGGGTCGTGTCTCAACAACCATTCACAAGGAATTTGAAAATGTCTGACCGCTGGATCGAAATAGTCTCACATACCTTGTGGGCAGTGATGTGTACTTTCAACCAGTATTTTTTTATCAGTAAGAATCAATTACATATTTTTTACCCACTCAAAATTTTAAATATCGCTTTAATTCCTTATATTTCAGTTAGTAAGTTACAGCTCGCTTCAGAGATAACGGGAATGATTCCCTTCATGCTGAACTTTGTCACATTTGTTTTTTTTTTTTACCAGTAATGACAAGCAGCCTTGAAGTATACGTGGAATTCGAAATAAATGCGCGCTGCAAGCGATATTTGACAGTTACATAGCTATGATGCATCTCGAAACACGCTTACGCTTATCTCGCTGCCAGTTAAGTTGTGACACTTGTCGAACCTCCTTGCATGGCGAAGACATGTACGCTGCGACGATGCAGCGTACATTTACCAAATCATCAAATGCAGCCGTGCATTTGCCAAATCATCACTCGGGACGCTTGAGCAGCGGTGCGCAAGCACGCGTCTATTTCATTATAGCATGTATTTCGCGATTTTTGTTTTCTTTGCGAAATGTTTGATGTCCGGGTTATCCGAGGCGGACTACTACTTTGCACGGACTTTTTAGCGATTAAAGCAATATTTATGAAGTCTACTAATTACAAGGAATATTAATTGACACTTAGTCGTAAAATGTATACCCGTTGTAAGTACACACGTACGACTACTGAAAGTGTGAATTTAGCTGAGAAATTTTTTCTAGAACTTCTGCCTTCCTCAGAAATTTAGTGCATGATGGGACGCCCTGTTAATTATGAACTTTTGGGAACACAAAACACCTGCACGGCTGTAAATAAAGAATGGGTACGTCATGAAAACATGTCTTTCTTGTACTTCCCTCTTAGAGAACACGCAAGTGGCTATTTGTTACTCACCAACGCTTTGGTTTCTTCGGAGGGTAGGAGTTATATGTTAAAGCCGCTCAGTAGCTCTCTGCAGCCAGGGAACCTCGCCATTAATCAATGACAGCACCGGACTTTGGAATTAGCTAGAAGGTCGCACCACCAGGTCTGTCCTTTGCGAACCCGGAAACATCATAGGATGCATCGAATGATAAAAAGGGTCTATTCGGAAAAAGCTACGAGTTAGGTCTGCCAACCCAACACCTATTTTTGGCGGACTTCTGCAAATCGTGGCCGAAAATTTGTGCAAAGTTACATATAATCTGGGAGTAATCGTTCACGTCATTGATGGTTCGAAATTTTTACTTTTTCAACACCGACTTCTCGCGTACGGAATGATGCAAGGACGAAACTTATTAGGAAGGGATGCAGCGGTTTCTCCTTTGTATGCCCAGTTATATTTTCATGTGCTGACCCCGGCAAGACCGCGCCGAGCTCCCAAAATAAGCTCTCAATCTGTTGACAACCGTTTATCATAGGAATGTTCTCTATGTAAGTAGATCGTCGTTTAGAGACAGCGCACACTTAGACACTGCAGCGCCTCTGAGCAAATCCGGTCCCATCGAGCCATGCTGTATGGTTTTACAAGCCACAATCTCATTTACGTATGCCATTTAGCCCGGCGATTCTTGCGGGCAGCAGTAACTATTTCACGGGACAGGCACTGAAATGCGGAGCAACAATTCCATGCTGCGACGTAATGCACAGCGCGAGTATGGTGCGCGAGCCTTGTACGTCATACAGGATGGATGGATGGATGGATGCTATGAGCGTCCCCTTTGTAACGGGGCGGTGACTTGTGCGCCACCAGGCTCGTAGAACTTTTTTTTTCCTCTCTTTAAATTTTCCTCATGCCTTTTAAATTTACTTCAATCAAATCGATCATACTATAGCAAAAACGGAAATTCATAGCCCAGTTCCCTGCCCCTTATGGCAGAAAGTCCATATTTTTTTTGTAATTATTTTTGTCCGTTCTCTCTAGTTTTCTGCCACAGTATTCTAACCGTCTCTTACTTATTTCAATCGCGGCTATGTTCAGCTTCCCGTTCGCCCTAAAACCCAAGGCTTCCTGTAGGGTGGTGCCCAAACGTACACCTGGGTGGATATTTCCGCATTCAATCAGAACATGCTCCGTCGTTTCCCTATCTTCCTCGCAGCATGTGCATTTTTCCTCTTCTTTACTGAATTTCGCTTTATAAATACGCGTTCTAAGGCAGCCCATGCTCTACTGGCGCCATCTCGTGCCGTCAACGTGAGAAGCGTCACTCCCGGCCGCTCTCTGAGCCCACTACCCGTATATTCTAGTACAACTAGGCTTCAAGATTGTCACGTGACGCCGCCTCCTAGTTTTGCTTTCCTCCATGGGAACGAGGGTGATAAAGAACGCGACGATCGACCGTCGGCTCTGGCGAACGGCTAGGCGGAGTCCGCAGGCGAGACAATGCAATGACCCCCCCCCCCCTTTTTTTTTTAAATGCGAAGCATTTCTTAGCCAACTTCGGCGACTTTGAGCGTATCTAACTATCTAGCCGCCTATGACTTTGTGCTCTCCTGGCCGTTTCGCTAATGGGATGTATATTGGTATGCCACAACATGACTGCATGATGAACATAAGTGACACGTCATAACATGAAAATCATAACATGCATGTCATGAGCGGCATGATTTACATGCCACGGTCTTGGTGCTCTCCTGGCCTTTACTTTAGAGAGATGTGTACGAAAATTGATATTCCACAGAACATGACTGCATGACGAACATAAATGACAGGTCATAACATGAAAATCGTGACATGCATGTCGTGAGCGGCATGATTTACATGCCACGGTCTTGGTGCTCTCCTGGCCGTTTCGTTAATGGGATGAACATGACTGCAGGACGAACATAAACAGGTCATAACATGAAAATCGTGACATGCATGTCATGAGCGGCCGGCATGATTTACATGACACGGTTTTGGCGCTTTCCTGGCCGTTTCGTTAATGGGATGTATACGAAATATGCATGGCACATATCACAGCATGACGATCATAAATGACAGGTCGTAACAGGAAAATCATGACATGCATGTCATGAGAGGCATAGTTTATATGCCATAGTCTTGGTGCTCTTGCGGCCGTTTCGTTAACTTCATATGTGCCCCGCCACGGTGGTCTAGTCGTTACGGCACTCGGCTTCAGATCCGAAGGTCGTGGGATCGAATCCCGGCCGCGGCGGCTCCATTTCGATGGAGGCGAAATGTTGAGGCCCACGTGTGCTTTGCGATATGTCAGCGCACGTTAAGCGTGTATCCACACGACGGACTAAATCCGTCTTTTCCGCGGCGGACGGCGCATCACGTGACCCGACGTCACGGTTTTGTGCCGTCCGTGCCGCGGACCTCGCGGACGGAAAATGCCAAGCTCTTTTTCGCATTGGGATTCGCGCGGACTAACACAGCAGATTTAGCCGAGAGTGCCATTGTAGGTCTGGCAACAAGCACTGCTTTATTTTTCTCGTTTGGTTTGAACTTAAAATAACTTTGCCACAAAGACGAAAACATAAAATCCTCCGATACATTTGCTAACAATGAATACGTTATCGACTTTCATACTGTTCGCGCCATCTATAGAGAAAAGAAACAAGCAAACATTCGTACACTATTATGGCCTCTGAGATTTGGTTGCCCTCGGGCTACCGTAGATCACCGAGCTCTTGTTCTGCCAATACAGGCACTCGCTAAGCCTACAGCTTTGACAAAACTAGTACGGTTCTCGGAAACGGTGCCGAATCGTCGTGAATACGTTGCTGGCGAAGCTTTCGGACACAAACCTAAAGCAAATACAAGCGTCAGTTTGGGGCTAACGCCCCGCGCAATGCGCGACGAAGAGCTTAAAGATTCCAAGCGGGCAGCTCTCGCTTCAGACAGTGCCGCCATGTTTATTTTTCTCCGGCGCGTCCGTCTGCTCGCTTCGTCCGTCGTGTGGATGCGCTTCGAAGCCGGACGGGCGGCGGAACGATCGTCCGCGGAAGAGATATCCGCGGCGCCGTCCGTCGTGTGGATACACGCTAAAGAGTACTCCAGGTGGTCGAAATCTCCGGAGACCTCCACTACGGCGTCTCTCATAATCAGAGCTGGTTTTGGGACGATAAACCCCGCAAATCAATCAATCAACTTCATATGTACCAAAATCGACATAGCGAGAGAACAATAGAGATCCAGTTTGCGTTCCTGATGCGTGCTTCGCATTTCCTTGATTCCCACTGCACGTGGGATCTGCCAATTGTTTTACCATATCTAACAGTGCAGATAGCTGGAGTTTCTTGTGATCTCGGCGTTTCGGCTGCCGTCACTGTCAGCGTAGGCGCAGAGGACACCGGAGAGAGAAACGCCAGAAAACCGTGGAAAAAGCGCCCCATCTGGTTCGGGCAACGTCTTCGCTCTCCGACGTTACAGTGGCTAGAAGAGGGAAGTGTGCAGACCGCGCCGCCGGCACTGACGCCACTCCGCGATGCGCGGGAAAGGGAAATCCAGGGGGCGCTGAAACCCGTTTACACTTAAGGTCCCTCCATTTACACTAGGGTTCCTCGATGCGCGCTCTCCCCTCCGCCGCCTTCGCGCGCATCGAGGAACCCTAGTTTACACGTTCGCTCGGTGCGAAATCGTCTGCTCGCCGCGTTTGGTGACGTGCGCTTACACGTCGCAGCGTTCGTTCCGTTTCTTTTTTTCTGTAACCATGCATACCGCTTTTCTTTTTTTTTTCCTTTTGTTTTCTTTCTCCCTTTTCTCTTTTTGTGCGGAAACAAGCCTTTGAAGCTTGATCCTCCCCTTCTTTCAATATGGATAAAGACGTTCGTAAAGCGATTATTTTTTTTTGTCGTGAAATTTGTTATTGCGGACTATTTCGGTTGTCGTGCTTCTTTTTATATAACGGCGTTTAATCCCAGGTGCAGCGATATTTGTGCCATTTAGCCGAAGTGGTGTAGCGGTGCCGGTATCAATAGTCGCAGCGCATGAGAAGGAACTGCCGAAATATCATGTGGTGAGAACGGTACGTCTGTTTAAATGTTTATCTGCTTGAATTGTTTATTTGGCTACATTCTTCTATGAGCGGATAAAAAATATTTTTATTCCAGCCCATGACTCACTATATCAAAATTCTTTTCTGAATACGTGCTCGTACAGCCTTTCATATAATGAGACATATTCGAAAACCCATAGGAGTACGGTGGAGGAACGACAGACAGGATGCCTTGGAAGTATTTCGTGAAGGGACAGTTGGTAAAGCATATTCAAGAAAAGGCGCCTTTCCTTTAAGGGTTCGAAACCCATCTTAAAGCATGCATTTTGGTAATTTTCACCGTGCAGCATGGAGACAGATGCATAGCAGCTTCTTTTTCTTTTTTTCCTGAGACGTTAAGGCTTCCGGTCTGTCTCTGAAGAGCGGCCGATTTTTCAACGTTCTCATTCTCCTTTCATATGCAAAATTACTTCATCTAACAGCATGACTTAATTCGCCCTCCAGCTGCTGCACATCTTGTGTTTTCAGCTTTTACATTTCCAAAACCATTTGGTTCCTTTTTTTTACGTTTTTCATTCCCCTCTGCAACATTTCTTTTTTTTTTACTTCGATCAGGGTCATTCGGAGATATTTGCAGGCTAAAAAAATTCCTGTGCGTTTCTTGTGGCAAAGGGTTCTAACGAAACACACAAACGAAAACTCGATATCCTGTCCCTGAGAATACATGTCCATAATCTTACGAGCCTGGGGAATGAATAGCGAGTTGCGCGTCCAGCCTCGCCAGGCAGTGGGCACAGCCTTTCGTTGTCATTTTTTGGGCACAGTGGGTACAGCCCTTCGTTGTCATTACTATACATGACAGTGAAGCTGTCATATAGCAATGTTCAATATGGCGTGACACGAACTTGTTGCTGAAAGGAAGAACGCAATATTGTTCCAGCGCGGTCTCTCTGCTCTTTAAAAATTTCATGCATTGTTGAAATACTTCCTCTCTTTTCGGCACAACGAACAACTACTATACTTATTAGGAGGAAAAACAGATATATGTTTGGTATGCGTCTATGATATTTGTGCAGCGCTTACACAAAAAGCAAAAAAAGAAAAGGACGATCAGTTGGGTACAGTGCCTGTATGCCCGACTGTTTCGTCGTTTTTATGCAGTATATTTACACTTTTCGGAGCTAGATATGAAATAGCAACTCACGGCGCACTGTTACTGTTCAAGGCAGCAATAAATTTGCACACTGCCGGTCATGGTTGGAATTCCGTAGCCAAGCCAAGCTCATCTTTTCGTCTAGTACTAGCCACTGTAGTACAGTGTTCTAGAAGGTTTTAAAGATATTCTAGTTCACTGTAACTGTAGTGTCTAGGCACGGCCGCTGGATAAAAACGCCTCGTGCGTTGCTAATCGAGCGGCCGTGGTCTAGGACTCTAGGTGCTCTCTGTGTGTCTTTCGTGTGCGTGTAGATGCGATGGAACAGTGGTCCTTAGCATAATGCAACTGACGCTGCACTGATGTCGTCTGTTACGTTTTCTTTTTCTTTTTTTTTTTAAAGAGCGGTCGTGAAGTGGTTAGCCGAATTTTGAAGCAGTGGAAGAGCTTTGTCAATGGTTCCTAAACCGTGCAATATTTCATCAATAGTGCGGTGTTCGGTTGGTTATGCGAGCTGGTTTGTTTTGACTGTAAGTAGGCAGCTAGGTTAGAAGCGAAGATGACTGACGACGTATCAGATGATTCCAGTGACTTGGACTCGGGAGTCCCAGCACACACAATTAAATATTTTCCTCGTGGCAGTCGTCAGAAAGGGCCAAGTAACTTGGCCCTCAGACGCGCCAATCTGATGTTTACAATGGAGAACGAGCGCTACCGTACTAAGTGTCGTAAACTTGAGCGCTTTATGAAGGATTTGGTCATAGAGAGTGCAGCGCTTTGTGACCAGGTTGCACGCGTGCAAGAGTCAATCTTTGTGGCTAAAGAAGAGCGACGTTTCCTACTGAAGAAGTTCCTCCAGTACCGCCAGCAACGTGATGGACCGGTTGAGACAGTGCGCCCCACGCCCGCCTGCGCTCCAGCGCAGGCTCGTAGTTCGACACCGCCGTCCATAGCAACACATGGGGGTATATCGGACAGCATCGACAAGCAGAAGTCATCAAAAAAGGTCCTTAAGCGCCGTAACACTAAGGTTTGTAAGCAGATTTTAGCGAGAACACCTGTTGCTCACGTTGCAACTGCACTGTGCTTAAGCTTTCACTTACCTTGAGCAGTGAAATAGTGAAATGTGCTATTTGCACTGTTCACTGTGGTAATGTGATCAGTAGGTGTTTTGTCACTGGGCTGCTTATTGCAGATAACGAAAATTCGCGGCGGTATGCTGCAGTCAGTAATGCATTGCTTATTTTCCGGCACTTAAGTGGTGAAGAGTACATCTGGACGAATAAGCTCTGATCGATGACAACGAATTTAAGACATGCAAAACTTGTGATGCCCCCCGTTATATTTGACTTCGTTGTAACAGGAAAAAGTGGGATGGGCATGCTCCACCAAATGCATTGAAGGAAAGAAAAAATCCCATAGCGTATTGTGACATCAGAATTTGGGCACATTTCATGTATGATGTGAAACAGGGACACTTGTAGTAAATGGCCTTTGCAATACTCATGTACAGCTTTTCCACACTCGCATCCTCTGTCTTTTCCATCTGTGGTACTACTGGCAGAGCTATCTGATCATTGAGTCTAATAGTGACCAGTTGCAAGTTTGTTTGGATTATCTGAGTAACGCGCACCAGCTGGCTGGATGATGAAGAAAAGAAAGTACAGCATGGGTTGTGCATGACAGGCCATATAGTACATATGCTCTGTGAAACATGACGTGTAGTATTTGCAATGAAAGCGGGTTTTTCAAAGCCCCTTGAAGGTTTCCACATTTACCATAACAGCTTTACTTGTGTGACGTAGCTTTACAACACTTCACTTGACACCTTAGCACCTTCAAGGACTCAATGAAGGCTATTGATGCCTTCATCAATAGCCTCATCATCATCATCATCAATAACTTCATCATCATTTGTGTTTGACCTTTTAAAGAGGCATTTTATAAATTATGATTTATATAGTTTATAGCCAGCCTGCTGTGGTAGCTTAGCAGCTGTGCCATTGTGCTGTTGAACAAAAGTGTGAGTTTGATTCCTGGCCATGGCAATTGTATTTTCATGTAGGTGAAATCAAATAAAGCTTGTGTATGTATATTTACATGTACATTTAAAAAAGATGATCAAAATTTATCTGGAGTTCTCCATTATATGATAACCTTATTGTTCTGGCATGTAAAGCCCCAGAATATAATATTTTTACTTCGCTACATAGGTCATTCCTTTTCCAAACACTGGGTCCTGTTGTATTGATTGTTCAAAATGTATTCATGCATAGCTGTATTTTTGCTATGTTTGTTGCTGAGCCACAGTGTTACCTGCTCTTCATGCCTATGAGGTCTGAGGAAATTATTAGAGAGCTTTAGATTAGGGGGCTGGCCCAAGCACTAGGGCATGCCATTGGCATTGTAGGCTTTTTTGTTCCTTTGGGCTTCCTTTACATTCCTTTTATGCCCTGTGGTTTATGTCTCTCAATGCTTAGGGGCACCCTAACCTAAATCTCTCTATTGTCTGAAAGCGCGGAAGGACAGGTTCGGCACATTTTTGTTGGAGAAGTCCTTTCTAGGTTGACATATTTCAGTGACATCAGTTGTTAAAGGGCAACCCCAGGGATTTTTTATATCCACTGATTTCAATGAAATTTTCAGTATTCATTCTCCTTGGTACTATAATAATATATTCGAAGCTAGATGGGTGCAAGTCATTTAGCTTTTCCAAAAGTGAATTATAAGGAATCTTAGTGGTTTCCCACCGCCTTTGAATGTGGCCCACCCTATGTTTGTGATGTCATAACATACATGCTGCCTTCTGATGCAAGCGGTCAAAAACAAGCAGTGACCCTTTCAGCAATAAGCCTTTCAGCAGTGACCCTTTCAACACTGTTGTCAAGCTTCTGAAAGCTGGCACAGCTCAATGAATTGTAGGATGACATAGCTCCCTTCCTTGCACCAGCACTATATGTACCTATTTAAATTTAAGGGAGGCTGTGACATCATCACATACACTGCACAAAGCAGCTGCCCATTTTGGTTTCAATTTGGACACATCATTTTTTTAGTTATTTAGGATTATTGGTACAGGGATATCAGAATATGGTTAAAGAACTACTGGAGTCCCCTTTGATGTTTTATCAGGAGCATGGTCATCTGTATATGGATAGCTAGTTTTTATGAGCCTTCACATTTAAAAAGTTTCTCTTAAATCTTACTATTTGGCATTTGTAAAACCCAGAATTTCAATACTTGTCCCCTTAAATTTCTCTTCGAAGCGCCACTTCTATTTAGGCTCTTTGTCAGAGTAATTCGAAGAATCCTCTAAATTCTGTGCAAGAAGAAAAAAAGGAAAGCTATTACACAAATATTATCTGTAAATTTGTCAGCACTTGGACATTTGGCCGGTCTTTTCAAACTACCTTGGTGAAAAGCAATGTTATGTGTCTTACAGGATGGTCTTACTGAGGAAGCACCGAGAGCTAAACGGAGAAAGCCAGCAGGAGCAGACAAGCGACTTGTAGCCCCTATTCCACTGGACTCATGCGGTCGACCCTTGTTTCCTATTGTGCTGCCTGGCTGCAAAGTGCATAGCCTTGGCGAGATTGTCACTGACCGAGCTGGATTCCACTGCCAGGAGAGCCTGTACCCTGTTGGCTACTGCAGCTCCCGCATTTATGCAAGCGTCCTTAATGCCAATCATGCCTGCATCTACACATGCACCATTCTGGATGCTGGCACTGGGCCTCGGGTATGCTTATGCTTGTACTGTCAGTTAATTGGATAGCATAGCATATAATATTCCAGTATTTCAGATGTGTTCTTGGGCTTTGTAGCTTTTGGTCGGCACTTTTCAGAATTTCTTTTTGGCTTTTTATTGTTTCACATATACTCTTCTAGATAGAAGCACACACATATACACATAGCTTTGTAATCAGCATGAATATTTCTCATGAAAGTATTTCTTGCACGGTTGTGGATCTTTTTTTGGCACTTCGAACTGTATAGGCTCATAAACATAGTGGGATACCAATCTTAAACTCCTGCTACTCTAAGTATCACGAGAACCTAGTTTGTTTAATTTTGGCTGGAGTGCAAAATTCTGTCATGTGCTAAGAGATGGGCTTGTGGGGCAAAGTAAAACAAGCCATTTTAGTAAATGAATTAGAAAAAGGACCCTGAGGTGTGAGTCAGGTAATATTCTGAAGAGTAAGGCGACCGTGGGGGAAGGGGGGAGGGGTACAGGCTTTGAGTTTTACATACCTGCCTGCTAGTGTGAAATGATGTCTTGAAACTTTGTGACCTGGTTTTATACATAACCTTATGAAGCCAATAGACAGTGAAGCCAAGGTAGGCATAGGGGACATGAATTGTTTTAACTATAGTGTCATAATTGTGGCATAAATGGAAAGGAATTAAAGTGGAGGAAAAAACACTTGCCATTGGTAGGGGCCGTATCTACAACCTTCGGAAAGATGTTCGTTGCTCTACCAACTGTGCTACGATGGCGATTGTTCCTCATCCACTTTATTGGGTTTATTGAGTATTTCTGTGCATATAATCCTGGGACTGTTAGAAAGCACATTTGTAGCCATGGTGGTGAGTGTGGAACACCCCTTTTTGCCAGAAGCCATCACATAGCTTGTGAACTTATTACAAGCTGGCTGCTGACATATAAACCCTCGCATGCTACCTAAAGGCATCAAGTCTGCTGGAACGAGACCCTCGCTGTGAAATAACAAAAGAAAGGAAATAAATGAAAGGCTGGCTCATTTGTTCGTCAGCAGCCATCCTATAGTAAGTTCATGAGCTATGTGACATCTTCTTGCAACAAAAAGTGTTCCACACTTGCCTTTGAGCAGTGCTGGCTAACACTCCCAGCATTATACATACAGAAATACCCAATACAGTAGAGAGGCGATCAACCACTGTTGTAGCTGGTTTGCGGAACATCGAACACGTCACCTGAAGGTCGCAAGTTTAGTGCCTACCGACAGAAGGTATTTTTTTGTGTCCGCTTTAATTCCTCCCCATTTATCCCACAATTACTACCATGCTGTTAAAACTACAAGCAACATTCCCTATACCCTTGTTGGCTTCAAGTTGTGTCTAACAAATAAATAAGCCCTTGATCTATTTCCTTTCTTTCACTAGTTTTACGAGGTGTGACGCAAAAAAATTTAGACTAAGTGTAGCTTGAAAAAAAGTTCGACAATCCCTAAGCATATTCTTATGAGATGAGAACGCGAAAGCGTTTCTTTTGGCTGGATTGTTGTAGCCAACGGGTGCTGCAAACTGGTGTTGCTGAGTTGTTTTATAAAGAATGAGGCAATGTGGGAGGTTGTATCTTGTTTTTTTGCGTGATGGTGATGCCATCAAAGTGGTGTTGACACTTAACATGTCTTCTATTTCGTCGTCCAGATAGTATATGCAGATATGCCCGAGGCACGTCTAGGGCATATCGAAGTAGTACGACCGCCGCGGCGTTGTGGGTGGTATCATTAGACAGTCACTGGTGTCCTCACCCTCTTATCATTCCGGTGACGACGTACTTGGGCTGGGATACATAGACACTATCATGGCCTTTTGATCTGAATAGTAGGTGGACACATACAACACATCTCGGACAATGTATGGGTCGTTGGTGAATGCGAGATCGATGCACGTTGTACATCTCGACGTCGCAATCGCCTCAATGGGCGTCTTCAATTCGAGATCGAACTCGGCACTCAGGCGGCGAGGAACGATGGGCTAGCTGGCGCCTTTGCGTGCAGAATGTTGCTATGGTGACGCCACGCAGCTGGGCGCGCGCTTTCGCCAAGCCAGTGAAGAAACGCGGTTACGCGGCCGTATGCCTCTGCAGGTAGGTCCATCCGGTGCCTCCTCTAGAGGAGGCGCTGGTCCAGCGCAGCGGGGTGCACGCCGACTGCCGCTGCGGCGAGTGTTGGCGCCGGCGCCACTTCTGGCTGGAGAGGTCAGCTGCTTTCCGGGCACGGCTTTTGTGGACGCTTTTTGCAGACGGCAGCTGGGCGCGCACAATTGCCAACCTAGCCAAGAAACGCTTTCGCATTAAAAGAGTGGTGTAGGCAACAACTGTTTTGGTGACATCATACCACGCACCCCCCCCCCCCTCCCTATCCATGTGGCCAGTTTTGACTTGACCGATCACACCACCTGGGAGTGCTGCATCATTGAGTCAACACATGCAACAGTGCATTCTGCCGGAAAAATGTCTGTCATAAAAACCGAACAGCGAATCAACGTCAAGTTTCTTGTGAAACTTAAGAAATCAGCAACAGAAACACTTAAAATGTTAACCGAGGCTTATGGAGATGACACTTTGTCTTGTGTGCTTGTCTTTGAATGGTGTAAGCAGTTTTCATGGGGGAGGACATGTGGAAGATGATGAACATGCTGGGTGCCCAAAGTCAGCGATTACCGACTAAAACAGTGCCAAAGTTCATGATGCGATGTGGGGCGACTGAATATTAAATGTTCGTGCATTGGTGGAGTTGATTAACCTGGATAGGGAAGCTGTTCGATACAGTTTAACTGACGAACTACAGATGTGGAAGATTTGTGCGAAGGTTTTTCTTAATGTTCTGTCCAATGACGAAAAACAGTGCCATAAAGCCACATTAAGGCACTGTTACAATCTGTTATGGACATGTTAGAACACATTGCAAACAAGCCAGGTTTGTTGGAATCTGTTGAACATGTGATAAGACATGGATTTTTACCTACAAACCATAAAGTAAGTGCCACTTGATGCATTGGAAGTTTCTAGGACCCCCCAGACCCAAAAAAGCATGCATGTCATAGTCAGAATTCAAGGTAATGTTAATTGTCTTCTTCGATATCAGTGGAATTGTAATGATTGAGTGGGTTCCCAATGGTCAGACTGTTAACATTAATTCATTAAAGTACTTAATGTACGTCGTGAAATAATTAGGAAAAAAAGGCTACAGTTGTGGAATGATGCATCACTGTTGCATCAGAAAAATGCACCTGCTCTCATGGCCTCATCTGTGAAGCAGTTTCTGATCAGAAAAAACATTACTGTGATGGGGCATCCTCCTTATTCACCTGATTTGTCTCCACGGAACTTTTCGTTTTCCTAAAGTTAAATCTTGCTTATAGAGAAACCACTTTATCTCAGTTGAAGAGGTTGAGGCAATAATGGAGAATCTCCTGATGGGCCTTCCAAAAACCTCCTTCCAGAACTGTTACCAGCAATGGCAGCACTGAATGCAGATGTGTGTGAAAGCTGAAGGGGACTAGTTTGAATGTGATAATGTCATGAAGAACTGATTCTGTAAACACAGTGGAACCCCGGTTTTACATCCTCCGGTTTTACGACGACACGCATTTTACGACGGATTAGTCCGGTCCCGGCGAAAGCCCCATAGACACAATGCATTAAAAACCTCAATTATACGATGCGATCTTACGCCAAACCAGCGTTACACGACGATCCACGCGAAGCAGGGCGACCAAACGGCGAAGAAAAGGGAAGTGCCCGCGGGCGCCTTTCGTCGCACCGGCTCTTCGTCACCCCTCCGCGTGCCGAGCGCTCGGGAAACCGGTTCGTTTCGGCTTTCCGGTGCCGTTTGTTCGTCTTCCCCTGGCCCTCCCCTCAGCCGCCGGCACCGCAAGTAGCGGTATAGAGTGGCGCGGTTGTTCTCTTCCCTCTAGGGAGCCTACATGACTGCTTAGCAGTCATGTAGGCTCCCTACTTCCCTCGTTCTTTTCACCCCTTTCCGACCAACCATCTCTCTCCCGCTCTCCTGCGATCTCCCTCCTGTGATAACGAAAAGCGAAGCGGCACACGCAAAGGCAGATATCGCGGCGACAACCACGAAGCAGGCGCTAACCCTAACCGTAGCAGACGACGCATGGAGCAGCCGCCGGAGAAGGCCACCGCGTCATCACGCGCAGCAGCCAGTAGCGGCCGCACGTTCCCCCACTCTCTCGAGGAGCGCGCGCTTGGCGCAATCGCAGCTTCGCATCCAAGCGCGGGATACTCGAATGCTCCCGCGAGCCCCCCCAATCATGCGCGAATCATGCTTCCACCACGCCACCGCTGCTCCCGCCGACGGCGGTGGGGAAAAAAAAAAAAAAAAGAAGCGCACGACAAAAAAAAAAAAAAAAACGAATGGCGCCGGTCGGTTGAATGGCGCGTGAACGGTGCTCGCTTGAAGTGCCGTTTCGGAGCGTGTTTGAGCGGCAGAGCAGCTGCCGCTGCTCGCAGTATATTTGATACGAAGTAGTTTTAGGACGTATTAGGCACTGAAAATTACAGAAGGGGTGTTTATGACACATACAGTGCAAATATGCGGGTTTCCGAAAAGCGTGTTTTTCGCGATTTTTCGACTTTCAAAGGCCGCGTCCCCCCTTAAGTGTGTGCCATGTTTCGCTACGACTGTTGCGAATCACACCAGTGAATTGTGGCGCACTCAAGGGCATAAATTTTTCTGTTCGGATTTTATGACGCCCGCATTTTACGACGCTTTTTCGCGGTCCCGAGAAAGTCGTATAATTGGGGTTTCACTGTACAATGATTTACTGAACCAGTCTCCTTTTATATTATTATTTTTTTGTCACACCTCGTATATATGTTTTTGGGGTTTGCTAAACATGCTGAAGCATGCTTGTACTCCTCCAGAAAAAAATTATTCTTCCTAGCAGGGCTCTTTATTTTAACATGGTCAATAAATGTGCCTGGTGACTGTGCAGTGCTTTCATGAAAGCCTGATTCATATGTCCATGCACATGCAGCAGGGTGTCTGAAATTTTCATCAGAAGAGTTCCTGACTTGTGAACTTCTACAAATTCATGCTACTTTGTCTTGACTACGGTGACATTGATGAGAAGGGTAGCTATTAGCTAAATTTTACATCATGAATAAAAAAGTACCTTTGACAGGACCAAAAATAATAAAAGAAAATTCTTAACTGATGAAGCAATGGCATCATCTGGTTTGAGGAAATACTGTGCTACTTTGCTTATACTATGATCTTCGATGTGAATCACAACTGATCAGTCTTGGAGGCCATGCTGATACGAAAGGTCACCTTGATGATGGGAATATAAATATGGAAGTGGATAGTGTCATAATTGTGGAAATGGTGAAAAGCAAGGGATTGCCAAAAGGGCATGGTAGAGACAGCGTTTGGCTGTCAGACCGAATTTTAGATTGTAATGCCAGTAGAACATTCATGTTTGTACACAGGCACTGCAAGATGCGCATCCCTTTGTTATGCTGCCCTTGTGGTGTGGCAGCATGAGCCCTCTCACAGTATAGAGACAAAAGATGGATGGCTCTCGAGGCACAGAATAGAGAATGAAGGCAACCTTTGTCTGGCTGTCTCTGTCTTAGATTTGGCTGACATCAACCATCATGAGTTGCTTGCTTTGTGCCTTCAAGAGAAATAGTTCTTGTATGTAGCATCCACACTAAGTTGTGGGGTGGGCTCTACACCTCCATGTGAGAGAAATTTATTGCAAAGGCATGAATTAAGTGACTCGGGATTGTTGATGGCAGCCGTGTCCAGGACAGAGAGAGCCAGCTGAACGTTGTCCTCCAGTTACACCCCACATCTCAATAGTCATGTGCACATTTTCTGTGCAGAAGCTCATGACAATGTATTGCTGTTGTAAGAGTTAAAAATAAGTAAATGTGAAAACATGTAGTTATTGTTAGCAAAGCATTGTTAACATAATGTTAATGTGAGCAGTGTAATAAGGTCTCTCTCTGTGTGATGGCACACTTCAAGATCTGTACAGAATTGCCCATCATCATCATCATCATATTGTTAAGTCCACTGCAGGACGAAGGCCTCTCCCAACGATTTCCAATTTACCCTATCCTGGGCGAGTTGGTTCCACTTTATGCCGTGAACTTCTTAATTTCATCGTTCATCTAACCTTTTGCCTGCCTCTGTTACGTTTTCTTTCTCTTGGTATCCGTTCTGTCGTTCTTACTGTCCATCTGTTATCTGTCCTCTGCATGATATGCCCTGCCCATGTCCACTTTTTTCTTTTAATTGATATACGAGTATTGTCCATAATATATATATTTTTTTCACAGTGGATATGCGGTGATAATATTATCCTATCGAAGTACTTAACAGTGTCTCTATTTGATAATTGCTGTTGGTTATAGTAGGAGCCCACAGTCATTGCAGGCATAAAAGTAAAATCTGTTTTTAAAGCATGTGAGCAAGTGATTGTTGTAATCTGTACAACAGAAGTGAATGTGTAGATCGTTTTAAGGTGTTAGTAACAATGTGCTATCTTGTTAACTTTTTTTCCTTTCTTTTCTTCTTAGTTTGAAATCGTTGCAGAAGATGCACCTGAACGACCTTTTGTGGGTAGCAGTCCAGATGAATGCTATGTTGCACTTCTGCGAGCAGTGAATCGAACATGTGGTGCTGAGGTAATTGTGCCCGCAGCAAGAGGTGCAGACTTTTTCGCTTTGCCTCATCCAACTATACAGAACCTGGTACAGAGCTGCCCTGGTGCACGTAAGTGCCCCAATTACAGGTTAGTATTTCATTTGAACATGTGAATCTTGCAGTTATCAAGTGTCCTGCTGAATTTTTGTGAGTACATTAAGTGTTATGGCCTAAGGAGAGCCATGAGGAAGTAGGTGCCAAGGTGAGGAGTACAGTAGAACCTCGCTGATACGTTCCCGGTTGACACAATTTCCCGGTTCCAACGTTGGTAATCGCGAAAACAGGAACTTTTCTCGTAGAGTTACGCTTCTTTTCTTCCGGTTAATACGTTCCCAGAAAATACAATTATTCGGCACCAACGTTCGATTTATCGTCTAACTACGATCGGATCATACGTTTTCTGGCCTCTAGAGTCTGTGTGCAGCCGAGAAGTTGGGAAGCTCGCACGATCGAGAGCAGTAGCTGCCCACCGCGGTGGCTGCACCGCAGTACTCGCCCGACCGTGTCACAAGAAAACGCTGGTGCGCCCTCTTCCGATACTCGCGTATCACCTAGCTAGACGTAACACACCGCGTTCATCGGTGTTGCCACTGACACTCACGATAAAAGCAGCTTTAACAGCACGTGTGCGGTAGCTGTTGGAAGCGTACGTATAGCGCACTTTTTAATGGCCGATAACTGCGACACGCCGCCATTTCGTTCAGTAGGACCGATCTGTGAGCGCAATCGCGAGCGCAATATGCGGCTCGTCTCTCGTCTTTTCCACCACCGAGCACCGCCATCTTGATAACGTTTGAAAGCTGAAAGTTTTGACTGCCCATTTCCGCTCACCTCACCTTCGATGACCACGCCCAAAAAGCGCAAGTAAAAATTCCTGGCACATTTAGATAGCTAATGCACAAACGCTGCCAGAGAAATTCTCCCAACACTGCTTTGAAAACATTGTTGAACGTGCCATTTCTGATCGCAAGTTACCAATATGCAAGACGACGGTCATTACATAAAAACAAAAATAAGCAAGTTCGAAAGCCGATAACGCGTACGGAATACAGAGCGCATCCTATGCTTTTTACAGAGAGCAAACAGACGCAGTCTATCGCAAAGTTATATCGCCAGTGCTTAGATCGCGCGGGTGATCCCATTGTGTCAAACCGAAGAAGTTGTCAACGCATTGCGTCATGTAATCCTGTACTGAGTAGTTGCTGACAAGCGTAACCTCGCGCTGGCAAGTACATTACGCGTGCTTCGGCCAGTTTTGTCGCGGGCCGCGTTCAGCGCGTGCTGCACTCACGCGCCATTTGAACAGCTGGGAACCACCGATAGGTTGCACGTTCGTTTGTCAGCTGGTAAGTTGTGGTGGTGGCGTCGAGGAAGCACAGGTTAAAAAAAAGAGGGGGGAGAGAGAAAGAGAGAGAGGGGGAAAAACGGCTAAACGTTTCGTAGTGTCTAGAGACTAAGCTGCTAGCTCTGACGGTCAACATGCACATGATGCGCTTGCCCCGCGATGTTGGCTTGGGCCGTGTGACGCACGTGATGTACCCGTTGTTGTGACCTGTTGATGCAAGGCTAGTGCTCTTGGTGCGCTCGACTTATGTACCACAGTGTGCGCCGTTGGGCACAACGTGGCCCGTGCGTCCGCGCCGTGTATTGATGGCAGCGCGCGCGGTTTGGGCAGGCCGAGAAAATGACGATGTGAACGCACGCATTTTGTTACATGTTAAACAATTTGCCTGAATATGCGGAGTAGCTGAAACACTGAAGCAAGGCACAACACGCGTGCGTTCCGTTCCCAACACTGTCAGCGCTGACGGCTACGCTCGCGGTCACTGCCGTGCCTTCGGGCGCGTTCCAACACGCTATAGTAGCTATACAATCAGATGTTTATTGCTGTTTCGTGATGTTTTATTGCCTGAATTACGTGAAATTGTAAAATACTTTAATATTTATATGAATGCATGCTTTCCCAGTGAAACAGCGCAATATTTTCATGTGTTTGGATCATACGTTTTCCCGGATAATGCGTTCAGTATCGCGTTATTTTTCAAAAACGCATGAACGAGGTTCTACTGTATAACCTGTTGTCGAGGCCATATGCATAAAGGAGGATGATGTACAACGATCTTCATGAGACTTTTACACTGTGTTTCACTCAATGGGAGCAAGCGCTAAAAGGAAGTGTTACAGTCGAGCCCGGCTATATCGAACCCGTTTATATCAAATTATCCCATATATCGAACAATTTCTAGGCACGGTAAATTTACATTGAGAATATATAGCAAAAGTTACTGTTACATCGAACGAAAATAGCAACGACAACCGATATATCAAACTCCATGTGCCTCAAAAGTGCCCCAGCAAGTTGGCTTTTCCTCGCGGTGGCGGGGAAAACTGCCGGCGCCACCCTAGAAAAAGTGGTTTAGACCCGGCTGTGCACGGGCGAACACCCCCCTGCAAAAAAATGATCCTGGCCTGCTCGCAGCACTTACAGCCAACCAGAGGCCGTCGTGCTTTCTCCGAGGCGCGGAGGTGGTACAAGTGAGCGCCATTTTTTCTTTCTTTATGCTTGGGTGCCTGCTGCTGCCTCTTTTCCTCGAGTCCTCATTCAGCGTGGTCCGTGCCGGTGGTGTGTTTCATGCCTGGTGATGATACCCCAAATTCCGACGACAGCACTGAAGACACCACAGGTGTTTCCGCCGAAGTTTGGAGCGAGCTGGCAGAGTTCCCGGGCGCTATCGACGGATCGACATTCGACGAGTTCGTCAGTGCGGACGATGATGTCACCATCATGGGCCAGCTACAAGATGAGGACTACGTTGCAGACGTCGTGCCGACCACGAGCCAAAGCGACAGCAATAAGGAAATTGACGATGGCCCGTTGCCTACATCCGCCGAAGTGATTAGTGCACTTGCGTTGGACGGGCGCTATTGCGTGAATATGGAAGGTTGTGGCCTCAGCTGCTCCGACTGACAACGTGGAGGCGTGCGTGCTGTCGCAGGCAGCGAAGTCGTTGGAACAGAAGAAAATCCAGGACTACAGTCAACGACTGATTTTTCGGACCCCCTCGGGAACGCATAAACATCCGGAAAATCGGGCAGTCCGGAAAAACGAATGCATGCAAAAGCGCACTAACTTACTGATATTTTTATTATCAAGGGGGTCAACGACGAAATACTACGCTTCAGAAGCACCAAACCCATGCGGCCAGCAGGTGTGACGCGCCTGCGGGCCGTGGTGGAATCGCTACTAAGAGCTCCCACCACGTGTATGACATCACGCGCATTACACTGAGACAAAACGGAATTACTGCTCGTTGTCACGCTTCCTGCTGTCAAGGGTTACCGATGCGCCGTTTTGACAGCATGGGCGCCGCAAACTCACGCAACACCCGTGCGGAACCGAATTCTGCCGAAAATCGCGGTCGTGTTGACGAGTTCACAGATGGCGGCCGCCACACACAGTACATGCGCACTGAAAGCGCTGCAGACAAAAGAGAGTTTTAGTGCAGCTTAAGTTGCACCCCGCTAAATGCTAAAATTTAGCGGCGTCAGACTGCGCATGCGTACGCACGCTATTCCAGCTTTGCGTTTAGCGATCGCTCGCTATTTTCTGAATTTAGCGGAGACGCAAAACGCTCGCTAAGTTTGTTTAGCACGGAGAGCTTGGCGGCCCCCTACAACTGACGGCTGCCCGTTTCGCATCTATCGTGTCGTCTTGCTGCATTGTGGGACTAGCTGATTCACAATAAATCGTGTTGCTGGTTTTCGCTTCGAGAAGACAACGATCTTTTCGCTGTGGATTCTAGTTTGACCACATTATACATGCACAACGAAAGCGAAACTCTGCCTCGTCAGACTGCGGCAACACTTATGCAATTATTATTGCACGATGTTCTTTTTAATAATTCTTTCTGCGCTTGCGTTGTTCTTAAGTTACTAACAACGGCCGACACGCCTCAGAGTTAGAGCAGCTTTGACGCTTTTACTATTCGCATTTAGATGGCGCAGCGAAGGTTTGCGTTTTGCTGCGCGTCGTACAGTCTCGCGCTGTACTAAAGAGCTATCGAACGCTATCTAATAGCACTCCGCAAAAATTTAGTGTGCGTGACTCGCAAACGCTAACGCAAAGATTTTCCGCAATGCTAAATCTCTCTAAAATCGCGGTCGCCGTGATCACGAACGTCAGCGACGCAACTCTGAAAGTACGCGCATGGCCAATGCCCGAACGGAGGTAATAACCGTTCGCCCGTTTCAAAAACCGCAATCGCTACCGGCGCGGTCTTGTACGGCCACCACCAGCCTGAAAGTGTGTGCGCGCCCAACGTACTACAGTGAGTCGAAGCAAAGCTGCTTTCCGCAAACGCTGCTGAAGAAACCATGCTAGTCGCTATCACGGATAGCGGTAACGCAGTTCATGAAGGCACGTACGCGAAAACGGAACTACAGGTTGCTGTCCAATGCAGACGAGAAGGCTCTCACTATCATCGCGATCATCGATAGCGCCTATGTACCTCCCAAACTACGCGGCCAACGCAGTGGTAGTTCAAAGGCAATATAGCCACAGAAAGGCACAGAGTGTTATAGCTTTCCTGTCGATCGCTATCACTACGGCGGGGCGGACTTTGGCACGCCGTTTTCGCTTGGCCTCTGACACATGCGGTGCGACGTGCAGCCGCAGCATTCTGCACTCGGAGGCTCTGAGGGTCGTGCGTTCGCACAGCTCATTGTGCGGCCGAGTAAGTCCAAATTAGCGAGAGTTCGATGCCAATAAACGAAGCGCATGCTTGCGGGGGGGAACAAGAGGTCAAGTCATAATAATCATATTTTCCGCACTTGTCTGGTATTCTAGACAAAATTTCGCTGCGACGAAGTTCCGTGGCCACGAATTTTTCGCGCGTGCTGTCAGTTTCTTCGAAGCGAGGTTTGAGCGTACGCAGTTTTGACGACTTTGGACCTTTCGTCGCATCAAAAAGTCCGGAAAATTGGACGGCGGAGGGTTCGAGCGTCCGAAATTTCGGACTTCCTTATACATTGATTCTATGGAGCTTGTGGCGGTGCCGCGAAGACGTCCGAAATATCGGGCATGTCCGAAAAATTGGGCTTCCGGAAAATCGTTCGTTGACTGTATTTTGTTCCAAAGTAGGGCACGCAAGTAAGCCACCATATTAATAAAGTACTTTTCTTATTGGTATGTGCCTTTGCGTCATCAAATCCTATAGCGGGCCTATATCGAATTATGCCATATATCGAACTAATAAACGGTTTTTGGCGAGTTCGATATACCCGGGTTCGACTGTATATCCACTTAGACTTATAAATTATTTTTACCAACTCAACTTCTACTGTCTACATAACGGTTTGATTACTGAAATAGAAAATGTAGGAATGCTTCTTGAATTTTACACTGAATGCGCAGCACCAGTATGTTAGTGTGATGTTATCGATTTCAAACAATTTTCTTTGTTTGGGCCACTGTGGCTTTGTAGATGTTCTTGAATATTGCAATATTTAGTCTTTAGTTTTGTTAGAATACAGTGTAGCTCATCATCATTGATTGATAAAATGATTGACAATGAGCAGATTCTGTCAGAATTCATGACAACATGGCAACTCGCTGCAGAAGCCTCGATGTGGTTGCACAATCTTTCTTTTATTTCTGTATCTAATCCTTTCCTGCTTGACCAGGTCCTTTCGGGTAGCAAGAATGGCTTCTTAACTGCCGTTGTTAAAGGGACCCTCTACCACTTTTCGTGCTCCCATTTTTTGTTTGCGGGTCACACAGAGAGATGGCTGGGTATGTAGTTTTGGCACAGGTGAAACCACCCACATCAACTCATTTAATATTTTAATCGTCCAATGAAATCATATCACTGCCAACTGCATTAATGCGTAGCGTCACTCGCCAGAGCTATTTGGGGCGGAAATGACGACAGTGTGTAAGGCTGTGATTAGACAAAAAGAAAATTACAAGTGGTCACAGTATTACTTTGGAAACAGAAGAATATTTGGTTTTGTTTTTCTCTCGTGTGGTTTTTCTTTGAACACCAAGACATCTGAGGCGATGATGATTTACAGCATAGCAAAGTCAAACTTTGCCGGGTCACCAGTACGCTGGAAAGAACATGCAACCATGTTGTGTAAACTTTCGCTACGTAGGCGCTTCAAGCCAATTATATTTACTGTGACAAGTCAGATGTGGTCACCTCACCCCAAGAAACTTGAGTCGAGGGTTTTTGCTTGTATTTTTAATGTTGTTGACTTAATAATTCCTGACTGTGTGTTCCTATTACTGTCGTTCTTTCAGCATTTGTCTGTTTTCCATTCAGTTTGTGCAACACACTAATAAAGTAGGCACTTGAAAAGTGTTAGAGGGCCTCTGCTATCGAGTTGCTCTCAACTGCTGCTGATACCATAAATATGTATGTATGAACGTCCATTATGATACTAACGGCGTTTTTTTTTTGGAATAGTGCTTGCACCCTATGGCCATTGTAGCCTGTGTGCCATTTATCATCGTCATCATCGTCATTATTGTTGGCCAAACTTATGTTTGCTGCAGGATGAAAAGGCCTCTCTCAGTGATCTTCCTCCTGCCTTGTCTTGCATGAGGTGATTCCATTTTATACCTGCAGATTCTTTAAGTTTAATCACACCATCTTACCGTTTGTCGTTCAAGGTAGCGTCCTTCCCCCCCTCATTTTTTTCACAGCACAAATTGTTTTCTCAATACTAGTGTCTTTTCAGAGCAACTCGGCATACACATATCTGACCAATGGCATGCTCTTTGCAGCTTTTTGGAGTATGTCTGGACAATTCCTCTAAGCTACTTGAGGTATAAATAATGTTGCAACCTAAAGTTAACATTCCTATCTGTTATGGCTGCTATACTGACACGGGAGCCATCACGAGCTTTGCTGAAGTCTTGATATTGTTGGACATTGATGATCATTTATGCATGTTCTGTGCTCTCTGGCTCATGCTGAGAGTGTTTATGTGTTTGTTTTTCTTTTCCTTTTTTTTTCCTGTGAAGGTCAGCAAGCTAGGCATGTATTTCCCTGCCTTTCTGTTCTTTGGGCATTTGCTGATATATATAGCAGTTCACTGGTGCAAATCTGAGGAGTCTGAGTGTGTTCAGAACATTTACCATTTGGACAGCACAGAGCTTTGAATGTTGAAGTTATTCTCACCTTTTTTGTTCAATGTGTGTAAGTTCCACATGTCT
The DNA here is from genome assembly GCA_013339685.2 of Hyalomma asiaticum. Lineage (NCBI taxonomy): Eukaryota > Metazoa > Arthropoda > Arachnida > Ixodida > Ixodidae > Hyalomma > Hyalomma asiaticum. The sequence goes on from CM023481.1 coordinate 229,107,072, forward strand.
CGTTATGTTTGTCCTGTCATGGATGAGCAACTGATGGGGCACGCAAATGAAATAATTTATAAGGGTTCAAAATATTGGGATCCTCTTAATTCACTGATCAAAGGTCCAAGCCTACAGTGGTTCCTCACATCCACATTCACACTCTACTGATCCAGGGACCACAATATATGTAGCTCTTAAGATTAAAGTTTGGTTTGAAGGTATATGCATATTGGACAGGACTAATGTTCACATGGTGGCGCAGCTGCATTGATAACCGAACCACAATCATCATAGTGTAACTTAGAAATGCTCACAGAACTTCATAGTCAACTGTTATTGTTGCTAAGTGCATCAAGTCTAATCATTCCTGGTGGCACCATGACTATACTAGTTTCTGTCAGGTATACTTAATGCAAGTTCCGTAATCTAACCTAAATATTTTCCTATGGCCTGAAGAACACCTCCTATTGAAGCTAATTTTCTGTTGCGTTCCACTTTGGCTAGAATAAATATGCATAATTAGCATAACATTAAAGGGGCCCTGAAACGCATTTTACGCTCATTGATTTTGCTTTGTGTGGGACTTGATGATGACCGAAACACCAGTGAAAGTGTCGAAATCAAACCTTATTATATTTTAATTTGTACCTGAAATCGGTTTCCACACTGACTTCAGCGCCGCCATACATCAACAGTTTCTCCGAGCGGATATGACATCACCATGCTGGCTTTGCTGCAGGTTCTGATTGGCCGGGAACAGTAGGAATAAAAATATGCATCATACATGCTTACAATGCATCGAATATAAGAAATTTGAAATTGAGAGCATGTTTTATGCTTGCTAAAGTTACTAAAAGATACAAATTTGTGCATTATGATTTCATTTTGCTTGTAACCGATACAAGGAGCACTATGCGGCCCATGCGGTTGTGGTAGGAAGGCCACAGAGGGCAGCATGGTTCTGGTTCTGCAAAATGTAAGCCGCTTTTTTATTGGAAGTAGCGTGCACGTCTCGGGATCCTGATATCTGTCGTCTGCTTTTATTTTGAATTTGTAAGTTGAATAACTTGCGTGTGCCTGCGTCAATGTCAAAAATTCTTTTTGCATTTACCTCAGGACAATACAAAGAATCCGTTTTGATACAAGACTCAGCAAGTAAAGTATGGTTTCAGGGCCCCTATAAGGAACATAGTCCTTGTTATGAGGGCAGCAACCGAATGGCTGGCATTAAAGGGACCGTCTTCTCTCCCTCATCGCTCTCCCATTTTTTGGCTCAACAGAAAGCGTACCTTTCGAGGTGTCCCAGCGTGCAGTGGTTTCTCAAGAAACTGAATAGAAATTATTAAAACACAATTTTTTTATCTACGAAGTCGTTCCTTTCCTAGTGTAGGCATGCCAGCAACATCGGTTACTGGCACATGATGCGTCGTTGTCTCCCTGGAAACCCTTTCGGGTGTGGGAGGCTTCTCAACAGGAACCGGTTTCAAGGTCAACATTCCAGAGGTGACGAGGAGGAGGAGAGGCGAGGGAAAGTCGGCGCACGGGGGTGCGCCTCAGACATGCAGCGCCGCATGCATGACAAGCGCAGTACTATGCGCCTGTGCAAGCAGACGAATTCGAAGGCAGTGCCACCTGCACCACCCCGAGAGCAGCGAAAAAAAGAACAAATTGCTCTTGCACGCTATAACAAGGTGTCTCATAGGGTGAAGTACGCTTGTAAGGCATACATAATAGTTTTTCAGCAGAATATGTATGCCTGCGTGGGCTGGTTCTCGTACACTTGGAAAATGACGAACACACTGTTGGGTGTCGCTAGTGGCGTTTTTTGCACCACTTTCAGAGCAAAATTAAAGACCTAATTCCTTTTTTGTGGGATGAAAGCGTGCTCGTTCCTGTAAATGTGACGCACGATCCGCCCAATTTTACCGCAATCTTAAAAAATTTTCTGAGCGGTAGACAGTCCCTTTAACTTTCAGTCCACTGATCTAGCTGTGTGCATGACATCACCAAGACTGTTCTTGGCAGAAGAAGTTGAGATTGAAGCTGTTATTTATCATATTTAATAATAAGACTGGTGTTAGTGCCAAAAGCTATATGAAACAACCATATTACGTTTCTAGGTGTAATGACCATTCCTGTAGGATCTGCGAGTACCGTGCCAGGACGAACTGGTTTACAAACTTAATAGCACTTTTTGAGGGCCTAGTTGGTGCATACTGACGAAAATTCTTTAGCGCAAGCAAAAATGGAGCACACGAGAGAGACACACAAGGGACAAGTGCTTGTCCCATGAGTGTCTCTCTCGTGTGCACTTGTCCCTTGTGTGTCTCTCTCGTGTGCTCCATTTTTGCTTGCGCTAAAGAATTTTCGTCAGTTTGTTTACAAACTCTTTTTTTTGTCAAAACTATTATGCAGTGGAATTCGCTCAGTGAAGAGAAAGTGTGTTGTATGAGTGAAGATTTGTTTTTTTCCCTCCTGTAACCTCTCTCTTCAGGAAATGCGGGATAATTCTTGAATAAAGAGTGAAAAATATGTTTTTCCTAGAACATAATAATTATGATTTACTAAAATTTTCAGTCTAAGCACTTCAGGGGCTGTATTTATGTTGGTGCAGGTCACTTACCTATTTTTTTGCATTTGTGACCAATGATGGCAAACAGAAAGGAAGAAACATCGAGGTTTGGTTGGATTTAGCCCCTTCCATACTCGCTACATGTTCATTTAATTTTCTGTATGCTGCGTGTTAAAGATGGTTACATTGGTAGATGCACTGCCACTTTCACCGCGATGTTCATTTTGCTGCTAGCAACAGTTTTTCTTTTCTCATAATGCTTGAAGCCAATGAACAGCTGCGGGACTTTGAGTTGGTGATGTATCTCTGTTCTTTTTTTTTCCCAAAAGTCCTATATGACTGACTGCAGAGGCATAGGTTTCCCATTTGCCCCGAGGTGTGTGTGTGTGTGTGTGTGTATGTGTGTGTGTGTGTATGTGTGCGTGTGTGTGCGTGCATGCGCGCCTGTGTGTGTGTGTGTGTGTGTGTGTGTGTGTGTGTGTGTGTGTGTGTGTGTGTTAGGGGGTTAAGCTGGACTAAAGGTCCCTTGAGAGTGAGCTACACATGATCCAAATTTAGACTCTTTTGTGTGTAAGGATCATAAGGGTCATTCCTGTATGTACATGTCTAGAACAAAATGTAGTCGCAGATTAGGACTACTAATAAGGCATGCATTGAGGGGGCAGGGAATGCTGACCCCATGACTGATGCCTCTAACCGACTACACAATAGACAGATATTAACCCTTTCGCTGTCACTGACGTACCAACACATTGTCCATTGTGTGAACAAAAATTTGCGCCAAAGTGCAAAGCTAGCGTGCTTGGACTGGTCGCCCCCTCTGTTGAATCTTTCTAGAGCTTATATTTGCTGTGTTAGTTATTGAAGAGTACGGAGTGACCGTCCCCACCCTTCTTTGCTGGAGCTTATGGTCGCTTCTTGCCCACTACTCTCCGAGGCTAAGTGACCATGCAGTGCACGTGCGATTATGGGTACAGTTGTTGTTTCGTCACCTGCTGCAGGTTTACAGCTTTTTTTGTTCTGCTGGCATGTCCGCTGCGGCGCGTGAAGTTCAGGGTTGTATGCAGTTGCCTCTCCAATAGACTGAAACATGACTCTATTGCTGCTTTCGCTGCCCGCCACGAACAATCCAGAAGCATGATGCCTTGTGGTGTCACATTCTGGACCATCATACTGTATTATATGTATCGTAATCGTAACCAAATAAATATATATGCTCGTTCCTTACTATTCCCAAAACCTGGCTGACACAGGGGGTGTGTCATGGCCAGAAACACCTGACAGTGAAAGGGTTAGTATACTCTTTGAGTATTGTAGCTCACTATAAGATGTACAAAACAATGTCCTACTACCCTAACTTTAATGCACCACATTTTCCAGTGCCCTAAATATGTTATTGAAAATTTGACACAATCGTAAACGGTCCACTGTGATTCATTCCTGAAGACGTTAACTCTTTTGTTTAAAGAGGCCCTGCAACATTTTGTGAACATGAGAAAACGTTGCCTTCGGTAGTCAAGACTCCAATGAGCATGGGGGTGAAATATTGTTGCACTCTTAGCAGTAGGAAATTCACAATTTTGTCTCAAATACAGCTGGAAATCACCTGCTCTTTTCTCGACAAATTGCACCGGAAAGAAAGCCAACTATGCCATAAAGGGTATGGATGAGTATTACACTCGAGCCTCGTTATAACGTAACAGGGCATAATGAAATAAGGGATATAATGAAGTAAATAAAATTCCCCTTGACATACAAGTATTTGAAACCTCGTTTTAACAAAGTAAAATGGACCTTTTAGTGGATATAATGAACTAAAACCGTCTCCAAAACTGAAAATCTGCACGCATTTGCGCCAGCAAAGATCGAGACCCATCACTGGTCTGAATGACATCGACTTCACTCTGTTGGAAGCTTAATAAAAGTTTTAGTGACATCGTACCACATTAGAGTGGCATACAGTGAGTGGCAACCTAATGCACTGGCATAGCATCAGGCAATCCTCCAAAGCCCTTTCTTGTATTTGTCCTGCCGGCATCTGGCAAATGAAAAAAGGTGGGGAGACATCAAAAAGACGCAAGAACTGGGCTACCCAAGCATTGGGGGTCACAACCTGCGCAGGTGCAGAATATGTGTGGCAAAGTAGATATGTAGCAATGTGTGCACCACAGCTATGTGAGACCACTTGACCAACTTCCTAGACAGTGACGTGGCTATCTGACTCGGTGTAGAGACTGAAACCGAAAATCGCTCACATAAATAACGTGATGTTAAATTATTTACAGATAATATGAATATTTGAGCATGTGTCGTGCTTCCTGTAGCGATAAGAAATGTTTGAAAAAAATGACACACAAGCAACAAATTTGGTGTCTCAACTTCTTTAAGAGATGCATCGGTAAATTTATGCTTTGTTTTACTATGATTCATAAAAAGGAAATATGTGTGTGTGTGTATGGTACATTTGATAGTTGTTAAGGCATCCATATTAAACCCAGGGATGAGGTAGAATTTTCAGTTCTATAAGCATGACGTAAGACACGAGCATATAGTGCTGCTTCTTTGTTGACTCTAAAGTGTTCTTGGCAGGTGGGTGCGCTTTGAGGTGTCACGCAGTGCAACTGATGAAACTGAGCGGCTGGACAGTGACCCCTACTTGAGCTACGCAGCCTTTCGGCAGCTGTGCCTTCAGCCACGACTAGCAGCCATAGCTGCAGCATCTGAGCCTAGCCTGCCTGGAGGAGTGACTATCAAACAGGAGCCAATGGACTCGGTGTAGGCACATCAAAAACACCTGGCAAGTTCACTTTTCCTGGACAATGTTCATTAACTCTTCCTACATAGAAGGCAGATTGAGGAACGAAAAATAATAATAATAATGAGCTCATCTGCCACTGTTTTATTTTTCCTGTGGCTTTCAAAATAATTTGAGGTCATCTTTTACTCTGTGCCTGCTACAGACAAAACTAGATTGTCCAGAGAGCTGGTTGAATGTTTGGCATGGACCCTTTTTTTTGTTTTATCCTTGTGTTTCCAGCTATCTATTTTAGAAATAACCTCCTCCATGGGATGAGTGAATGGTTTGGGTCATACTGAAAAGAAAGCTTGGTGATTTGGAGAGCTTAGCTTATTTAAGGGTGAGGGTGATATGATATAGTACATTGTGTTAAGACATACAGTAACACTACAATAAAATTTTTTTTTCTGACACGCGCTTATGAGTTGAGCTTGGTTTATGTGATAGACAAAACTGCTTGCACACATGCATGCGCACATACACATTCACACTCGCAAATATTTATCTCGCTAGTTTTTTGTTTTCATTTGTTTCATCATCATATGGCTGTCCTTGGGATAAAGGGACTGTCTACCGCTCACAAATTTTTTGTCAATTGTGGAGAAAATGAGAATATTGTTGTATATATCCCACAAAAAGGGAATAATAATTTTAATATGGCCCTGAAAATCATGAAAAAATGACAAGTGGTGCCATCCTCAGTAAAGAGTGCCATTCTCCAGGTGTAACCATAAACCAAAAATGCCCACGCAGGTTGGATTAAAAGCAAAAAGTTATTGCTTACAACTGACTGTATTTGACACATATATGTGGTAGCATTCTTTTACAATGGAGAGTAACGTTCATTTGTAAATGAATATTGTAAAAACTCAGTAACCAGTGTTGCCGGTGTTTTTAAAAATTTTGTTTTAAATATTTCTGCTGACTTCTATGAGAAACAACTGCAAGTTTGTAAACTTCAAATGGTGCGCTTTCAGTTGCGATAAAACAGGATATCGATGAAGGGCGGTAGACAGTCCCTTTAAAGAGCAATACATAGCTTCTGGTCAGGTAAAAGCAAACCTTGTATAGCAGGATGCCTGACTAATGAAGAAGACATTTGGCAGTTTTACCCAGAATATAAATCACTGAAAGTTTAACTGGAATTGGTTCATGTGGCATCTCTTAGCGGTGAGGCATGGTTTCGTGATGTGCAGATTTTGGGGGAAAAGTGCTAGAAGAATGGTTCGTGTAGCCTTGGAAGCTTTTTTTCATGTGTAAGTGAACCTTCTATTGCTTCATCCGCTGCAGAAGCCTACGACAAGCATGACCTGTTTTCTAGGTTGTGGCATCTACAGTAGAACCTCGCTGATACGTTCCCAGTTGATACGATTTCCTGGTTCCAACGTTCGCGATCGCATTAACACGAACTTTTCTCATAGAGTTACACTTCTTTTCTTCCGTTTAATACGTCCCGGAAAATACGATTATTCGGCACCAACATTCGATTTATCGTCCAACTACGATTGGATGATACGTTTTCTGGCCTCTAGAGTCCGCATGCAACCGAGAAGTCGGGAAGCTCACGCGATCGAGAGCAGTAGCTGCCCACCGTGGTGACTACACCGCAGTGCTTACCCGGCCGTGTCGCAAAAAAACGCCGGTGTGCTCTCTTCCGATACTAGCATAACGCTTAGCTAGACGTAACACACCGCATTCTTCGGTATAGCCGCTGACGCTCGCGATCAAGGCAACTTTAACAGCACACATGCAGTAGCTGTTGGTAGAGCGCACTTTTAATGGCTGATAACCAAGACACGCTGTCATTTTTTTCAGTAGGACCGATTCTCGAGCGCAAACGGTGTTTATGTGGGTCGTCTCTCGTCTTTTCCCCAACCGAGCGCCGCCATCTTGATAACGTTCGAAAGCTGAAAGTTTAGACTGCCCGTTTCCGCTCACCTCACCTTCGATGACCACGCCCAAAAAGTGCAAATAAAAATGTCTGGCACAGTTAGATAGCTAGTGCACAAACACTGCCAGAGGAATTCTCCCAACACTGCTTCGAAAACATCGTCAAACCTGCCATTTCTGATTGCAAGTTACGGATATGCGAGACGATGGTCACTACTTAAAAACAAAAATAAGCAAGTTCGAAAGCCGATAACGCGTACGGAATATGGAGCGCATCCTGCGCTTTTTATTAGAGAGAGCGTGCGGACGCAGCATATCGCAAGGTTATATTGCCAGTGATTAGATCGCGTGGGTGATCCCATCGCGTCAAACCAAACAAGTTGTCAACGCATTGTTTCATGTAATCCTGTACTGAGTAGTCGCGTGACAAGCCTAACCTCGCGCTGGCAAACATACATTGCGTGTGCTTCGGCTGGTTTTGTTGAGCAAAAGCGGGGTTCGCATTCGGGTCGTGCTGCACTCACGCACCACTTGAACAGCCGGGAACCTCCGATAGGTTGCACATTCGTTTGTCAGCTGGTAAGTTGCGGTGGTGGCGTCGAGGAAGCGCAGATAAAAAAAAAGGGGGGGGGGGGGGAGCGAGAGAGAGCAAGAAACAAAACGGCTGAACGTTTCGTAGCGTCTAGAGACTAAGCTGCTAGCTCTGACGGTCAACATGCACGCAATGCCAATAACTGACAAGCTTAAATCTCCCCCCCCCCCTGAAACACCACTCTTACCATATCAGAGCCCTGGCTGAGAATGCAAGATGCCCGACCAAGTGGTGAAAGTCGGGCGTGAGTGTTGTGGCGCTGCTCCTGTTGAGCTGGGTTCAGATCCGTTCAGCAGGCACCAAGTTTTCTTTTTTCCTCATTGAAGATGATAGTGGTTATGAACACTGGTGGCGGCGGACACCATCACCACCAAAGTCGGCCACTGTAATGAACCCATAACTGCCTGTGCTGTGATAAAAAAGCACTGTCCTATGTGGCATACAGTCAGATTGTGTGCACCCTAATCAATATGCATCTGCACTGTTATAACAGGAGCCAGGAGCACATCAGACTCCACAAAGCTGAGTTTCCCTAAAAAGTACATAATGTAGCACTGTTCACGGCATGACAGTTGTTGACACATGGTCAACATGGGCTTTGCAACTGAACAGTTTATATTCTTTTATCTGCTAATGGAGGCACTTTCTTTCTTCTGTGATGCTTTGAAGTGCTATTGTGACCTTCACAATGTTGGTAATCTGGAATGCAAAGCATTTGCACTGTACTAAAATTTTATGGGATGACAACGCATCAAGCTCATAGTGAGAGCTCTACCTACTTGAAATTCGTAAACCACTGGCATTAAAAAGGATTGAAGAACATAAGTACACCTGGTGTGATGCATATTCAATGTAGAGAAGTGAATATGTGATGCTTCAATTTGGAAGTTGTGGAGCAATGGTTTAACTATTCCAGTCCCTTAGATCTTTCAAAAGTTATTTTTGCTTAAGCTTCTGCTAAGGTACCTATTTGCATGCTTCAAACAGACTTGCAGGCTCTCCATTTGAGATGTCAAGGTGCTGCACAGCCAGGTGTTGAACACGGAGCACATGCTCCACAGCAGAAGCTGAGTGCCGGAACAACAGAACGAGGACAGCAGATGTCGAGCTTGATGGTATTTACAGTACTGGTGAATAAAACATCTGGCACTGATGCCAGCTACATTGTGTTAAGTTTTTGCTGTGAATTGAACATCTTGCTATGCGTGCAGTCTTACTAAAGATCATGGTTGCTACCGTGACATGCAACCACGTTCTGAAGCCACTTTGCTGGTAAAACTGCTTCAGCGGCAAAGGCAGGAAAATTAATATTGTAAAATGGATCCAAAGTTTACAAGTGGTTTTGTGATCTTGTTATGTGCATAATAATTATATGTGATTTTATCTAAAAAAACATGAAACTTGTGCTACCTAGCAGTATTGTCAACATAAATATGTATTTTAAGAATACATGCTTATTTATAATGTATGCTTACTTCAGCGCACACAAGAGAGACAAGGACATAAGGGAAGAATACAAACAGCGCCGGCTCACAACTCAGTTTATTGAGAAAGGATATGCACAGACTAGCTGAACAGTGCATGCACGTGAGTGAAATGATGCTACAAACAGTATCACTAAAATGCACGGAAAAGTATCCACAAAACATCTCAAAAATGCCAATTTTTAGTTGGCATCTAGAAGGGCGAATTCATTCAGTAAACACAATTGACAGGTCACTCACACAGTTATCTGCATGTTTTCTTATGTGGATGTCTTGGTTATTTCGCATGTTAGTTTATTCCTATGACTAAACAAAATCTCAGTGCTTGTCGACACAATAAAGCTTTGATGCTCTAAACTATTACCAAAGGACGAAGTCACATACATAAATACGACACACATGTACTGTTTATTGTTTACAATACATGTCAAAATATATATCGCACACAAGGTTGACTCGCCAAGATAACATTGATTGATTTGTGGGGTTTAACGTCCCAAAACCAACTCTGATTATGAGAGACGCCGTAGTAGAGGGCTCCGGAAATTTCGACCACCTGGGGTTCTTTAACGTGCATTGACATCGCACAGTACACGGGCCTCAACATTTTGCCTCCATCGAAATGCAGCCGCCGCGGCCAGGATTCGATCCCGCGACCCTCGGATCAGCAGCCGAGTACCATAGCCACTAGACCACCGTGGCGGGGCCTCGCCAAGATAACATGAACAGGCTAAAGGGCGATAAAACGCAATGAGAGTGCACTATATATATCTAAAATTTAAGGTGGCACGTGTGGGTTAATGTAATGCTCGTCAGTAAAATTAAAAGCTGGTATTACCAGTGCTACAGATGGAGTGCTGACAGGGTTTCCTGGTTTATTTCTTAGCATGAAGTAGGCCTCCAAGATTTCTCATTCTTTTTTTAGATTTGCCACTATTTAACCCCTTGGTCTCGCTGAAGATCTTGTGCATCTTGTGCAGTGGGCCACTTTATGCCCTGGTGCCTGAAGTTTTTCAGTTGCATTTCTATGTTCTGCTAATCTAGTGTTTATGCAATGCCCCGTCTGGCCTATGTATGATTTTGAGCATGCCAGAGGGATTCTGTAGACAACCCTTTCAATGCAATCCAAAAACCTGTTTGGATCTGTATGGTTTTTTCCGCAAACATTCCGTGCCGAACTTTCCTTGCAGTTATTTACCTTTTTGCATAATCCCATAGAGTTTCTTACCATTACCTAGAGGGAAAACTGGCCCTTGAATGCTGTTGTATGCCTGGGAATGCTGGGATGTCGTGGATTCAGACTGGCGTCATCTACTAACGGCTCTGATGCCCCCGAGATGCGCCTGGCTTGGATGTGTTCCGCGCGTCATAATGATTAACTTTGCACTGGAGCAGCCTGTAATGAGCTATTTCTTTTGTGGCATAACTCAAAAGGAAGTTTTATCTACATTTGAGGACTTGTCCTTGTATATACTGCTTTATAAAAAGCAAAAAGCAACGACTCACCGCTAGAGTTGGATGACAGATGACAATGTGAGCGCTTACTCAGCGTCCGTCTGTCGTGTGTTTCTTCTTTTTGCCGTTTGGTTATGCCCTGCGAGTGAGTAATGTCTGATTGTAAGATATAGTATATTTGAACGAGATTCGTTTTTGAAGGTTTTGTTTTAGAAAAGCTATATTTATAGAGCCATATCGACGTACGAGTCAAAGCCTCGCTCAATGCCAGCCAACACAAGCTTCGCAGACCCATATGCCATAATTCCCATTGTGGCACAGCACCCCTTAAGAAACTTGCATAAACGGTGGCGCCACATTTCCCTCACGGTAACCGTAGGAAACTCTATGCATAATCCTTTCAACTTTAAAGGAGCTCAGAATTTCACCTTAGTGCCATATGCCTTTCAGCAATTTTTTTGAGACCATGTGAAATCTTATGTATGTAGGGTAACACAGTTACCCTGGTCCTGTCTTCCCTGATCTTTTTAGGAGAGTCGTTCGTTTTGTTTAGGCGTTTTAAAGGGGTCCTGAAACGCATTTTACACACATTGATTTTATTGTACCTTTGCTTTGTGTGGGACTTGATGATGACCGAAACACCAGAAAATGTGGTGAAATCGAACCGTATTATATTTTAATTTGTACCTGAAATCGGTTTCCACACTGACTGCAGCGCCGCCATACATCAACAGTTTCTCCGAGCGGATATGACATCACCATGCTGGCTTTGCTGCAGGTTCTGATTGGCCGGGAACAGTAGGAATAAAAATATGCATCACACATGCTTGCAATGCATCGAATATATGAAATTTCAAATTGAGAACGTGTTTTATGCTTGCTAAAGTTGCTAAAAGGTACAAATTTGTGCATTACAATTTCATTTTGCTTGTAACTGACGCAAGGAGCGCTGAGCAGCCCATGTGGTTGTTGTGGTAGAAATGCCGCAGAGACCAGCACGGTTCCGGTTCTGCAAGATGTAAGCCGATTTTTTATTGGAAGTAGCGTGCACGTCTCGGGATGCCAGTATCTGTCGTCTGCTTTTATTTTGAATTTGTAAGTTGAATAACTTGGCGTGTGCTTGCATCGAGCTCGAAAATTCTTTTTGCATTTACCTCAGGACGATACCAAGAACCCGTTTCGATGCAAAACTCAGCGAGTAAAATATGGTTTCAGGGCCTTTAAAGCTTTTTCTGCCATAGACGTTAGGAGAGTGGCGGGATACCTCCAGGAAGGGAGCCATTGCAAACTCTAGCATGAGCCAAGTCGTAAAAAAGTGCGAGCATACGGTGAACGAGAGCTTGCGGCGGTGAGTTGAAAAGCTCAGGCGTTTCTTCATTATCCATTTCATGGATTTCTTGGCTCAAAGAAGGAGAAGAAAAAAGTTCGCTGCCTTCGCATGAGGACCAGCCGTGTTTTTCTGTATCCAGCCAAATCCAGCCAGCTATCCAACCGAAGCACGATTTCCATAGAGGCCGCTGGTGGCGTTAGCGGCGCTTCAAGCAATGTTGCGGGTCCCCGAAAGCATTTATCGGCCGCTTTGTTGAGCGTCGCAATTTTTGCCAACGATCGCAGGGAATGTCACAAGCATTAGCAAATACAGTATGCAGTTGACGAAATGGCCTCGACGCCCGAACAAGTCGTCTGCACACCTACTTTTGTGTTTCCAGCCGCTTTTCCAGGTGAGCTAGTGGTACGCCGGAGGGGTACGCGCGGAACCGCTTTTGGGGGCTCCCCCCCCGTCATGGCTCCTTTGTCTGCCCGTATCGGTTGCTGTCCCCCCCTCCGTTAGAGCCGCGCATTTCGTGCAGTTGCCTGTCGTTGCCGGCGAAGTTTTTCAGTGAATTGAGGTGCGTTACTAGCAGGATACTAGAAACGTTAGCAAACAGTGCGGCTGCACGAAGCAAAGCGGAGCGTCATGATCGCTCAAGCCGATGCTAGCGTAGCGTGGGCCACCGGTGCGGCTTCCGCGCGCTCTGTTGCACTATGCCGCCGCCGTGGTCCGTTGTGCTGAAAAGCAGACACGATATAAACACTGCACATGGCTGATGAACGATGTGCTGCTGTGTGTGATGCTGAGCGGCGAAGCCGATTAGAAGGTGGGATCTTTTGTTCTGGGCTTTGTTTTGTAACCGCACTGCTAGTGCGGTCTTAGAAGGAGCACACCGCAGAGCGTCTCTGATGAAATGCGGTTGACAAATGGGCTGTCGCCAACATCTCGCATAATTGCGCTACGTGAATCATGACGGAGATGCGGGGCGGTTCTATTGCAGAAACATACGGCAAATTGCTGATTGCCGAAGCGAGCAGCTGTTACGGTGAGTGCGATCAAATAATTGTTTTACTTATGCTTAAGTCTGGAGATGGGTGACAGTAAAGATGATGATGTTTATCTTTTTATCTGAGTAGATATTTGTAATACTCCTTTTTTTTTAAACATTACTGTAACGTTCAGCCAATTTCTTGTTGGGGGCAACTTGTCACATGTTTGCCCTGATCTTGAGTCAAATTCGAGAAGTACGTTTGATGCTTAGAAGTTTGATGCTTGGGGAACTGTTTTGAGTCTACCGATTGCTTGTAGCGAGAATGCAGGTTTTGTTGTTTTAAAGATATGCGTGTTGGTAGCATACGTTTACTGGAGTATATTGGTGATGTCGAGTTTCTCGCGCGATTAGAATTTCAACAGACTCCTGCGCAGCACTGTACTTAGCGCATTTGTGCTTACGTCCGTGCATTGTTTTTGCTGCAGTTCCACTAATATATATATATATATATATATATATATATATATATATTTGTACAGAGTAACAAGCATGAATGATACTAAACCGTTCTTGAATAGTGTACCCAGAGCTTTGCATATGGAATCGCCTTGAGTGCCACTGAGCATGCACCATACTTCAACCACTTTTGGGGGCGGGGGCAGTGCCTGGGCTTTTCTTTTAAAAATAGCATGCATACCCAAGTCGTTTCCAAAGCTCCTTTGCATTGGCCTCATGAAGATTTTGAGCAAAGTTCTCTTGCATTTGGGTTTGGGGAGGGCAAAACATATTCTAATACGTCTATGGCATGCTTATACTGACCCGCACAACCGAAAGCTTAGGTACCCTATTCAGAAACTGGTGTGTAGTGTTTTTACTGACCCCAGCCACTATTGCCTTTGATTTATAGATGTATGTTAATTGCCACCTGAAGGTGTTCACGGAAGTAGGCAAAAACAATGTCATCTAAATGTGGCCATGATGGCACTAGAGGGCATTGCTGAAATCACAACTGGAGGCCATGCCTGTGCAATCCTCCAGCATGCAGCAGTAGAGGATCTCGGAGGCATGGCATTGCACCAATATTTAGGATAATTTACAGCTGTGCAATGACAGTTGTCGCGCCTATTGTGAGGTGATCTTTAAAAAACAATTTGTCATTGAGGCCATGCATGCACAGACTATCCTCCTGAAGGAGGTCCATTGCTGGGCTGCACACACCTTGCAGACATGCCAGGGTTTGAGTATTTTTTTATCCTTTTAGAACCTACCGCTAACATGACGATAAGTTGGTAGGTGAAGTATTAAATATCTTTAATGCACATGGCAAAGGACTGTCTTTTATGTATGAGACCCCAGTTGATAATCAGCTGCAGTTGTTAGACATTAGCCTGATGTTTGCTGCAGATTGTGTATGCTGGCGTTATCACCCTAGTGTGAAAAAAAGGCTTTCTACCATATGATTTTGCCCATTCCAAAGTGGTAAAACAGTGGTTGCCATACTGTGACTTGAGTCTTCTCAAGTTGTGTGTTCACAGGGTGCATGGAAGTTTTTTAGAGCAAATTGGCAGACTTGCAGAGGTTGGTTACTGGGGTTGCCACCTGCCTGGTTTTGGACCGGCTGGTCCGGTTTTTTAGACAATGGGCCAGTTGCCAGTCGGCACCTAAGACTGGCTGTCATCGGCCGGTTTTTTGCTCATCGTATCCCGATAATTCTTTTTGCAGCAGATGAGCAGTGTATGTATGAATCTTCGGTACTTCCCTTTTTCCACCTCTTCTTGATATTCTGCTCTCCGCATTCCCAAAAGGTGCCAAGATGTACTCCTTTAGGGGCTTTATCTAGGGTTGCCACCTTTCCCAGAAAAAGAAAGAAATAGCCCATCAGCTGGCACCTGCAGTGAACATTATTGTTCGCTGCAGGTGCCAGCTGGTTTTAGGAACCGTAATGGCGGCTCAGCGGGTGAGATGCGGTGACGGATGGCATTGTAGCACACCAGGGCCATCGCTAGTTCAAGACGTGGTGGTTTTTAAAAACCGCATTAAGTTCATCATTTCCCGCTAGTTTCTAGCTGAAATGAAGGTTGTGACTACGGATTTCAGCACCCAATATTTTAGTTTGGGTAAAAACTTTGGCGGCAAACATTTTGTTGAGTATCCCTTTAATGCTCGTTTGACATTAGGTGCAAACATTGTAAGACTTGTGGCATATGTGTGCTAGCCAGCAGACTAGTTGGTTTGCTCAATTTTGTGTTTGTGTGTACGTGCACGTTATGTTGATGTCAAAGGGTGCAATAAATGTCATTGCATGTCAACGATTTCATGTGGAGCCGTTTTTTTTTTTTTTTTCCTCCTACACAACTTCAAGTTCCTGACCCCCCAACCTCCCGCTGACGGGTTGTTTTCCCCCCCTTATCGGGAAAGGTGGCAATTCTACCAATTACCCTAGCCCTGTGATTGTGGTGGTTGCAGGGATCAGGAAAGCGGCAAAGACCGACTTTGTGCAACGAGTGATGCGGCCTGTGGTTCTGCCTATGTGCACAGTCTCACTCCCCGAAAAATGTTGCCAACAAATATGGGGCACCCCCTTGTGTTTTCAGCTCGAGGAAGCTGTCCTCACTACGTACCCGAATTTGCGGGAAGAAAACGGCTCCTTGTGACAAAGGACATACCAGGCTCTCCGGGAAATGCGCTGTTGGTGTGGTGCATGAAATATCACTTAGCTGTGGAAAGGCCTACATAGGTCACACTGGTCGTTGCATAAGTGACAGGGCAGAGGAATATCTGTGAGATAAAAAACAAACAATGAAAAGACCAGTATGGCTCAGCACTGAAACCCTTGTACCTGTGAAGCGAGGCTTGGGGAGATTAAGATTATGGGTACAAGTGGCAACGCAAACGCACGGCTTTTACTAGAGGCCTTCGAGATATTTAAGGAGGAGAGTGTGTGCATCAGTGACGCTTCGGTGAGTTGGTATAGTGGAGGAAAGCGCTTCTTAGATATGCACATGTAATTGCTACCATTACCTTTGCGCATGTACTCCCTGTACCTTGTTTTCTTGCTTGTCCTCGTTTACTCTCTTGTACTTGTGTTTTTGCGCTTCCATTTAGTCTTAAAGGGGCCCTCTAACGCTTTTTTCGCACTCGTTTTCATGTGCGTATTGCGTAGACTGGAGGGTGGACAGACAAATGCTACAAGAATGACAGCGATATGAGCAGGCAGTGCAAAGTTATTACGGAGACAAAGTTCAAAATACAAGCAAAAAAATGCGGACCCTCAACTTGGATTTCGCGGGGTCAGGTGATCGCATTTCACTCTCCACAAACGTCATAGAGCTCGGCTAATGGAATTTGTTTTAGGCGCCTACGTAGCGGAAGTTCGTACGCCATCGTTGCCTGTTCGCTCCAGTGTAGTGATGATGCCGTTGCCATGCCAACAAACAACGCGGAGCGAGAGCGTGCCACACTGTCAGTTATGAGCTTTTCTGACCGCTCCCACTTGTAAGAGCGGACGCTCGTGCTTCGAACCGAGGCTTTACGCGTCGTTCCGTGTTAAGACACTTCAAGGCAAGTGCCATCGTCTTTAAACTCGCCGTCATGACCACTGAGAGGGGCCGGCGAATACGACCATACTCGGCAACGTTCCTTCACGGGTTCTTCAGCTAAACGGGCAGACATGGAAGCATAGAAGTGGGAATAGGGAATTTTAGCGTGTCAACACAACCCCAATGTGCAAAGCACTTTGCGTAGAGCAGAATACCGGGTGTAAGTATTGGATGCGCAAGCACGGCAGACCACCTGGAGCGGTTGCCGTCCGCTTCGAATCTTGAGTGGTCGTCGCGCGCTATGTAGCCCTCGAGTTTCTGACGGTTTTAGTTGCTTTGTATGATGAAGCTTCGACGGTAAAGCACCCGTGAAAATTCGACACCGTTTCTCAGCGAGACATAAATTGTCGAGGCTGTAGGGTAGCGAGTGGCTGCGGGTATCTCGGAGGACATAGATCACGCGGTTTTGCTTGTTCTGTTTATCATCCACAGCTGGCGCCACTTGACTGTGCCAAACAACGCTATCCGGTATCCAGTACGTCTTTGCGTATACCGGTTTAGCGGACACATTCGAATTCCCTTATAGCGCTGCGCGCGATACAACACACTTTGACAGAACGGCAAGTTCCACCCAGTGGTTCAGCGCTTTAGCGAGTCGCGAACGTACACAAGAGAGATGAAACAAAGGAATTCTTTTCGTATGGACATGCGACTCGTGTAAGCAAAAGGCAAGAGGCGAAACGGGAGCCAGCGCCTCTATCGCGTTTTATAATTGTGAGGATCTTTCTACTACGACTGCGTCTATTGGCGTTCAATAAAAACCTACGCAGGCGAAAAAACAAAGCCGAATATTACTTGCTTACCGACGTAGTGCCGCGAGCACTTGTAGTGCTACTTTCATCCAATCACCGGCTCGAGCCCTAAGTCGTCATTTCCGCACAAATAGTTCTGACGCGCGCCACTACGCGCTGATGTGGTCGGCAGTGATGTGATGATTTCATTGAACGATTAAAATATTAAATCAACTGATATGGGCGGTTTGACACCTGCCAAAAATATCCTCAGCCATCTGTCTACGCGACCCGCAAATAAAAAATGGGTGCGAGGAAAGTGTTAGAGGGCCCCTTTAAGGGGGGGGACACTGGTCTTGGCCGAAAATTGCAAAAAAATCGACTTTTTGAAGCTGACATTTTCAGAATCTCTATCTATTTTTGCACAGATGTGCAAAGTTTCTAGCTTCTATTCTCATTATTTTGTAAAATTAATTTGTAACACCAATATGAGGTGTGTCTGAACGCAAATTGTTGCTAAATTGATTTTGGCCGCTTCGCTTGTTTGCTTCTTCTGTAAAAGTCGACCTAGGAAAGCTAGAGCTACAATTCCTTTTGCACAATGTAGCTAAATATGCATAGAAAGCAACGCTGCAAGCAGATTTTCAATCTACAGTTCAAATTCTTTTTATTTTAATTTTAAAATTATCATGTTTTTGGCTAGGTGTAGACCATGAACTCATTAGTGCTGTAAATTGAGAAGTAGTTGTTCAATTTCCAATCACCTTGCAGCGTTGCTCTCCTTAGGCTTTCTAGTATCCATATATGGGTTTATAATGTTATGTTACATAGATCATTTTGCATTGTTTCAGCAAACAATAGAATGAGATTACTAATTATCTCTGGAAATAATTGATCTGTGTAAAATATAACTGGGTAGTTAAATAAAGCTAAAGAAACTGAACAAAGCTGTGCAGTTTCATTTAATTTGGCTGAGAAATAACCTATGTTACCTCTAAGAACCATGTCCCCCCTTAACTATGCCTGGGGTCGCTGCACTGGACCACCTTTGCGGTACAAGCCATGCAGAATTTCTGTAGTCACTGTAAGCCTTAGTTGAAATTTCGAGTGTAGACTGTAATTTAAAGTTATTGACAGCTTGAATAACGTATTGTCTTTGAGGTCAGATAAGAGATTTTCTGTTTGCATATTGGCTACACTAGCTCAGTCAGAAACCATTGGATATTTTTTCACATGAATCTATTGGTCCCATTTGGTCCAAATATTGACCGTCAATTTGGCAATCTTGCCTGTTCCCTAATCAGTTAATCTGCTGCAGTTTAGTAATGGAGTTGCTGCATTGAATGTGGCCATCTTCCGCTAACCTGCACTAAAACACAAATTTTGCATCAATGAATTTAGTGGAATTTACTCATTGAATGGCAACTGCTACGGCATAGCTGTGTGCTAGCTTTACCCTTAGAATTTGAAGCCTAAGTGATACACACAATTCTTTATTGTTACACACATTTAATTTTACAAATTACAAACCGTACAGTCCCATAGCCATCGGCTAGTAAGGGGCCCATGTACATTTCACTGACAGTGTTTATGAAGTATGTGTGTTCTGTAATGCAATTGATTAAACTTAGCTACAAAAGAATAAGGGCTATGGTGCAAGTGTTCATGGCCACAATTTCAATCCTGGCTGTGGTGGCTACGTTTCAGTGGGTGGTGAAATGCAAAAACTCTGACATCTAAATAAACGGGGTATGTGAAATAACTCCGGGTGATCAGGATTATTAAGTTGTAATGGCAATTAAAACCCATTTGTATGCAGACCACTGGTATGAACTTCCCAATGCCTTCTATTGGCTGTTTTAATGCAGACACTTTGTCCACGCTTGTGCCATAGCCTACTTATGACCTTCGCGTGTGGGTTTGTGCCACAGAAATTCAAGGAGCAACTATGAAGTGCCCCCTTATATGCTGCATGTATACTGGTTTCTTTTTAATCTTTTGTCTGGATGCAGCGCACCTTTTTTTCTTGCGCCTCGTGCTGCTTTTTGAGTGTTTGCATGCTCCTGCTATTATTGTTTATGCTATTATTGTTTATCATTATGATTGTGCTAGCGTCCACAAGAACAGACAGAATTGAGATCCGTCCTGAACACAATAGACAATTAGCCTCAGTTTATCATAAATTAAAGGTCAACTAAGCAGTTTTTTGGGCATGTCAAGGTAATGGCGATTCTGTCTTCCTGAGGTGCTCCTGCCACACCCCTGGTAGTAGAAACGCTCAGCAAATGTGAAAATAATTTTTATTGAGCAAGAAAGCACGAAATCAAAAGCAAAAGTCAACCCGTCCATGACGTCATATAGTCAACCCACCTTTTGCATGCAGGGTTCGTAGCGGTCCTTGAAACCCTTGAAAACCCTGGAATTTTACAATGGCATTTTCAAGGCCTTGAAAACCCTTAAATTTGTCTGAGGTCCTGAAAAGTCCTTGAATTTCGTCAATCGAAGTACGTTCAGCCGCAATTTAGCGGATTTCTTTTGAGCGCCTGGCAACTATGTGCTCGAGCCAACAGCATCCAATCCAATCCGTTTCTGTAGCCATAATGCAGTAGTGTGGTTCCAGTACAAGGCAGCAGCAACGAAGGAGCTAAGCCTAGCTTTTTTTTGTGGAGACTGTGTGCAAGCGTGTGCGGATATTCGTAGTCGCGTCGTTTATGGTGGCACTATGCCGGGCAAGTGCAATTTCCAGCCGTCGTGGTTATGCATTGCTGCTTATAGGGAGTGGATTTCACCGGGTACGTCAAACTCGCATCGGGCAAAGTGTAAGCCATGTGGGAAGAACTTCGACGTGTCATCAATGGGGGAGTCTGCCCTTAAAAGTCACATGAAGAGTGCAAGACACATTGAGAACACGAAAGCGACTACAGTCCATGGTAACATGCGGGCCTACATGGTGCCAGCCATTAATGAGCAACGCGTAGAGCCAGTTCCATCGTCGTCCGATGTGAGCAGCGTCTGCCAAGCGCACGAGTGTGTGACCGACGCGGAGATACTGTGGACCCTGAAGATGGTGACGTCCCACTACTCTTACAACTCATCATCCCGTACAGGGGACTTATTCAGGAAAATGTTCCCTGATAGTAACATTGCTAAGGCATTCTCCTGTGGGGAAAAGAAGTCCGCGTATGTTGTGTGTCATGGTCGAAGACCATTTTTTCTCTCTTGCCTGAAACGCGAAGCGGGGCAGTCTGATGGGTACACCATTCTTTTCGACGAGTCCTTGAACGACTGCTTACAGAAAAAACAGATGGACATCCACTTGCGGTTCTGGAGCACAACGCCGGAGCACGTAATGACGCGATACTACACGTCGGTTTTCATGGGACATTCGACCGCCGAAGAACTCCAGGAGAAACTTCTAGGTGCCTTGACAGATTTGCCGCTGGAGAAAACCGTCCAGCTGTCGATGGATGGCCCCAACGTAAACCTGAAGTGTTTTAGAGGAATGCAGGATTACCTGCAGAAAAACCATCAAGTTCAATGTTTGAATTTGGGCACCTGCGGACTACACACCATTCATAACGCTTACAGGGCGGGTGTTGTTGCCAGCAAGTGGGGCCTAGAAAATCTTCTGTCAAGCCTCAGTGCCATATTTCATGATGCACCAGCACGAAGAGAAGATTTCTCCACTGTCACAAGCCTAGAGACATTCCCTCTGAACTTTGCTCCACATCGCTGGGTTGAGAATGTAGCCGTGATTGAACGTGCCATTGCACTGTGGGATGATGTGAAGAAATATGTGGAATGCACAAAAAGGAAAGACCGTGAACACACCAAGGTGTGCATCATACACACAGATATGTGCCTTTTGCCAGGACCCGCTGCTGTTGGCCAAACTTAAGTTTGCGCTTGGCATTGCAATGGTTCTTAAACCATTTCTCACTGAATACCAACAGGGCAAACCGCTGATCTTCTTTTTGAAAAGGGATCTGGAGAGTCTCTTGAGGAAACTCCTCACGAGGTTCGTGAAATGCTCAGTGCTGTCAGCTTCTACAGGAATGATAAGCATACTCAAAATGGACCTTGCAGACCCAAATAACCACGTGTCTGCTGAGAAGGCTGACATCGGGCATACTGCTGAACAAATAGTCAAAGCTGCAAAGGTGAGCGCCAAAGAAGTATTTGCCTTTCGAATGGAATTCAAACAGTTCCTTATAGCTACAACAAAAAAAAAAATTCAGGAGAAGAGCCCACTAGCATATCAGCTGGTTAGGAGCCTGTCTTCGCTCGACCCCCGCCAAATGGCCTCAAAGCCTGATGAGTGTCTTCCAAGCTTCAGAAAAGTCCTAGACGCACTCATTGCAGTTGGACGATGAGATGAGCATGAGCGCGATGCGGTACTTGGTGAATACGCAGAACTTCTGCAGGAGAAGAAGCCCAACCTGTGGCAGTTTGACAAACACTCTTCTGGTCTGGATGAATTTTATCTTGAGCTGCTAAAGATTGATCCATCATATATGCACCTGTGGAAGGTTGTACGACTTCTTCTAGTCTTGAGCCATGGACAGGCCTCTGTTGAAAGAGGTTTTAGCGTCAACCGACAGGTATCTGTTGAAAACCTCAAGGAGATCTCGCATGTGTCGCAGCGAATTGTCTGTGATGCAGTAAGCAAGGCTGGTGGTGTCATGAGCATTGCAATAACAAAGGAATTGCGTAGATCTGTATCAGCTGCACACAGCCGCTATCGGGCCTACTTGGAGGAGACGAAAAAACGTGTGAACGAGCAGGCAAAGGCATCCAAGAGAAGCCAAGTTGAAGAAGAGATTCACAGTATGAAAGTAAAGAGGTGGAAGCTTGAAGAAACGATTGCTGACTTAACAGCTTGCGCTGACAACTACGCTGAGCGGGCAGAACCTACAAGTGAGATCTCTTTTATTGTGAAGTCCGACAGCCTCAGAAAAACGGCAAAAGAAAAGGCTGCGGAACTTGCAGAAATGAATGAGAAGCTAAAAGGAAAGCTAAATGAACTTAATATCTAGTTCACTACCTGAAGATGGCCTTTTCTTTGTGCGTGTGTGTCCGTGTTTGTGTAATATGTTTTAATTGTGAGGTGCAATATGTCTTGATATTGATTGTGAAAATGTATTTGCTTTTGCTTCTGTGAAATAAAGTATGAATTTTTATGCTCTAAAAAGTGGCGTTGTCTTTTTCTGCGATTTAAAGTGTTACTTTAGGTCCTTGAAAAGTCTTCGTAAGGTCCTTGTAAGTCCTTGAAAACCTCTGAATTTTATTTCTCACAGTTGCTATAAACCCTGTGCATGGTGCAACAGTGCATGCGCCCTTGCCCTAGCGGTAATGTTGCGAAGGGTGCCAGCGCACGCAGGTCTGAAGGCTATGTATGGTACCTCTGTCGCTTTGCTGATTATGACGTCAACGCACAATGTGCCCAATAATTGTAGCAAGCCAGGTGGCGGTTTGATGGAACCAGTAAAAAATGAATTGTAATCAATCTGCACATTTCTTGAGCCTGTAATCTTGCACAAATGACAAAAGTTGCCAAGAAACGTAGCCTCGTGCCATCAACATGTAACCATGTTCGTCACAAGGTGCGCCATATAGCGCCCAATTGCTCATGTGAACTTCAATATTCGTTTAAATTATCTTCCAAGCTATATATGTTGTTGCGATTTACTGGGTGATATATGCTTCTCCACGAAAATTGTCCCCACAGGTTACCTCGGCTGCAAAATTTTGTGTCAGTGCCTCTTTGAAGGGGCCCTCAAACACTTTTCTCACACTCATTTTCATTATAGTCCCCGAAAAATAACTAAAGTAGTGCCATTCGTGTCAGTGTGCAGACACCTCCTCTCTCGTTTGCTTCATAGATTGTAGATGAGGTTAGTTGAGAAGGCACTTTGCCACTGTCATACATTCAGCTAAACACAAGAGAGCACTGTGGTTGTAAAGGACCAGGTGAGGAGGTTTGAGAGAAAGAACTAGAAACAGCGTGTCTACCAACCGGGAAAACCGGGAAATCTCAGGGAATATGATTAGTCTGGAAAATCTCAGGGAAAACTCAGGTAATTTGGGCTTCTCTCAGGGAAAATCAGCTCAAGTGCAAAAGTCGCGATGCACCTTGCGATTGAGTTTATAGCGCAACTCGCAGTAATTGAAGGGGTGCCCCCCCCCCCCCCCCTTCCTCATCGCTCTCCGTCGCGCGAATTCGCTGCTTTTTTATTACTGGCTTTGCTGGTCGCGTCTTGTTCTATGTAAAGTCCACTGTATGTGTCTGGACACGCTACGGTGCACACACAGCCTATGTGTGCGCCGAGCGTTGTTATATTGGGCGTTTGCTTGCACGCAATCTTTTCCACGAATATTGTGGGAAAGACTGTGGAGGTAGAGGACGTTACACGAAGCTGCGCGCCCTCTCTATAGGGAGAGGACGCGGCGCCGATTCTACACGCCACGCGGTGACGCATTGTACCACGTACGTGTGGTTAGGGCAGTGAGTTAGGGCTTTGCTTTCTTGCAGAGATAAACACAACTTATTTCTACTTTGGGCGCGTCGTGTGGTCTGCGGCAACGCCGCTGGGCAACGCCATTTCGTGGTTTCGGTTTCTCAGCGTGATTGCAACGGAGGTGCGTGAAACTTCATGTTTATCTTCATCAGCACGGCACCCCTTTGTAAAGGCGGTGGAAGTTGATTTTCATCTTTATTGGCGTAGCTTTCAGCACGTTTATTATCAACTCTTATGATCCGAGGGTCGCGGGATCGAATCCCGGCCGCGACGGATGCATTTCGATGGAGGCGAAATTGTTGAGGCGCGTGTACTGTGCAATGTCAGAGAACCCCGGGAGGGGTCAAAATTTACGGAGTCCTCTACTAAGGCCTCTGATAATCATAGCTGGTTTTGTGACGTGAAACCCCACAAATCAATCAATTACTGATGCTTACGAGGGATTCTTGCTGTTCTTGATTACTGAGTTTACTCTGCCCAAGGCAGCCACATGCAGAGAAGATACCGTGTGTGTGCCAACACAGCTGGTTGCTCCAAGATAAGAACAGAGATGCGTTTCATGTGTGCAGACTGCAATAAGGCACTGTGCGTAGACCTGTTTTTCAAGGAATACCACGTTCTAAAGTACTATTGAACAATTTGCAGTGTTTGCTCTACTCTACCGCGCCCTCGATTGTAACGCGCAGCAGTTTCCCGCAGCAAAAAAAAAAAAAAAAAGTGAAACATCGATTGTAGTGCACACCCATTTCTCGGGACACGAAAAAAAGGAAGACCATAGTACTCAACCTTCTCACATTAATAAAACCAGATGCCGTACTCGCGTAATGAACGCACTCGCATAATAAAAGCACCGCTAACTTTAAACCACTGCAGTCCCTCGAACAGCCGCGCTGTGGCTTTCCCGCTACAGTTAATCCGCGGCGTCTCGAAGACGTTCGGCGCGCCGATTTATAACTCCTGCGTCTCGATGAAAGTTCCGCACGTTGCCGGGCGTAGCCGCGTGCAAGCGGCGGTAACATCATTTACTCGCAGTGGTGCATTCCTCTGTGCAATTGCAGTTCCCTCATGCCTGCTACCGCGTGCTGCCATGCGTGCTGCGCAGGCTGGCGCAGCTAAACCTAAGCATGGTCGGGGCGTGATCTCTGTGATCGTATCGCGGCAATCTCAGACGTTAAGCAGCGCACACGGCTGAGAGGCTGTGCCTCAGCGCGGATATGAGGGAGAAATGCGATGATGAGCTGTTTTGCGTAAGGTGATGGGAAACATCTATTCTCCCGTCACGGCCACCCGCAAACGCTATTGAAAGTTCCTCGGACTTCGGTTGGCCGCAAAATGGCCAAGCTGGCGCGGCGATTATCATCGGCCTACGCGTCATGTGCGTCGTGGCATCGTTGCGTGGGGGACCGGCGGCGACATAGAAACTACGGAAACTATGCGCGCCGAAGACTGCTGCGCCGCTAGTTGGTTTTTTTGGGCAGTAAGCGTTCGTCAGCGCCCGAAGCGCGTTGGAGGCGGCCATTTTCCTACACGCCTTGATATGGTAACGGTGTCGTTCGTTCGCACTCGATTGTAACGCGCATACGATTTTTGGACCCGTTTTATCAAAAAAAAAGTGTGCATTAGATTAGAGTAAATACGGTGTAAGTGATGCTGACACCAAAATACAGCTCCTGATTCTTTTTAAAAAAACAATGTTTTTCTGACCTTACGCATTTCGTACATTAAAAATCCGCAATTTCACAAATTGACTGTCTGGGGAAGCTTATTTCTTTTTGTTTGTTTATTTCTTTTCGTTTTTTTTTTTATTTGACCCTCAAAGAGCTCAACATCCTTATTAGTGATGACATTGGGTCACATGGTGCCTACCCGCATTGACATGAAAGAAAGTTATGTGCCACTCAGGGAGTTTCGCAAAAATAGTCAGGGAAAACCTGGAAATCTCGGAATTTAGCAGTGTCAACTTGGTAGACACCCTGTAGAAAAGTACCGGCAAATACGACAATAGCATGTATTTTGAAGAAGCAAGTGGCGTGTTTTTTTTTCCCTGAAAGTAAAAATATGCAGTACATTATCAGTGAGTATGTGCATGTGCTCGACGTGTGTTTATGTGCATGGTGTCGCAACGTGGCATGAGACAGGTTCAAGGTTACGGCACAGTTATGAGTTTTTGTTCAATATGTTAAATATGCTGCATCATAAAAGTGGTCTGTAGAACAATGAAGTAATCAAAGCGCTTGTACTGGCAAAACCCATCCCCACAAGCAAGTAGCACACGACGCGAGAGCCCAGCGTTCGCTTGCCGATGTGCTTGGTGTTGACACTCTCAGTGGCTGTGCCACTGCGCGCCATGCAAATTCAGCTTCGGCAGCGCTAAGAGATAGCAAAGCATGGCGCACCACTAGTTTTCTGAAGGTCGTGCGAACGCCATCTTGTCTGTCCACCACTCGTGCGCTGCGCACCATGTCTGCTCAATCTCGCACAATCACGCTTAAATCTGTGCGATAGTGCTGCATGTTTTGGGATGCCGCAGAAGCACGTACAACAAGGGAAAGAAGGAGTTTTTGCTTCCACGGGGGAAAGCTAAATGCCAATCATCGAGATGTGTGGCTCCAGTGTATCAGACGGCTATACCACACTCACGCCGAGGCAACAGCGAAGCCGGAGACGAGATGCGTGAACAATGGCTGCCGAAGACGGTTCCTGCGACACCGAGTAAATGCTCTCCCAGCGAAGCTGGTCCTCCTATCCCTTACGTACGGCTCTACTAGCCGCCAAACACGGCTTACGCAGTGGTCTCAGTGCGCCCCGTGCAGCGGTGGGGCCGCGTGGTTTCACAAGGGGTTTTAATTTCGCATAGGCAGTTTCTCAGTGGACACATTAGAGGTAGGAGAGGAGGCAGAGGCGAAGGGCAGAGGCTGAGGCACTTGGCGCTACTTTAGTTCTTTTTTCTCTTTCAGAGACTTTAGTTTTCATGTGCGTGTTGCATAGACTGGTGGGTGGACATACAATGCTACAAGAATGACAGCGATAGGGGCAGGCAGTGTGAAGTTATTAAGCAAAGTTCAAAATACAAGCAAAGAAATGCGGACCCTCAACTCTAGTTTCGCGGTGTCAGGTGACCGCATTTCACTCTCCACAAACGTCGTAGCGAGAAGCCAATGGAATTGGCTTTAGGCGCCTACATAGGGGAAGTTCATAGACCATGGTTGCCTGTACACTCCAGCATGGTGATGACGCACGCGTTTGCCATGTCAAAAAACAAGTGGAGCGAGAGCGGGCCGCACTGTCAGTTATGAGCTTTTCTGATTGCTCCGACTTGTCTGAGCTAGAGCGGGTGCTTCTGCTTTGAACTGAGGCTTTATGCGTCGTTCCGTGTAACGACACTCCAAGGCAAGTACCATCATCTTCAAACTTGCTGTCGCGACTCTAGAGAGGGGCTGGCGAATAAGACGATACTGTGCAGCGTTTCTTCACGGGTTGTTTAGCTAAATGTGCAGACATGTAAACGTAGAAGTGGGAATAGGGAATTTTAGCGTGTCTGCAAAACCCCATTGCGTAAAGCACTTTGCGTAGAGCGGAATACCGGGTGTAAACATTGCAGTATGCAAACATGGCAGATCATCCGGAGTATATGCCGTCCCCTTCGAATCGTTCGAGTGGTCGTCGTGAGCTATGTAGCCCTCGAGTTGCTAACTGATGGTTTTATTTGCTTTAGCGTTGTATGATGAAGCTTTGACAGTAAAGCAGTCATGACGTTTAATTCGGCGTTGTTTCTCAGTGCGACACTCAAATTGTCGAGGCTGTAGGTTTAGTGAGGGGCTGCTGGAATCTCGGAGGACATAGGTCATGCGGTTTTGCTTGTTCTGTTTACCACCCACAGCTGGTGCTACTTGAGTGTGACAAGTAACGCTGTCCGGTATCCAGCACGCCTTTACGTACACCGGCTTAGCGTACACCTTCAAATTCCCTTATAGTGCTGCGCACGATGCAACACAGTTTGAGAGAACGGCATAGTCCACCCAGTGGTTCAGTACTTCAGCGAGTCGCTAACGTAAACAAGAGAGATGAAGCAAAGACGTTGTTTTCCTATGGACATACGGCTCGTGTAAGCAAAGGCAAGAGGCGAAGCGGGAGCCAGCGCTTCTATCGCGTTTTATAATTATGGGGATCTTGCTACTACGACTGCGTCTATTTGGCGTTGAGTAAAAACCTACGCAAGAGAAAAACAAAGCCGAATATTAATTTGCTTACTGATGTAGTACCACGAGCATTCTTAATGCTTCTTTCATGCAATCACAGGTTCGAGCGCTCAGTCGTCATTTTCGCCACAACTAGTTCTGACGAACGCCACTATGTGCTGATGCGGTCGGCTGCGGTGTGATGATTTCATTGAACGATGAAAATATTAAATCAATTGATACGGGTGGCCTGAAACCTGCCAAAATATCCTCAGCCATCTGTCCACGCGACCCGAAGATAAAAAATGGGTGCGAGGAAAGTGTTAGAGGGCCCCTTTAAAACGTGGCATTATACACGTTAAAGGGACCCTGAAACGGTTTTGACGATTTTGTGCAAACATGGTGATCCGGTAGAGCGGGTCATTAGGACCATTACAGGACAGATTTCAGCGCTGTGCGTAAAGTGTGTAATTTATAATAAGGTTTTGAACACTCGTATCGCAAAAGGTCGCAGCGGCTCGCCAAAATGCGTTTTTAAACGCCCCCGCCAATCGAACTACGAATGGGAGGTCGCTGATTGACCCCGAACTAGTCACACTTTCAAAACCTAGCTGCGAACAACGTGCTTCTACAACGTACTCCTTCGTTTCAGCCAATGGTATCGTCGCGGCATCTGGCGGCATACACACGAGTCGCCGGCGCTCTAACAGAGGCTAGCACTGCCAAGGCGGGCGACCTCAGTGAGGATATCGGGGCACTATGTCGCTACGGAATACTCGGCAGAGCGGCTGACATGGGAGGCGCTGTCGTCGCTAGTGCGCACTCCGCAGCAGATTGAGTTGAGGAGGAACAGCAGTGGTAAGGAGGAAGGCGACAGAAATAAGCCCATAGCTGCCTTAGCGCATGGTGCTTCGCTTTATGGTGTGAATGATTTCACAGTTGTGTTGCCTAATCAGTGACGCAGTGTCAAAAAAACGTTTCAGGGACCCTTTAAGAAAATGAAGAGCAATGAAGGATGCATGAAATGTCCATGACTACAAAATAAACACAAATGTTATAAAGAAATAAATGAACTCTTTATTGCCAGTTGGTGAACTGGCGGTGCAGTGTACTGAATACCGGCTGCCCAGAAACTTTCGATACGCTTTGTGCCTCCAGTGACAGTTGTCATGTGTTTGTGGTAAAAATAGCTTTTGGCCCAGGACACCTCGCCACATCTTGTATAGATTCAAATCTGGAAACCAGTGTTGTTTACTGGTTGGCAGACAGTGTGAGCCATGCGCCACAGCCAACTGAGCTAAAGCATCGTAAAAATTACGTCCGTTTACTTGTGTTCATTAAGTTGCCCATGATGTGTTAGTTGCTTAGAAATTTGCTTTTTATTGCATGTTGCTTCGTATGTTGTGAATTCGTGACGTTTGGCATTTGAATCATTCAACTGTCAGGACTGGCTGTCGCATGTTTGCCTCAGAGAGAGATTTCTGCTCCTGGCTGTGTAGTGTCATCTCATATAAAGTGTTCAACATTGAAACTTATTGCTGTGTTCCAGTTCTCACACAGGTTGTGTACCGGTTAGCAAACAGGTACGACATCCCACTTCGTCTTTTTTTTTGTCAAATCAAATTGCGTTGAAGCTTCCGATAGAATTATTTTTGTTGGTGTCGAGAAACTGTCCTGCTCAGTGGAAGCTCAGTTTGAATGCAGGAAAAACGGGGCCTTTAAGGCTGTTCCACTTGGTTGCATCCGCACGGATAGTACAGATCAATGGCCAACTGTGGAAAACACATACCAGCAGTGTATAGACAGCTCAGTTGGAAGGGTCAAAGTGCTTTCAAGTGCAGGAAATACAATGTTCACATGCATCTGAACAAGAATGCGAACTGTTTCCAGCAGTTTGATCAGCCGTAAGGTGACATACTGTCACCACTTCCTGTGCCAACGGCATTATGTTGGCCACTGTTGTGTTTTATAGTTCTGATAAGAAAAAAACATCTTGGGGAGGGGGGGCTCAGAGATGCTGTTGCTCCATTCCCCTCCTGTGTTGCTCCCTGGTCGTTGTGTCCAACACCCTCATATTGGCACAAGTGCTAACTGTTGTGAATTTGCAACAAATGTAGCCTCTAAAATTGCGCTCTGGGCAACACGCATGTGAAGTCTAATAACAGCAGCTATGTAACGCCTAAACACAAGAGTTTTTTTGTGGCCCACTTCATAATTTTCACTGGTAGATCCAAAGCAAGTTTGCGTTTTCCACTGGTAGGTTTAGAGCAACGCGCTCTGTGACAGAGTGCTCCGTGTTGATCTCTCTCGTAGAGTTGGATTTTGCCGTAACTCCAACGACGTGGTGCCGTCACTTCCGGACCAAGCGGGTACATAGGTTGCTTGCAGCGCTTTTTGAGGTGCTGTCTGGTAACCCTGTGGTGTTTTGTCCTTGGCCACCAAATCCATCAAAAGGCATTGAACAGCAAGAGTAACTGTCAAAACATCCTTCGCAATGCTGCATGCTGCGAAGTGCACATTTAATGATATGAAGCGTAGTTGGCGCACTGTAGAGAACCTCCACTGGCGTCCAAGTCAACGTTGGCAACATGGGTAACCGGATATGTGCAACAACTTCCGCTGTAATCCCTGCAGGACCGTGGTCGTTTGGGATCGGGTCGTTCACTGGTCGTTTGGGATCGGGTCGCTCCGTTACGGTTTTTTTTTTTTTTTTTTTTTTGGCTCCTTCGTGGATTTGTTGCACCGTTCCAGATCTGCCAGTGGAATTTGCCATAACTAAGTAATGAATGCTATTTATCTTTAGAAGGAAGTTTAGTGCCTGATTGTAGTGTCTGTTGCCTTTATATTGTGGTGTTGGTTGGTCCAGGTGGTTGGGCTGTTAAAAAAAAAGTTTGTGACTGAACAGCTCTGTAGGTGTGCATGCAGGGTGAAAATGCACTCAATGTAAAAACTTCAATTCGTTACTCAGGGATATAGCTTACCAGAACCTGCACCTGGGCTTGTTGATACATACTCGGGAGGGAAAACAGTGCGAAGTAGTACGTGGAGGAGAATGTTACTCAGGAATAGAAGTGCATGTGAGCAGGGACCTTGGTAAACATGCAATGACTCAGAAACTTCATGTGCCCCAACGGGTTAATAGTGTCAGTTTAAAGGGACCGTCTACTGTCCTTCATCACTCTCCCGTTTTTTGGCTCAATAGAAAGCGCATCTTTCAAAGTGTCCCAGCATGCAGTGGTTTCTCCAGAAACTGAATAGAAATTATTAAAACACAATTTTTTTGTCTGTGAAGTTGCTCCTTTCCTAGTGTAGGCATGTCAGCAACAGTGGTTACCGCGCACGATGCGTCGTCTCCCTGGAAACCCTTTCGGGAGCGGGAGGCTTCTTCTCTACAGGAACCGGTTTCAAGGTCTACAGTCCAGAGGTGATGAGGAGGAGGAGAGGCGAGGGAAAATCGGTGCACGGGGGTGCCCCTCGGACATGCAGCGCCACATGCATGACAAGTGCAGTACTACGCGCCTGTGCAGGCAGACGAATTTGAAGGCAGTGCCAACCGTGGCACCCCGAAAGCAGTGAAATAAAGAACGAATTGCTTTTACACGCTATAACAAGGTGTCTCATAGGGTGAAGTGCACTTGTAAGACATACATAATAGTCTTTCAGCAGAATATATATGCCTGCGTGGGCTGGTTCTCGTACACTTGGAAAATGACCAACATGCTGTTGGGTGTCGCTAGCAGCGTTTTTTGCACCACTTTCAGAGCAAAATTAAAAACCTAATTCCTTTTTATGGGGTGAAAGCGTGCTCGTTCCCGTAAATGTGATGCACGATCTACCCATTTTTACCACAATCTTAAAAAATTTTCTGAGCGGTAGACAGTCCCTTTAAAGTATATCGCCAAGAATTTAAAACATTATGTTAAAGAGCTTTGCAGTATGCTTATGGTTGTTCGTCTTGTTTGAATACTTCATGTGCAATGTCACTTTATGCAATGTCACGAAGCTACATGCCGGAAGCTGTTCTAAATCGTATTTTGCGATTTGTTCATCGATTCAAGCATCCATCTTCCCCTGAGCTTCTCTTCTAGTCTAAATGCAGAGCAATTTTTGCCATGATCTGCAACTGGCATCAGACTCATCAGCTTCAGTTGTGATGGATGAACAGCCTCCTGCTGCTCAGTTTGACAAAAGGAAGTTGTCACTAGCACATGATTGTTTTAGTGGTGGCGGTAACAGAAATAGGGAAAGGGGTCGGGCTGAGTGCCACTTTTTAGTTG
The DNA here is from genome assembly GCA_013339685.2 of Hyalomma asiaticum. NCBI lineage: Eukaryota > Metazoa > Arthropoda > Arachnida > Ixodida > Ixodidae > Hyalomma > Hyalomma asiaticum. The sequence continues at coordinate 229,139,450 of CM023481.1, forward strand.
AACTAAGAGGCGGGGGTCTTGTACTGCAGTTGCTACAAGAGGGCAGTTACATAATGCTGACGAAGACTTCTTTCACATTGGTCATATGCAAAGTAAGAAGAGGATTCACTTGTTCATTCATAAAATAAGAGCATTGATGTGGCAGCCCTTTGTTTATTGTTCTCAGTAATTTGCACATTTTTTCTGCTCCCGCGAAATACCAATTAATGAGCTACAAGGATAGAAATCTTTGAGATGAAGTGGAGACTGTCAAGAAGATGCTTATAAATGTTGAACTGATGGTTTAATGTCGAAGTTTGGAGGTTTGGCAAATCATGACTTCAGGCAGCCATTTAAAAAAAAAAAAAGCACACTTGTATTGTGTTTTCACTCTCACTTTTTGCAGTATTCTTTTTTTAGTGCATATGCTAATATGAAGTTGTATTTTTATATGTGTGGCCCCAGCGTACGAGACTTGGCGCTTGTGTTTTGTCATTGGTGGGCTCATGCATAGTTGCATCCCAACAGAAAATAGAGCGGCGCAACAAGAGTTTTGAATTTTATTTTGCTTGAACAGTGTACAGCGCATCATACTCTCTTATCAGTTATCTACCATGAGGGCAGCTCGTATATTTTGCAATCACTTCTATTAACACCTGCTCCAAAAGGACCTAGGCCGGTAGCAGCAGTGGTGGAAGTGCTGCGCCAAACTGCACCTAGAAAGAAATCTGATACATTCTGTGCCAAACAGCTGTTTTTTGGTTGTATTGTGCCGAGGCTGACAGGAGTGGCCTTCAGCATGGAACCTGCGTAGGTTCACTACAGGCAGAATTGTAATCTGTTCTGAAACTGAAGCTGCATTGTTCTAAGCCGCCAAGTCTAGTCAATTTTCAGCCACTGCTAGCGGCTTGAGAACATGAGTAAATTTCTGCAGGAAAGGATCGACTCATTCCGACGACCCTTACAACATGCTTGTGGCTTTCTGGGGTGGTGTGGTGCAATCATGCCAGTATGCTCTATGTTTCTGGTTATTGATTCATTGAGGTGTGCTAATCGCCGAAGACCATGAGACGTGCCAGTTTAATTTAAAGTGTCATGGCTCAGCAAGCTGTCGAAAACGAGATTGCCCTTGCAAAGTATCAAGCTAAGTGCATACTCTAACACCTACGGTTTTGTGTTCTTGGGTATGAATCTAGAGCTTGGAATTTTCAGCTGTGCCTGTCTTAGCCAGTATTTCATTTGTGTAAAATTTTACAGTACATTGCTGCTTACCATTAATTTCATGCTGTCATGCCTATATATGCCACACTGATACAGATTTCACTGTGTTTTTTGTTGACCACATTCATTTTGTATGTCACCCGTTATCATCAGTTTGACAAGGTGCAGCGCTTATGATGAGAACAAAGAAAGGAGGGACATGTTACATGAGCGGTTATAAAAATACCACATTTGACGCATTATTGCGGGACCACAGCGCTCTATTTCGTTTGTACTTGCTTCATGACATGTGGTTGTCTCCATGCAGTGCAAGTGAGCCAATCGTAGGCACATTACCAGTAAAAAGTAACAGTGTTACAGTTACCTAAGCCAGAAAAGTAACTTGTTACAGTTACAGTTACTGTTAAAAAGTAACGTCGTTACTTTTCCGTTACTGTGCAAGATTAGTACACCGCGAACAAAATTATGTAGTTCTTTCAACGAAAACTTATGAAGGCTTGCGGTTAGTCAAAGTTGCTCTTATCAAAGGGCCAGATAAAAGGAATGGAGTGGGGCTCACTCAAAAGCGCAACACCAGCGATCGTTGCGTACGTCTCATTTTCTGTAACAACTTTTGTATTGATTTTCGGGAATTCACTGACAAAATATGTTACGACAGCCTGGTGCAACGAAGGACTGCTGCATGTTTGTAAATGAAATAGCAGCTCATCCTGAAATTCAACAGAGGATAGGCCCCTTTGAGCCACACATTGCTGCCGGCACTTCGGGAAGTGCCTTTTGGAAGTACCGCAACTTTGAGAAGTGAACGTGTGCGGGACATAGCAAAGCGTCTGTTTCTGTTTGTGCGCTGGTGGTCATGAAGAAATGGCTGGCCACACGGAAAAAATCAAGGATGCTGCACCAATCTCTGAAACAGTGACTTTCGTCGGCCAGCCATACTGCCGTGTTGCACACCCCCCTCTGCATGGGGGTGGGGAAAAGAACCCTTCGCCGCCCTTTTTTGTTGCTGACCGGTGATGCTTTGCTTGCCTTCATAGAAAAAAAGAGTCTTCATTTCCGCCCTGAAAACACGTCAGCCCAATTTTAAAAAAAAAGAAGAGAGAGTGAGAGAAAGAAAAAAAAAGGAAAGCCATGAGATGCCTGTGTCCTGCACAGCGTCGAGATACCAGCGATGCATAGTAAAAGTATTTCACTAGTGAGATACAAATACATTTTGCAAATTTATCTAGATACAGAGATACAGATGGTCATAAATATTTATGAGAAACATCGCGATAGTCTTGTATAGCTATACTGCCGAGCCCTGCTTTTAAAGAGTGTTGCTGCTGGATATTTTTTGACCATGTAATTTATAATAAGGTTTTGAACAAGCGCATTGCAAAAGATGGCAGCGGCTCGCCAAAAGGCGTTTGAAAACGCCCCTGCCATTGAACGATGGATGGGAGTCCGCTGATTGGCCCCTCTCCAGTGATGCGCACGTAATTTTCCCAACCTAACTGCGAACAACGTGCTCCTAAAATGTGCTCCTTCATTTCAGCCAACGGTATCGTCACGGCATCTGGCGGCGTACACACGAGTCGCCGGTGCTCTATTACAGAGGCTAGCACTGCCGAGGCGGGCAACCTCAGTAAAGATATCGGGGCGCTATGTCGCTACGGAGGGCTCGGCAGAGCAGCTGACGCGGGAGGCGCAGTCGTCGCTAGCGCGCACTCCGTAGCTGATCGAGTTGAGGAACAGCAGTGGTAAGGAGGAAGGCGACAGAAATAAGCCCATAGCTGCCTTAGCGCATGGTGTTTCGCTTTAATAATGGTGGGAATGATTTCACAATTGTGTTGCCTAATCAGTCGTGCAATGTCAAAAAAAAACGTTTTAGGGACCCTTTAACTCTTTCGTTACCGCGTGAAAATGGCCGTTTTTTATAGGTCTGCGGAAAAAATTTTTTACTAGTGCAAATAATGCTCTAGGTTACATTGCAGCACACCAAATTGTGCGTAATGAAATGCTCTTTATAAGTAACATAAGTTTGAAAAGAAAAGAAAATATTACACAACTTGAAAAAAATATTAACTCTACTATTTTTGTAGGAATTTGAGAAAAACAATACAAAGAAAACACAATATCTGCAAAAATATTACGAACAAAGAAAATTCAAAATATACATTTCGAAGGTAAATGATCCAGGAATATTCTAAAAGAAAACTAAACAATCCACATAAGCCCGTTTTACACACAGATAAAAAAAAAAAACTGCTTCACCGCTCGTGCCATGAGGTGAAGCACAGGTGTGCACCACACCTTTCACAAAAAAACTTTTTTTTCAACTTTGCGTTCCTTGTAGCACTCGCGGTAGTTTTTTTTTTCTTTTCGGCATAGTTTTGGTGAATGCGCGGGACGTGCACAATGCTCATATAAATGAGCAGTCCAATGAATTTCACGAGTTCCTCTGGAGTCAGCTGTTTCCACGAGCCGTCTCCTTCAGCATAGGTCGGAAGCTCCAAGATATGCATCCAATGCGTTTTCACAGATGGTTCTGGTCACCGCCGCCGTGAAGGACAGGAAAAAAAATCGCGCGATGTCGTGAAACGCTTTGCGCTACTCCGGTGTGCCAGGCTGAGATGCGCGTCGGGCGGCCTTACTGGTGAGAAGTGAAGCTTTTTCGCTGCCGGCGGCAGCACATCCTGTCCAAGCGCTGCGCGTACCCTGCAGATAACGAGGATATCTCAAAGGGCGTGCACCCAGATCGGCAGATAAGCGCTCCTGACGGACATGACCGCCCAAGGCCGAAAACGAAACTTGCCGGTGAACAGCTGAGGATGACCCGGGCTGGCTCGAAGTGCCGTCGCTTTCAGAGCTTGAATATGAGCTGGTGTCGTCTTCGGAATCGTAGCTCGACTCATCTTCACTAAATTCGTGTGCGGGTTCAGCATACTTCCGAGCGGATCGTTTTTCTCGCGACACAGTCCCGCGGGACGCCGTCGCTACGAGAGCGGCGGAGAGTTTGCCGAGCGCACCGACGCTAACGCCGGATGCGCCCCTCTCGCGTAGATAAAGAGAAGCGAAACCGAAACTGCTGCAAACTCGCTGAAAAGGCCAGATCAACAAGTTAGACACGTGACGGACCTTCAGAAACTAGCTGTATTTGATTAAAATTGTCCAAACTCGGAACCAAAGCTCGCTGGTGAACAGCTGGTGTCGTTTTCACATAATTATCGCGGCCAAACATTATTGCTTTGCAAAACTGACGACACTATTTGATAATTGACTTCTTAGGAATCGTTTGATAACAAAATGTTGATAATAATGGAGCACAAACTCGAGCAGCGTGCTTTTTTCTCATGTGTGGTGGCCACGCCCCCTTTTCCAGCAACACACGCACATTACTTCGCGAAAAACTCCGTCAAAAATCGCTATGTCGTCAGAGCGGGAAAATTTGAACGGATTGTTGAAGAGCAGTCCCCAAACTAAACGCGAAATGCCGCTGTATGCACAGGAAACGTTTTTAACGCGTCGAAATCGGCAGTTTTAATCATCGATCACCGGTGATCGATTTGAATAGGCGTGGTAACGAAAGAGTTAAAGAGAGTAACTGTAACGGCATTTACAGTTACAGTTACTGTGTAAAAAGTAAACTAGTTACTGCCCAAGACTGAAGTGAGTGCAATGGGTTCGCACAAAGTAACCAGACAGCATCAGCGCTGTTTGATTGATGTGCCCGCGAAGTAGAGTCTGTGTCATTTTACATTTAATATTCACATATGCTAATGCAGCTGGATGAGCCCTTATTCCAATTCATGTTTAATTTGAAACTTATCTACTCGGTAAAATCAGATTCTTAGCTTTCCATATGTGACTGTATCACATAAAACTTTGCTATGCAAATCTGACGATCATTTCATTGTTGCCATACAGTATATACTACTTAGTTACTGTACATGCTGCCTTCCTGCAGGAAGCTAATAGTAACTCTAATATTGCCAGCTCATGTTCATTCGCACCTCTGCATAGGAATGTTTTTTATGCTGTTGGGGTAGCTTATTCTGGCCACCTCATCCAAGAAGTGTGTAATGTGGTTACATCTTGTATTGCCTTATTTTCTTTATTGCCTTGTTTGCCATATAGGTTGTGCTCTAATGTGGCGCAACATCAGGGCAGTGGAATGTGAATATTGGAGATGGCACGATGTGACATAGCATTCTCAAAAAAAAAAAAAAAAAAGCAAGTGCTTGGGTCGTACTTTTGACCGACAACAATAATATTTATCTGCCTTGCTTGCGTTTTCTTTGTTGAAAGCTCAGTGCTCGGAAATCTCTTGTCAAGAATGCCATATCGCGTGATAGTATGCCTGCCGTTAGTGACCAGGAAATATTGGTTGCGGAGTGCTAACACAATGTGATAGAGAAGGATGAAGGTTACAGTTGTGGACCAAAAGGGCTCACCAAGCATTCGCTTTTTTACAGCAAACAGATGTTTTATGTTTGGCAGTCTTTTGTGTTGAAAGGACGAACTGTGTGCCATGGCAGTGAAGCACTATTCATTGTCATTGCTAAAGCAGCCGCCATGTATAGTGATGTTGAGCAAAAATTGCATTTCTTATACGTTTTTAGTAGGTGGGCATCTGAGGCAACATTCACATATGGGGCAGAGCCATACACAGGGTTTATTATATATATATTTTTTGCATTCCATGCACAAACTTATGTCTTCCTGCAGTGCAATGGGACTTGTGGAAGTCATATTTCCTTGCTACGAGCCTGAAAATAGTCTGCTCTAAAAGCACAAAATCCTGCTCCAAACTCCTATTTTCCTTGCTTCAAAAGCTGCTCCAAAGCACTGAGAGCCACTTCCATCCCTCTAGCATCATTGTAAGTGGGGAAAAAGAGCATGAAAATGCCTCCATTTATGTTAATCTCTCAGATACCTTTTGAAATGGTTATACAGTCGAACCTCGTTATAATGTAACAGGATAAAGTGAAAATAATAGGTGTCACGAAGTAAATAAAGTTCCCCTCGAAATTATTATTGACACATGCATTTGAAACTTCATTTTAACGAAGTAAAATTGAGCTTTCAATGGAGATAACAAACTAAAATACCTCCAAAACCGAAAATTGGGGCTCGTTTGCATCAATGAAATTGCTTCCCGTGATGTTCGGCATGGCACGGCTCAATGGAACTGCCGCACATTGGCGCCCACGTGCAAGCAGCCGTGCACACCAATATGTACTGCTGCCTTCCCTCGCCCTATTGCAGTCCTAGCTTGCGGTCCCGAAGGGTGGTCTTTTTTTCTCCCCCTCGCAGCAGCAAGATGTAAAAGCTTGGCCTCTGAGATCGTGTCATGGTGATCTTGAAGGTCATGCTAACTGTGAAGTCAGGTGGCCTGCAGTATGGAAGCAGTATGAAGAGCAAACATGGTGGTGCGCTGTTGCTTGCGTGGGGTGGTGAGAAATGATTAGTGCATCCACTTCTCTAGTTACGGCTGCCTTTGAATGCTGATGTGACTGGGCGGGGCCTCCAATTGGCGATGCAGCTACCTTGGAGACCGCAAGCCGGCCAAGCCGGCGCGGTGATGTTTGTTGGCCTACACATCGTGTGCGTCGTAGCGGCGAAGACTGTGTTGGGTAGTCCGCCGCGTGCTGCTCATTCACAACGAGCATATTTTTGCTGTTGATTGTTGACAGCATCGCTTGTTTTCCGGTTTCGTGGCAATGTGGATGAGCCATGCCCTAAACATAGAGAAAGACAATTGCGTTTTGACAGAACGCGGCCTGTTGCACTGGCTTCTGATTTGCACGACTAAGTAAATTGCTTTAAAACTTTTTAGAAAACTTCATGTGTGGCTTTATATTGGTGACAATGCACTATCATCTTATTTGCATGTTAGCATCTTTGCATCCAGAAGACAAATATTGCACTTAAGGGCAATAATGGCTTTAGTGAAATAATGGATATTATGAAATAATTTCGTCTCTCTCCGACTGTTATAACGAGGTTCGAGTGTACTTAGAACTATGCTGGGGTGCAAATTCACTGTTTTGTTAATTCAAATAAATACTGTTTCTTTTCTAAATCTTTTCGCTATTTGATTCATGTTGAGCTCCAAAATATCTGGCTGTTTTCATCACTGTGCAATTTGGTGGCTTGCATCGAATTTCACCAAGTGCAAAGCTTTTGTGATAAATTTTAAACTTGTATTAAAATGAAAGTTGCAATAATGCTGGCACATTGTAAAGATTAACAGGTTTGTAAACATCTAGACAAAATTCTAGTGGACATAAAAAAATTCTGTGAGAGACAGAGGGGCAGACTTAAAGGAAACTGAAAATTAATTTGTACAAACGGACCACAACCAGTGGAGTTAATCCTGTGATGCATGTGTCAGATTTGTGTGCACTGTGCAAAATGTATAATTCATTATCACTTTTAAAGGGTTGAAACACCAGATTGTGAGGCTATGAAAAGTCTGCTATGTGCTCCCCTTGTATGCAGGGATGTTCAACACGAAGTGGTGGACGCAGCAAACCTTTAAAATATTGTGTAACTTGCTTCCGAAGAGGGCCTAAATGCTGAATCTCGCAATTGAGACCCATTGCCAGTGTGACTACCACTGGTATCATTGTGTTGGAAACCCAACTAAAGTTCTACCAAGTTAATACCACTACCAGTAGAGTGGTATTACCAGACTTCTTGGTGAGCGTGGCGTTCATTTTGTAGTCTCCCTGCTGGCGTCTGGCGAACAACAGAAGGCAAGGAGACAACAAAAGAATGCAAGGTTGGGGGCCCCAACACTTATACTCTCTATTGTGTGTGTTGGACATGTGCACGAGAGCAAACAGTGGAACAGTGTGTGCATCATAGTTTTGTTGGACCACTTTACCAAGCTTCCTAGACGGTGACATTGCTGTCAAACTCAGCATCTGAGACCGAAACAGAAAATTGTTCACATAAGTACTGTGATTATGAAATAATGTATTATTTACCGAGAATGTATGGATGTTTGAGCATGTGTTCTGCTTCGTGTAGCAGTAAGAAACATTTGAAACAAAAAGCACACAGTGCATAAACCTGATGTCTTAACCTCTTTAAATGTGATCATTGTTACAGAGTGCAGCTGTGCTACTCATGTTTCCAGCATTTTCTTTCACATTTTTTTGTGAAATGGGTGATTGATCCAACTGCCTTTCTGCGTGGTTTAATCTGAAATACTTGGAGCTGCTCCATTATATGAAGATAATATCGAATATATAAAATACGGATGTTCACAGCAGCGGCCCACTGCCACCTTACATTGCAGATTGTTTGTGTTTGTTACATTTGTTACCTACGTGTGTGCATACAAGAGAAATTAGTACAGAGGTTTCATTAAAATGCTAGTCTTTATAAAAGCCCTGTAAAACTGGATGGATGAAGTGGAGGGTTGGGGACAATTTGAAAAGTGGCAATGGTTGAATTGGCTATTTTAACTTATTGAAACAATGACCTGATTATGAAGCATCATGCATGCTGGATTAAAGGGCTGGAGTAATTTTGGCCTGCTGAGATAATTTAATGTGTGCCTAATTGATGCCTAATTAATGTATGGTATAGTGGTGTTTTTGCATTTCACCCCGAAATGGGGCCACCACGATTTTGTGCTTTGTAGCACAGGACCACAGCCACTGAAGCACTACAGTCTGGATGCCATGACTTCAAGCAATCGCACAGTGTTGATGTCACCTGATGAGGCACAAAGGTTATATTTGACATGGCTTTGTAGATGAGTTGTTCTGGCTCCTAGAACCCAGCATAACAATTTATTCTTTTATGCTGCAGTTATGTATGTATATTCAGGAAGTTAACTGCAGCAACTGCACACAGAAAATGCCAACACTGCATGTAAACTTTGTTCATGTAATACTGACATGGTATTTTCAAAAATTTTTCTTATGTTAAATGATAGCCTTAGACACCTTGAACATTGGAAAAAAATACTAGCAGGCCCCTGAACGCCCTAAATTATTTACTAGTTTAGTACGTTCCTATACAGGCAGTATTGGATAGTCACTCACGACGAGTGAGTTCCTTGTGTCTTTTTCAATGCTCATGAAATTATTTGTCAACACATCAACAATTAATTTGTGAGGGCTTTACGTACCAAAACCACAACCTGATTATGAGACATACTGTAGTGGAGGGCTCAGAAAATTTCAACCACCTGGGACATTTTAACCGAACGCAGGTGGCAGTTTCTAAATTGGTACTATTCATGGGAACATGCGCATGAAGAAGGAATGTGTGGTTTTCTGCCAAATAATAATTGCTGGGGTCTTACATGCCAAAACCACAATTTGATTAGAGCCTGTGATAGTGGAGGGCTCTGGAAATTTCGACCACTTTTTATTTAAAGGAACCCTAAGCAACTCCTTGATATGTTTTAAACATTTCAAGTAAACACACGCATCAAAATCTGAATGCTGTCGTGATCAACGATGCCGAACAGGGCAGTGCTATGTGCTGTGGGAGCACCGCAAAATCAAGGAAACAACCTCATGCGTCTCTAAGGGCTTTTCCTGTACCCCCAGCTCATCCTCAAATTACCAGGTTGTCGCTGATGGTGTCATCAGTTTCTGGTGCTGTCGATTGGTCGAACGAGAGAGTAAGATTGCCGGCAAGGTCTGTAAGCAGTAAAGCATGCTCCCTCTTCCTCATCGCGTTGCTTGCTGTGCGATTGTGGCCAGCTAGTGGGGGCAAAGGACAGAAATGCCAACAGAATGATCTCCCTACGAGGTTCTTCAACTTAGCCAGTTACTGTACCGTTTCATTGTATTGGTGAGGTCATTGGCGGCACACTTCGCAGGACGACGGGCCGGCACAAAGCAACAATGCGCATTGGTAATGGCCTGTCATGTGACGTTTGGAGGAGTACTTGGTGAGGAGAAGACGAGAGTGGCTAGACGTCGCATAGCCAAGAAAAGAGTGAAAGGAGCTGGGACCACTTTTTGATCATCAAGCACGTGTAACTCCGCTAATTTGGTTCAGCAGTCAATCTCAACCAAATGCCCTGGCATACAGCCCAAATGCTCTAAACACATACTCATCGCTATAGTACTTTTGCTTGTTCTTTGGCAAACAAATATTGGGTATATATGCATTATTGTGAATGAAACCAGGAACAAAGAGAGGTGCATAAACAGCCGACCATACGCCGGATCGGCTGGTACCTGGCAGTGGCAGACGGTGCTGCAGAAGCTACCTGAAGTGACATGTGTGCAACTTATGTGTACGTTGTTTTCAAAATGCTTTTTCACTTTCGGAACTTTCGAGTCGACATAAAGCTGCCTTAAATCTGCTTCATGATGCCTGGTGGCAGCTACTCTGTCATGACATAGCAACATAGTAGAATCAAAGCTGAAATTGGCAGTAGAAGAGTCATGATATTATTTAGGACCCCCAGAGGCTTGCCATTGTTTGCTTCAGAGGTTTGAAGGTACTATAAGTTGAAACCATCATATGTGTAAGCCTTGAAGGGGGTGACACAGAACTTTTTTTTTTTTTTTTTGCAATATGTCTGTCAAGTTCTGAAAATGACAAGCCACCTGATACAGCAGACAGCGTCTAGCATGTGTGATGTGGTAAAAAAAAAATTGACCATGTAAGCACAGAAAAATCACATTGTCTGAAACACTGCATGTTAAGTCTCGGGCTGTCTTGCACCATAATATATACCCCTTTTGCCCGCAAATGGTTATGCAGGACTTGGCAGACACCGTAAAATATGTATGACGTCATGCACATTAGTGCGGGAACCTCTGAGCTGACGTTGCCGCTTATATTTTCGTTTTGCACATTTCCTAGCTTACCAAGCATCTTCTCCTCGTGAAAGCTTTTTGTAATATGAAAAGAAAATTTACTTATATGAGAAAGATCATAATTCACTTTAGTTTCCCTTAAAATCCGCCCCATATGGAGCGCTTTTGCCACATTTTCTGAAGTTGCATCTCTCGGTGTCTTCACATTGTTTCCGACAGCGAGGGTGACCAACCACGCAAGTGCACACTTGGGATATAGACCGGCTCTGCTGGCGCCAACTGAGTGTCGCACAGCATGGACAGATGAATTTAACCCTAAACCCCCAGAAGCAGTGTGCAGTGTGCGCTAGTGGAGTAACAAGAAATATCTGCAGTTGTAGCTTATATACCTTACTTGAAGTTTTCCAGTGTAAAAGATGTTCACAGCATTGCAAAAGCAATACACAGTCCACAAGACTTCGTTACTTTTGTTATTCTGCTTGTGGCACCAGCTAAGGACATAAGAGAAGCAAAAAACTAAAAAAATCAATAGCCTCTGAGATAGCGGTAGGACTTATCTTCAAAGCCCTACATACAGCCACTTGTGCTAAGCATACCTAGGCCTGCCGAATCTCTAGGAAACAGTGCAGTGTAATCACGAGTGCATTGTTGTCAAAGCATCTACAGTAGAATCTCGATGATACGAATTCGCAGGGAGCATGTAAAATATTCGTATCATCCAGAATTCGTATGAGCCAAAACAAGTTAAAGCTGATCATGAAGATGAACAAGAACTTTATTGGGGTCAACTGCTTCTTGCTGAAAAAGTCCATGATGTTCTTTTGAACTTTTTAACTTCGACGTCCCTCAAGAAAGCCGCCTGCAAGGAATAAAACCGTGCTGCGGTTTCTTGACTCACGCTGCCGGTACTTACGGTGCAACGCAGTTTTCAGATATTGACGGTAGGAGATCACACACACCGGCACCTTCACCATCACTCTCAGACTCGGTATCCTTTGCCTCGTCGACCAATTCGATGGATCGAAGCCAACAGGCCACTACGTTGTCGTCCGCGGTGACGAAGTCTCGCGCCGAAGCTCGAGTTTAAAGGTTTTCCCAACCCTCGTTGTGCAAATCGTCTTCAGGCTCTTGGTTTTCTTCCGTCGGAGCAGCATCCGATTCCGCGGAAAATCCACACTTGCCAAAGCAGTTGGCGATTGTGTCATTGGTCACATTGTCCCAGGACATGGCCAAGAAATGTAACGCGTCAAGCAGGCTAATCCGCAAGTTTTCATCCTTGCGCTCAGTTTTCGCCAGGAGCCCCCGCACAAGCAATCCCTTGAAATGGTGCTTCACATTTCGGATTATTCCCCCATCCAGCGGCTGTAGACGGCTCGTGGTGCTTGCGGGCAGGAACCTTACGGCGACATTGCCGAAGTTGCAGTCTTTGGGATGGGCCGAACACTGGTCGACGAAAAGCAAAATTTTTCTGTTTTTCGCTGCCATTTTCCCGTCCAAAGTCGTAAGGAACTCGCGGAAAAAATCTGCAGTAAAAAATCTGAGTCAGTCGCTCGCGTGAAGCAGTCATTTCGCGCGTTCGTATCGTCCGCAATGGCTGGGGAACTGTTCGTATAACACCGAATGACGGCGCATTTTATACAACGTCCGTCCAAAACAACATAAAAATACGTATCATCCCGAAATTCGCATTAACCGTAATCGTATCATCGAGATTCTACTGTACACACAAGCCTGAGTCAAAAAGAAGTATCAGTTGGAACCTTGTGGTTCACATAGTTCATGACAACTGAATATATTCGAGGTGGGTGACACCTGCTTCAGCAGCAGCTACGGTGCCATTATGGCGGCAGAAGTCACTGCATGCCACGCGCTGATTGGTCTCCGCTCATCCAGCAGCTTCTGATGTCAGTGCTACAGCAGCAGCAATGTCTGAACGGCCTTGGAACTCCGCGTTCCCACTTCTGTCACTGTCAAGTGTTGATGCCGAGTGACACCAGAAATGCCAGAAAACGGTGGAAAATGCGCTGCATATGGGTCGGGCTTCAAGGACAAACCACAATTTATTTATAGGTTGGTTATTTTATGAACATGTTTACTTTTTTTTAAGGCAGAACAGTACATAGAAGGAAAGCATAGTTGCTACTTGCAAATGTGTTATGGAAGCTGTGCAGGGGTCCTTCTGCCACTGTGGGTTGATGGGGGCTGTGCAGGATTTGATCCTCGGCAGCACCTGGCCAACTTCCACGCCACTGCCCCTGCAGCAGCCAGCAGTGTGCCCCAACCAGTGGTGCAGAACACTGAGGAGGCTGCTCACCAGGGTCTCAAGGCAGTCAAGTCACAGCCACGCAGCTCCTTGACAACGCTCAAGATTCCACAGGTGCCAGCAAGCGACTTTGGCCGTAGCCTGGGGTCGGCTCCTGTTGCCTTCCCAGGCATCGAGCCACACAAGGCAGCACCTGCACCTGCCCAGAAAGTGGAAGCACCAGTGGCTTCCGAGAGCCCCAAAGGTGACAAGCTGTGGCCCTGCCCATCTTGTAAGGTACCTTTCAAGGCAGCCTCTGAGCTGCAGCAGCACTTAGGGCAGCACACACGCTCAGAGCGAGCTGTTGGGGCAGTGCCCTGTGAGGTGTGTGGAAAGTTGTTTGCTTCAGCCGAGCGAGTTCGAGCTCACGTGCGGGCAGCTCATGGTGAGAAAGCCTGCGCGTGTGACATCTGTGGCAGCGGCTTCAGCTACAGGTGCAAGTTGCTGGATCACATGCGGACGCACACAGGTGACAAGCCGTTCCGGTGCGAGGTGTGTGGAAAAAGCTTCTCGCAGAAGAACCACCTGACGCGCCATGCCATGATCCACACGGGTGAGCGGCCGTTCCCGTGCGACTTCTGTGGGCGGGGCTTCTACCGCAAGGACAAGCTGGCCCGGCACCGGCGTGTGCACACAGGTGAGCGACCCCACGTTTGCCTAGTGTGCGGCAAGAGCTACGGCCGCCGGGAGAAGCTGGCGCGCCACCTGCGAGCTCATGCGGGCGAGCGGCCCTTCGGCTGCTCCCAGTGCGGCCGCCGGTTCCTCGAGCCCCGGGACTTGAGCCGACACAAATGCGCCGCCCCCCCTTGTTCCAGTGGGCAGCAGCAGCAGCAGCAGCAGCAGCAGCAGCAGCAGCCAGCCGAGAGCCTCCTGCTCCTCGCCGGGGGTGGCCCCCTCGCGGGTCTCTACCAGCGGCTCCAGCAGCAAGGGCCCCCCAGCACCACTGCCAATGCCCCCCCAGCTGGGCAGCCCCAACCAGACAACCCCTTTCGGCCCCGGCAGCTTCAAACCTGACTGGCAGCCACCTGCCAGTTTGGCCAGTCCCCGCCACTGACTGTGAGAGTGCCGCCCACTTCTGCTGCAGCTTGGAAATTATTTTCCCGTACTAGCCGGACTTGTGTGTCTTTAGGCACTGGAGGGTGTCGCTCTGTACCTGCATTTTGTAGGTGCAATCAGCCTATATGCCACAGGGCAGGGGAACGGCTTATCAATAGCTGACCTTTTGCAGCCATTGCAGTTCTGTATGCGTTTTGCTCAAAGTTTTGTTTCCTAGAAGAGATAAGTGTGTAAGCATATGTAGAAGATGAACAGTTGTGTGCTATAAGAATTGCAGCTTTTAATGAAGTGATACACATGGAAACGTATGCGAAATTGAATGCCCAGGTTCTTAATTTTCTGCCTTTACCCCTATAGCCTTACATCATCATGCCTTTGTAAAAATCAGTTAGTAGGCACATGTCCTGTTGTGTGTAGTCTTAATGCTCAATTTTTTTATGTGTAGTGTTCATCTCCTGGTACTGTCAGTCAGTACTTTAGATATTTGTATGTGTGGATCATTAAGGATGAACATACTCATGTGTAAAAGATGCACAAATTTTGATTTCCTGCCATTTGCATTCTGCACGTTTGACTGCGTATGTGTGTTTAAAATTTTTTAAATGATTGCTATGCAGGAATATAGTCACTAATCCTGTAAGTCGCATTGTCATCTACTTAATTCACTGAAATTTTTCTGTACAGTATGAGCGCTAGTTTTCTCTGCTCCCTTGCTTCCAACCCCCTTAAAAGGGGAAGATACATGGAGGACAGTACAAGTTTGAAGGAAAGCTGTTCAACATAGTTTGCTGTTGTAGTCATACATGAATCCGATCGATAGTCAAATTAGTATTTCATTAGTTTTAACATTATCACAACTTGTCATGAAAGTACTGTCCCTGTCTATTTTCTGGCATGCCTGTTCCCCAGATTTTGTAATGCTTGCCCTCACATGCTAGAAAAATGAAGACGTCATCCATGGAATGGTTTCAGAACTGAAAAATTGTTTGATCTATGAGGCTGTGTCACATTGCCCCTCTTTATCTACAGCAAAGTGGTGTGCATTATGCCCCTTGTTGAGGCTGTGCTGAAGGCAGTGAGAAAATCGTCAAGCTGCTGATAGGTTCTAAAAACATTGATCAAAGACAAATGACCATTGAACAGTGCTGACTGGATTGGTAGTTTATGGGGAGAGTGAGTTTCTTCCCTATGATTTATTTGTTATTTGTTATAAGCAAAAACAACTTTATCTATGTTGACCTCATTGTTTCTTTACATTTCTTGTACCAGGGTAGGAGACATAAGATGCACCAGGTTTTTGAATGATGGGTGTTAAACGTTGTCAGGTTTACATGGATGTGAAATGGTGCCACAAGAAAGGCACTGATAAAGGGGCTCACCACATCTCTTTTTTTTTTTTTTTTTTCTGGTGGCATCTTTTATAGCTCAAATCAGACTTACTGTATAGACATCTGGAGCACTACTGGGCCTCCTCAGTTTTTGACCTTCTGGCTACCTGCTGGCAGCCAAATGGCAATTTAGTGCCAGTCATGATAGGAAATGGTGTTCTTGGCATGTGCTCGGGTTTTGAGACAACTCAAAGCTGCCAAACGCTACGATTAGAATGCTAGTATAACCGGACAGGATCAACATAAATGCGCAAATATGATGCCATCTGTAAAGCTACATGCTAGGTGCATAGTTGGCCCTTTTGTGCATGGCCCAAATGCAAATATTAGATTTTCTGGGTTGAAGTAGTATTCTTGACCTGTGACAAACAAGGACGTAATTGCCCTAGCAAGACTGCACAGTCACTGTCTTACCTTTCCAGTGCCATGATGCGAAATTTTACTTCGTGGCGCTGTCAAACTTAGACCTTGAGGATAACTTACAATGATCACATCGCTTAGTTGTGTTGATTAGTTGACATTGTCTGTTTTACAAGTTTAAAAAGGGGCGTGATCAGCACAGGGTGTGTGCACACGCACGTGCAAACACACACATCAGAGGGAATGCGTAAGCTTGATTTTATATCTGTCTGTAGTGACTTCAATCCCAGGAATTGATTTCAGCCAATGACGCCTCTTTTCTGGCTACTCTGCTGATAAGGAGCTGGATCTGCAGCTTGTGCATTAAAGGCCAACTCTGGTGATTGCCATGTCATGCTACCAGGTCAAGGTAATGGTAATTTGATGTTCCTCAGATGCTCCTGTTATACTCCTGATAGCAGAAATGCTCAGCAAGTTCGAAAATATGATTTAATAAGCAAAAGGTGCAAAAGTGAAACCAAAATCTAGTGCTGTCTTTGTGACATAAATGAGTGAATCCTGCAATAGCGCATGCACCTTTTCCTTGACAGTAAGGTCATGAACTCCGGTATGGTCATGGCCTCAGAGGTCTGGCACGTGGACAGGTGGCATGCACAAATCTCGGAACACCATAGTTTGTTACCTGTGCACTTCCTTCGCTTTGCCCATGATGACCTAAACAAGCAATGTGGACTGTGATTTTGAGCAGCCAGCCCTGCCATGGTGGTCAAGTGGCTATGCCCTTGGCTGTTGATCTGAAGGTCGTGGGATCGAATCTCTGCTAAGCTAGCTGTATTTTGATGGAGGCAAAATGTTGAGGCTTGTGTACTGCGCAATTTCAGTGCACGTTGAAGACCCCCAGGTGGTTGAAATTTCCGGAGCCCTCCTCTTTGGCATCTTTCATAATCGTATCTTCGTTTTGGGACGTAAAACTCTAGAAATTGATAAATCAATTCTGGGAAGCCGGATGGGCAGTTTGGGGTGTTAGGTAAAAATTCCCATGTAATCTTGTAATCTTGCATCATTGATGGATGTGTGCCAAGGAACATAACCAGCAAATTTCATGGAGATTTCTTGACTCCGAGAAATAACCAGAGTTGGCTTTTAAGTGCACTCAATGCTGTCCAATTAACCAAGCAAAGTCTTATGGGCGAAATGGTATTATTCATGACAGCAGTTATATAGACTGGCTGGCCATTATGTAATCGTACCATTTTATCTACATAGGTAGGCTAAGTGGAATTTACCTGTTTCAATAGTGTTTATTCACCTGAACATCTGACTTGGCAAAAAAGCTATCTAAGTACAACTGCAACCATTTTGGTAACTGCCAAAAAGTATCGCCGCATCACAGCGTTATATAGTAAAAACCTAAAGGTGACACATTGTGTCTTTGAGGGTTTGATGTTCGACACATGATGCAGGTAGCAGGCACGAGTGTGCCATGTTATTGGTGGAAGGAAATATTTTGTCCCACAAAAAGAGAAAAAAAGAAGCTTCTACAAATGTTTGCCACCTTGTTTACCACACCATCTTGCAAGATGGAAGAGACTCGGAAGGCGATGTCCTCAAGTGCATGCATCGCATTCTGTTGTCTCCCCATAAAGATGGTAGCAAGCACCCATCATTTCTTTCTCTTGTTTGCTAGCCAATGAACGTGGGCTGGGCTTAAGCTGGCTGGTTTTGGCCACTGTTCGGCTTTAAGAAAAACTGCTGTTTTTGGCAGGCCACAGGCAGCCAGAGGTGGAAAATTGAAGAGGCCCACTGTTGGCATTATGGTCGCTACTCTGGGAAGCAGGCTGACTGAATGCTAACAAAAGGCTGTGTGTGAGTGCTCAGGAAGTGGGAAACATAACCAAGGCACTAGAGGTATTCCTATGCACATGCTGCAGCATTCTATTAATTTTAAACAATTTTCATTTGTTTTCTGCAGCCTATATGGATCATACATGCACTCCACCAGGTAATCCTCCATAGTTTGTGGGCTCAGTATGGCCTCATTTGAACTTCTCACTAAGAGAAGAGGGCGGTTATATTCTGTGCAACGTGAAAAGGTTTTACACACCCACAGAAGTGCTAGTAGTAGTGGCGTAGCCAAAATTCTCTCTAGCAGTACAGTTAAACCTGGATATAACGAAATTGACAAATTCCCAGAAAACTTCGTTATAAAGAGGATTTCGTTATATGCAGGTTCGGCACGAAAATTCGAAAAAGAAACGCTTAAGTAAGCAGAAAGGTAACAGAAAACATCTATTTTGGGTGAGAAAACATTTACAGTTGAGACCACTTATGTGATAGCTTATAGCGAAGGGCCGGCTATAATGCAGTTTTTTCTGACCCCCGTTTGCCCTCCCATCCCGCTCATTGTGAGGACCCCCTGGGAGGGGGGTCCGCACAATGAGCGGAATTTCGGGGGGGGTCCCCTGCCAGGAAATCCCGCGGACAATCGAGGTAGCGAGCAGGCTTCAGAAAGGAAGTGCACTGCTAGTGCAGCGAATCGCCGTGGAGGAGGAAGGAGCACGGAACTAATGAACAATGAGCGGAGGGATTTCCAAGGCGACGGAGAATGCTGCTACGGGCCCTGTGTCAGCTGCGAACTCTCTGCACGGAACGCGCGCCCATGACCTCCAATTTACCGCTGTTTGTCTCCAGTTCTTTTTTTTTTTTTTTTAACATTTCACACGTGCTGCCCTTGAATCACCCCGTGGGTGCGATTTCCTCTGGACCCGATCCCTGTGTTGTCAAGGGCAAGCTTCCCGTGAGGTGCGCCGCCCGCGACCATGTGAGCTAGGCCTAACAAGCGCTGTCATGGAGTGTCAGGTTAGCGAAGTGGCAGTGACCAAAGAGCGGTGCTGCCAGCATGTTGGGAAAAAAAAAGAAAAAAGACTCGTGTTTTCCCTTTCTCTCTTAAGCTGGCGCGGCTCGGCAACATCAACTTGAAAAGGAGGGTGCCGGCTTCGCGCGCTAGGCCAGCTGCAGCAAGCAGCTGGGTCAGGGTTGAAGTGAGGGGGAAAGGACATGCCCGCGGCGGCGAGATCGCAGAGTCGAGAGATGCAGGCCCGCCTTGCACACGCTCGCACGCACGCTCGCTCTCGCTTCGCAGTCGCCGTGCCTTCGAGCGCCACGCCGTTGCTTCGCATTTTGTCGCAGAGGGGGAGGTGCTACCGGTTGTTGCTCGCGCAAAAGTGACAAAATTTGGGGCAAAATCTCTAGGTCGTCGGCGGAGAAAATTCGTTATTTCGAGGGGGTCTCCCGCTGGCACTTCGTTACATAGAGGTCTCAAATACATGTGCTTCTATGGAGTAATGGCGGGGAATAGAAAAACTTCGTTATATCCAGGAATTTGTTATATGGAGGTTCGTTATAAGCAGGTTTAACTGTATATCCCCATCAGCGGCGACATCTAAAATTCTACGCATCAACTTTTACTGGTTCGTCATGTGCCAAGTCTTACCTGAGCCAGCTTGAAATGTAGCATGCATATTGTACATGCGCATTGATACATGCTTCCTAAGTGTGCAACTAGTACTCATTTGACTTCAAGGGCCTCTCACCTGGTCTGGCCATTTTGAGCTCGCAATAATGTCTGCCAGGAATTATATCATGATGCGTCACAGGAGGAGGTCAAATATCAAATTGAATGTTGTTTGCTCTTCTCCTTGAAGGCACCGTACTCCAAGGTAGAGGAGGTGATGTTCAACACTGAGTGGTCGGTGCGTGATGCCTCTCATGTGCATGATGCGAGACTGGTTCGAGCACGTGGCATCCTGCCCGAATCAATTAGGTTGCAAGCACAACAGCGCATACTTCGCGCCGTAGCAACGGCAAGTATCATGAGTGTCATATTAGCAGTGACACTTTTTCCTGAAGTCGTGGTTTCACACCACTTTAAACATTTTTATCTCTGCTAATAATGAACCAATCTGAAATTTTTTTTTGTGGTAGAATACCCCTAACAACTTCAAGTGTAACCAAAATTTGCCATACGCCCTGTTGAGGGGCCCTTTAATTCTGCTGCATGTGGCCACAGAGGATCTCTGTTAATGACACTGCCATGTTCGACGAGTCAATAACCCTGAACCTCATTATAACAATGTTGAAGGGAGACACGGAATTACTTCATTATATCCATTATTTCATTGAAACATTATTGCCCTTAAATGGAATAGTTGTCATTTGAATGCAAAAATTTTAACATTCAAATAAGAAGACTGCACGGTGACCCTCAGCAATGCTATATATAGCCACGCTTGCGATAAAGTTTTATAAAAGCAGTAAAAAAAATTACTTGTCAGCACCATGTGAATTGGCAGCAATACGACAGGCTGCGTTCTTTCACAACGCGATTGTTTTTCACCTTCGTTTAGCGTGCAGCTCGTCCATGTTACTGGCCAACTGGAGAAATGGTGATGCTATCGAACAATCAACAGTGAAAATGCGCTCGCCATGAACAGGCAGCACACGGCGCACCACTAAGCCGTGTTCATTGCTGCGATGCCACATGATGTGTTAGCCAACGATCGCCGCCGCACCACCTTGCGGTTCCCCAAGTTGCTGTGTTGCTGATGCAAATTTGGGGGGCCACACCCAGCTGCATCGGCGTTCGGTAGCATTTGCAGGTGGGCATAACAATAGAAGTGAATGCAGTAATCAATTCTCACTACTGCATGCAAGAAACAATGCACCATCGCGTTTCTCTCACATCTGTACCGCTGGCTGTCTGACTGCGCAGTTAGCATGACCTCCGAAATCAGCATGATGCGATAGAGGCCGTGCTCTGACATTTAGCTGCTGCGAGAAAAAAAAATGAAAAGCGGGGTTGGCAACAAGTGAAGACTGTAATAGATGGAGGAAAGCAGCAGCACTTATTGGTGTGCGTTGCTGCTTGCAAGCAGCAAAGTGCGCCAATGGACGGCTGTTTCATCGGGCTGCGGAACTTATTAATCGCCGTGCCGAACACCGTGGGAAACTGTTTTGTTGGCGCCAACTCGCTCGCCGATTTTAGGTTTCGGGGATGACTGTAGTTCATTATATCCATATCCATTAAAAGGTCAATTTTATTTCATTAAAGCAAGGTTGCAAATGCATGCACATTTACAAGTATTTCTAGGGGAACTTTATTTACTTTGTTATATCCATTATTTCGCCGTAGCCTGTTCAGTTATAACGAGGTTTATGTACTATGACTCAAGTTTGCCTGAATTGAAAATCAATGATAAAAATTGTCCATTTATTTCATGTTTCAGGTTCGCTTATATTTATTAAAAAATTTAACACAACCAACTCAAGATGAGATGGACTTTTATCCTTTCCACTGCCAGTCCCAAGCTAATTCTGGTGACCACACATGAAGTAGCCCTGCCAATCCTCAGTATGCTCGTGCCTCTTGAAATCACTCCCTAGCACTCTCAAGACAACTTTTGTAAAAAAAATAAAATTATAATGAGGGCGAGTCTCAACATTTATGGAGACTGCATATAATAAATATCACAATGAGATTTTTTACAACGAATGGCGCGCATGATTCTGCATCCGCGTCTGTTCACATCTGTTGCCAGCGTCTCAGTAAGACAGCCGTGGTGACTCTGTATAGCTAATTGATAGCTGAAGACGTTAGGGAGGTCTTGATAAAAATGCTTTCTAAACACTTTCTCACCATAATTATATGCTAATAATTCATTCAGTTAATATTAATTTGTAATGAGTGCAACTTTCTAGTTAATGACATACTCCTTAGTAAAAATGTCTGCGTGCCCTGAACAGTATCCTAGTGCACTGCAAGCATAAAATTTCACATAACATGCAAAAAAAAAAAAATGCAGGGAGCGCAGAGCAGTGCAAAGAAAAACTCCAGTGGAAAGGGCACTTAATAAATTATGACAACTTATTGAATATACACAAATCAGCACATGGCACCTTCTCTTTCTTGCAATAGAATGTCAAGTGCATTACAATAAAGTTGTGCAAGTGTGACACATTTACAGAGACTCCATCATAATTTGTGCCTGAAGGGAATACAATAAACCTCGTTAATTAAGATTTCATGGGACCAAAAGAAATGTCTCAGTTAATTTAATGTCCAAATTATCGAGAATATCAACCAAACATTAACCAAATGTCTGCCACATCAGTGGACTTTTCTGGATAAGTAGACAGCTTCTGTTCTTATTATGCATAAAAACAGTGTTAAAGCCACCATTCATGTGATCTTGCAGCTTCCTTCACAGCGCTACTGCGGTGCGAGACCTCTCCATCTTAGTTCATCCGAAACTTGACCTTCGCCACCTCCTCTGCTTTATTACCGCCACCGCCACCATGTGCATGTGAAGGTAATTTTTCTGCAGCTAGAAAACTGACCGTTGTCAAATGCGTCAATTTTGTTTGACCTGGTGAGTTTTCACCTGGTCAAAACGAAACTACTGAACGCGGCACCCGCTGTGGACAGTTAAACTGCAGTGGCCATTGTCGCCAGTGACGCGATCGCAGGTAGCGTCCACACGGTTTTCACCTGGTCAAAACGAAACTGCTGGACGCGGCACCCGCTGTGGACAGTTAAACTGCAGTGGCCATTGTCGCCAGTGACGCGATCGCAGGTAGCATCCACACGGTTATTAAAAACAAAGGTACTGGTCACCAAATTCGCTGTGTGGGCACAACCATGGCATGTTGACAATGTGACTACAAGACGTCCATGCATTTCTGAAGACGTCCGCAGAATCAAAACTGGCTGCAAGCTGCATCATCTTTGGACGCAACATTGGATACTGACCACGTGGATGCTATCTACGATTAGCGTAATGGTCGTACGTATCGTCCGCACAGTTTTGTATAGGTGCGGTGGAACAGCTATGGACACTATTACGCAGTTCACGCGCCATGAAAACAACCGCAGCCTCTGTGGATGACCTTTTCATTGCTAACAACATGATGATAGATGATGACTACATGCCTTCCCGAGTGCACATGGGCAGTGCACGTCACATGCTGCGGTAAATGCAAGTAGTTGTGAAGCGTTTTGGCTTTCCTGTTGTTGCCGCAGGGTTTGCACTGATATCAGATGATGGCGATTTGTACTATGCTGCCTCGATTTGGTTAGACAATAATGCCAATTTAGATTTTTTGCATTGCACATTTGCAGTGGTTCATGCTTGGTGCAATTCGAAGATCGTCCGAATTAACTGTGGCGCAGCAGATATGGCTGAAATAACGAGTTTGGCTCCATGGAATGATGCACGTGGGACCAGAGGACTAGTCTACTTCTCTGGCTTTCCTCCGAATCAACATGGGTTGAATTGAGAGTTTACTGTATATATACAGGGCGTCCCAGGTAACTTGAGCCAATGTTTTAAAGTGAAAGGTGCATCAGAAGCAAATGGAGCCAAGCGTATGCTGTTCACTCTGGTCTATAATGAAGTCTATTTTTATTTTCTTATCAATTAACTCATGTTAAATTAGCAGCATTTTTAATCATTTGTTGGCCGTAGATCCTAAGGATGATTTGAAAAATTGTAGAGCACTTTTAGAAATCGACTGAACTGTTTTCATTACGACACGTCTTGCGCGATCATTTTTTTCACGCTTAAAATACGGGAAAAAAAGAAAGCATATGACAGCATTTTGCACACTACTCCAGTGCTGCCCCCAAATGTCTCCTGCAGCGCGATTGCTTGGATGACACTGCTTTGGATGCCTTATCTCCTCAGCATCGCTCAGCCACTAGCACGCATTTGTGACGTCATCAGACAAAGGCCAGAGGCCCAGAACCTGGCAACCATCTAAGCGCTCTGGTGCTTCGCTGCAGCCACGTACACGCTGCAGACGACTTTGTTCCACAATTGCATACGTGGGAGCAGCACGATAGCAGTGCAGAAAATGCTCCGTCACTTTTTTTTTTGCGCGCTTTTTTACAACTCTGAAACAATAGCAATGTGAGACATATCATAATGAAAGCAATTCAGGCAGTGGTTTCTGAAGGTGCTGTACAACTTTGCAAATCATACCTAGCGTCTTCAGCCAATCATTTAAAAACTAGCTTATAAATAACTTATCTAATTAAGGGGACATAAAAAGTATAGCCTTAGTAACTACACGGTGGTGCATACAGTATGTGCTTGGTTCCATTCAACTCTGATGCACCTTTCATTTCTAAATCTTAGCTCAAGTTTCATGGGACACTCTTCTCATGCACATATAAGAATCTTAAGATTGTAGAATTTAGCATAAGTTAAGAGATTTATTAGGAGTACTTAGGAAATGCACTGGGTTTAACTTCTCATTAGTTGATTGTGTTAGCATTACTCAACCCTTTTAAGTGAAGATCATGATGGACTGTCTATAAATGTGCAATGTCGCGACACCCTACATCTGTGCCACTTGAGATTTTATTGCGAGGGAAACGAGGTGTTACTACGTTGACGCATGCATTTTCAGTAATTAGTTTATTACAGTGAAATTTGATATTGACTCTTTCTGAAGTAAGATTGGTAATGAGTGTGCAATTGGTTATTTGATGCATTCATTGCAAGCCAAGAAAACTGACACCTCTGATGTTCCTGCCGGAACGTACCAGGTCGAACAACTCGTCGAATATGGCAGTGTCTTCACAGCAAACTGACTGTCTACAGGAATATGTCGTACATTGCAATTGCACAACACGAATACACACTCGATAAGCAGAGGGTTCAATTTAACCAGATCTCATTGTGTCTTGCTCTTTCCTGGCCACTAATTTACTAAACTGGCAAGAACAAGTTGCATCCATAAATCTGGACACTGCGCCTAAAGGGGTTCGCAGCACTGGTAAAAAATTGCGATGACAATACCATAGATGTGGCATTGCAATGTTGCTGGAGGTATTTGTAGCTAGCACATTGCAGGGATGGGAATGCTGCTACAATTGTCCCAACCTGATACATTTCATTAATTCTGTTACATCAATACATCAATGCTACAAATGAGAGAAACTGCTCCAATGCTGCTCCCAATCATGGTCTCTGTGATTGTGAGTAGGCTTTTGCTATTGCTTGCAACTTCGGAGGCTATGGTGGTGTGGCCAGTAGCATTGAGGGAGATGTTTACTTGGACATTACCTTTCTTCTTTTTCTTTTTTTTCCCCTCTTCTTTTTGTGGCACTGCACACAGATTAAGCCCAAAGAATCGTGCAACACACTGTGCCGCAGTTGTCATTATGGATCGGCGAAAAAGAAGTCGCTTTTATGCTGGAGCACCTACATAACTTCTAGCAGTGAGTGGTGGCTCCGCAGGTAAGGTCAAAGGGCTCCGAAAAGTTATTTGGCTACGCATGTCCGAAACCTGTTGTAGGAGCAGTGCACTCAAAACTTCTACTTTGAAAAGTTATTTCGATGGAGGCGAAATGTTGAGGCCCATGTGCTGGTGTGATGTCAGTGCATGTTAAAGAACCCCAGGTGGTCAAAATTTCCGGAGCTCTCCACTACGGCGTCTCTCATAATCGGAGCTGGTTTTGGGACATTAAACCCCACATAACAACAACAATCCTCTGTCGTGATGAAGTATGATGGATGCATTTACAAAAAGTGCATGCACAGTAATCATTTGACAACTGGGGCCTGCAGTAGTTTTGATTTATTGTTCCAGTGTCCTCTGTAGCAGAAATGTGCCTTTTACAGACACTAAATATACATGCTGTTCTGTGAACATAAAGTTGTAAGAGGTTTAACATTTCAGTATGGCAATGTTAACTTTGCTTGACAGCAGAATACTTGACTTCTACTAACTGCCTTGATAGTGACTGAAAGCCACACTTGAAATTTTTGTCGGAATGCCAATTTTTAAAATCCGCTTGTTTGAGGTCTCTTCTGTGGTGCGGTCTTGATGTCTTAGTGTTTGCTGTTTATCAAAAAGCGTTCTGGTGTGCTCCTTATCTCGTGTTTAGTAGAGCCGTTATGTAAAACTATCAGTTATAAATACTAGGCAATATTTACGCTTCTTTTATACCAGTATCAAAAGCAGCTATTGGCCTTTACTTAGTTTTCTTGTCTTGTAACCC
This sequence comes from Hyalomma asiaticum, assembly GCA_013339685.2. Lineage (NCBI taxonomy): Eukaryota > Metazoa > Arthropoda > Arachnida > Ixodida > Ixodidae > Hyalomma > Hyalomma asiaticum. Next base: position 229,165,607 of record CM023481.1, read on the forward strand.
GCTACGAAACTGAGAGCAGCTGCTACAATAAATGCTCTAAGACTCCTCTGGTCATTCTCATCATCACTGACGTTGTGTGCCTCCGCCTCAGTAATTAACACTACATTAAAGAATAAATGCTGTTTTTTTGTAGTAGGGTACTTTTAAGAGGCAGTTTTGGAACTTGCAAGTTGTTTTTCAGTTTTTTGCTTCTGTGTTAATGGGAATCGATTGTTTGCAATTTACTCCTATCCCACTGGATCTGTGCAAGAGTAGAATGTTTTAGTTATGTGACCACTTCTGCATTTAATTTGTTAGACTTAAATGCACATGCACTGTTATCATATTCTATAAAATATTGATCATTATATACGTACCTGCCAACTCTCTCGATTTGTGCTCGCAATTTCTTACCGACCCTCCTGATTGTGAGAGTACAGCCGTAAATCTGATGAACAGCCTAAACTTACTGCAAAACGAACAATGGTGAGTGGTTCTGAAACATTCTGGCCTTGAGGAACCTGAACAGCTTGACCCGGGTTCCTTCCCTTGACCTACTGTTATAAAAGGGTAAGGCATCTCTGGTTTGGCCTCAAGCTATTCATTCTAACACTGCTACGTGGTTTGTGCTTGGCCTTTGGTATTTATGATTCAGTGTGTTACCCTTAAAGGGTCCCTGAAACAGTTCTTTGACATTGTGTCACTGATAGGCTACTCCATTATCAAATCATTCACACCATAATCTAAGCAGAGCACCTTATACCAGAGCAGCTATGCGCTTGTTTGTGTTGCCCTCTTACCACTGGTGTTCCTCTTCAGCTTGCATAGCTGCGGGGCACTAGGGACGGCGGTGCCTCTCACGGTAGCTGCTGCAGTCATCGGGCAGTTGGTTATTGTGAAGGCTTCGGTAATGACATGGCCTTTGAGGTTAGATGCAGTGCAAGAATTCCTGTTGTTGGCTTCGGGACTTTTTTTTTTTTTTGCCTTTTTTGGCGACAAGCAAGTGTAACTGCGAAAGTTGTGATGTCGTGGGGCATGAGAATCCTGTTGTTGACTGAACAGTGATCGCCCAATGTGCGGACATGCTGTAATGTAAAAGTACACTTGCAGACATACAGCTTGCACAAATACTGCTTGATATGTTGCAGCTTGACTTGTCACCAATCAGAAGATTTCCAGCCCACAGCGCTGCAAGGCTACTTCAAGATGTTAAAAGAAACCCTTTAGGCTAACACACCCCTTGAGGATAACTTCGTCTAAAACCTTGCAAATTGCACACTTATTGCAGCGCGGCGATATGTGTCTACTAACAATCAGAAAGGCCTCTACCAACGCTTGCACTTATACAAAATCGTTTAGGGTCCTTTTAGAAAAGTATACTGACACGAATATGGAACATTTTCGTATTGTTGCTCTAAATAGAAGCACTGGTGATGAGAACCCTAGAAAGAGGATCATGGTGCCTGAGAACTCAATAAGTATATTTTCTAATAAGGCTACCTTAAAAATGCACTTTCGATTTTAAGGGAGTGGTTTCCTAGTGACCTGCACCTGCGATATTGGTCGTAGCTCTTAAGTCACGTGGGGACAGCAACTTGTGGTGGAGTTGCAGCAACTCTGATCATTGCCATCCTGCAGTACCAGCAATTTTTTGCCGACTGTGTTGACATGTTATGGTATGTCATTGCTGGCATGCAGATGTTGAGCAGTGAAAACATTAAAATAAAATTTAACTACTTTTTATTTGTTTCCTGGCTATGGTGTGTGGAGATGGAGAGCATTGACTGCATGCCAAGAAAATGAAAGGTTTCCCTTTTGTGCTTCCTCAAAATTGTTTTACTTGTCTTTTAAATTTTGATGGTGGATCAGCAATAAGATACATAGATCAGTGTTGCAGTGTGCTGCAGCTCCCTCCTACTGCATAGGTTCCATTTTAGGCCGAACATACAGAAACAGTTTCATTGTGCAAAGTGTCATAACCATAAAGGTTAAAGTTTTCACTATGTCTATTGGTTGCAGAATGGATTTCTGAGGTTCACTTTGCTGCTGCGCAGTACACATAGGTACAGTGGAGTGTGGTTTGAAGGTTATCGCGTGAGCGTCAACCAGCCGCGAGTCCTAAGGCGCAAGCGGCCAGATTCGGAAACGTGAAAATCGAGATCTTTTTTCTTTTCTCCCTTGTTGGCTGTTATGCACTACAACACTTGCCCCCATGGCAAACTCGCCACCCTTTCTTTCTATTTTTCTCTATTTGCTTAGATTAAGCACTGACGGGTAGCATCTTACCTTCACGGTGGGGGACAGGGGTGATTGCTGCTTAGGGAACAGCAAAAAGAAGGTGGAAAGCTAGCCCTGTACCCCCTCTCCTTGAAAGAGCATGCTGGGCTGTTGCACTGTTATTGGTCGAGGCACACATGATAAAATCGCACTCAACTGTACCTACTAGTTGCATGGTACTATAAGAAATGCAATTATGACCTCCTACTCCTGAAAAGTTTACTGGCACTCACTTAGGGCTGTGATGTTATGCAACACTGAAAAAGAGCTGATAAAAATGCATGCTAGTTTTTTTTTTTCTTTTTTCATTATCCTCCCTTCCCACTCTTTCTCATTCTGCAAGCTTTACAATTTTCAAGGTCTCTACCTTGGTTGGCAGGTACGTATATAATGTGCACGTGTGTGAAAGTGTGCTGTCTACCCATTTCATTGGTAATGTAAAGCTCCACTTTTCATAGGCTTTGTCTACACTAGGGAAGTGGCAAGGATGATAACACCTAAGCAAGGGAGAATATTCAATCTATTGCTTTTTTTATATGCACTGGCAGAAGCTAAATAAGCAGAGACACTGACAGCAGCCACAGTGGATAGGCCTGGCTCTGCAAAAGCAAGGTGTGTTAGGAAATGCAAGTGCACTGCTACTGCACCGTCTCCCAATTCCTGTGTTGGCAATTTTCATGCAAACTTGACTGTTGTAAAATGGCCTTGTAGGGGCTGTGGTATTTCTTGTCGAGCATGATGGGCTATTTTGTAATTGTCTATAAGAATAATCAGCACCAACATGTGGCTGCCACCTTGACTTTATGTCCTGATATTTGTATGCTAGTGCATCTTCTGGTGAAGTGGAAAATAGTCCAATTTCACTGTTTAAAAAATCAGCCCAAGTCTGATTAGGTTCATCACCTAGTTTTCTATTCACTTAGGAAGCAAAGTGAGCAGATATGTGTTTGGCCATGTCTGGCTGCCTTATGAACTACTGTGAACACAGCTTTAAGGGGAGATGCTCCTCAAAGAAGGTTTTTCTTTAATCCTTGGCCTAGAACTCTGAAATTTTTCATACAAGTAGACTTTGTGATGCTGATTTCAAAACTGCAATTAGTTTTATTGTAGCTGTAATGGTTCTTGAGTTAGAACAGCTCTGATAAGATATTAGGTCTTTTGTGAACACTTTTTAGGTTATTAAAAATTTTCACACAGCATCTCAATATGGCTCATTCTGCTGCACAGGGGCAGTAGTGTACAGAAAACTACCTAATATGCAGACATAACATGCTGCACTTGCTACATTTTCAACAAAAAACAAAGGTGCCTGTTGTATACTGCAGATTTCCCTTACATGCATTTCAAATACAAAAAAAAAATTCTGTAATAGATAATCAAAATTCTGTATACTGTCAACACTCCATGCTGTCCGGAGATACTCTGTAAAAAATTTGTTTAATGTCTGACAACTTAAAGTGCCTGAAAGATTGTGCATAACATATAAAAATTGTCTTTTTGTTGTACACAAGCTTTCATGCACTTAATATTGGCAAGTCTTTATGAAATTTTGCGCAAAGTATCTCCAGACAACATGGAATGTTGATGTTTATACAGAATTTTGATTATATATTACAGAATTTTTGTTTTGCAATTTGAAATACATGTAAGGGAAATCTGCAGTACACAACAGGCACCTCTGGTTTTTTTGTTGGAAATGGAGCTAGCGCAGCATGTTATCTCCACATTTTAGGTAGTTTTCTGTACACTCCACCCCTGTGCAGCAGAATGAGCTATATTGAGATGTTGTGTGAAAATTTTTAATCAGCTAAAAAGTGTGCATAAAAGACCTAATATCTTGTTATCACAGCTGTTCTAACTCAAGAACCATTACAGGTACAATAAACTTAATTGCAGTTTTGAAATCAGACTCAGAAAGTCTATTTGTGCCAAAAATTTCAGAGTTCTGGGCCAAGGATTAAGGAAACTCATTTTCGAGTAGCATCTCCCCTTAATGAACAGAGCTAGCAGTGGTGCTGAGAAAACGAGGTTCCTCTGTTGTGCCTGCCATTCTTCAGCAGCACTGCTACTAGAATTTGTAGTAAACTTGCCAGAAGAATGAAGATCATTAGGAAAGGCGATAACATAGTCAATGGCTGTGCACATTTCCAGTTGCATTCAAGGCAGCTGTGTTAATGAGTAAATATTGTAGCAGTGGCTCGTCACAGTTGAGATTAAGGCAAAATATAAGTAAGTACAGCCACCATATCTTTATGCAGTAGAGGAACTAAGACACAGAAGGTGAACATGTATCACCCTAGTTTGGTGATTTATTCAGTTACCAACCTATAGGCCATTGCTTCTGTAATTTTTCTTGGCTTGTTATTCATTCTTTATAGAAAAAAATGACATGATAAACAATACATTTTTACCATATTTTGAATTTATGGCTGCTTGTTGGATTTTTTTTTTTTTGACAGATTGTGCCACCAGTGTTGCCAAGTCAAAGAAAAGCCAGCAACTGGAACTCCCAAAGCTATGAAAAAAAACTCTAAATTCAATATTTGTACCCATAGTGCTCATTGTTCTAGTGGGTTCAATAAAGTTAAAGAATAAATTTTTTTCTCATTCACTTGAACCTATTTGTTCAACTTTAACAAAGCTGTCTTTCCTCCTCACTAGAAAAGGCTGACTAACTGCAGGTGCTTTCAGTACAAAAAGAAGGCGTCTGTTTCATAATCGTTTGGCAGAACTCTGGGGTGATTGTTGATGGTTCCAGGCAGGCTTCCAGCACTGCTGACAACTTGCATCTTCAAAGTGCCAATCTTTTGCATTACATTTGTGGGTGGCTGATAGTTTGAGCAGCACTTGTCATCTTTCTTGGTATTCTGGTCCCCAACAGGATATCCCCACCTGGGAGTAGTTTTATACTCCCACATTCTCTCGCTGAGAAGAGTAGTTTTTTTTTTTTTTTTTTTAATGATTCTTCAGGAATAAAATGGTAGAACCACCAAAAATCTCTCCTTCCACAATACCATAACTGCCCACTTGACAGTAAAAATGCTAAATTTAACCAGAAGACCACTAACTTGGCAACACTGGTTGACACAACGGGATATTTCTCCTCGAAATTGAACAGCTGTAGTTGCTCCAATGAACAGGTGGCCTTTGATTGTCCACGATAAAGTGAGTGAGTTTAACCACAATCATAGCATGTTTCAACAAATTTGGCTGCTGCAAAGGTGATGCTTGGCTTTCCCTTAATACTGTAGTTGTTTTCGCACATAAGATGAAAGATCTCCGTGAAATTGCCTCCTAAAGCATACCTGCCAACTCCCGATTTGCCCGCGCAACTCCAGCCTTTTTTACCACTCCTCCCACTTGTATGGGTGCAGTCATAAGTCTGGATGAATTACCCTAATTCTACCGTGAAAAGAATACAACAGAGGACATTTTTACAAATTTTCTGGCCTTGAGCAACCCCAGCAGCTTGCTGCTGGACCATCCTGTCTACCCACTGCGCAGTTTCTTGGGGGTGAAGAGGGGTGGGGTGTTGCATCCCCTTCTCACTGCGAATCTCCCGATTTTCTAGGTCGCGAGGTTGGCAGATATAGTAAAGGAGCCTATGCAGTAACTTGGGATATTGAGGGGATCACTAGTGAAAATAGCCTTTCAGCATGGTTTCAGCAAGTTTTCCATCTGCAGGGGCTTGCATATGTAGCCATTTTTCATGCCCAGATCAGCCAGTACATTTCTCCTGGGTAAAGCTGAGTGCCAGTTCTACTCAGTTGATCATCAATGTTGATACTTATTCCTGTATGCAAAAGTTAGCAAAACATGGCATACACTAATAACTGAATTACTATAAAAATTAGGTGCATAGCTGTTCTGTTTGCCAGACTGTATGCTAAGGTGGTGAGCAATGTCTTATTTGCAACATTTGACTACAAATTTCTTGCACCCTTTATATGTATTGTTCACATATTTGCTCATTTCATTGCACACTACTATTGAATACAAGCCTCAAAGTGTGATATGTATGTGTGGTCACTTTGCCTGTATCTGTGTAATGTTTGAGTATACGCAGTTTAATTGCATATGAAATTTGATACTTGGGATTGCTGTTAGTGCCTGTGAGTCAGTATTGCATGTAGAGTGACACAGGCATGTTAAAAACAAATGTTCTAGTGTTGTAGACACTGAATAGTGTATGATCATCCTTTCTCTCAACTGCTAGGAAATACCTTGGTTGATAACTGTGCTGTTTGCCACAAAGGTGTGGATTTGTTTGGAGAAGCAGTGGTTGTCCATTAATATTGTGAAACATGGAAGTATGTTTGATGTGGCTTGCTTAGAAAAAGTGCACATTACAAGGAGTAGCACTAGTCAAAATTAATATTGAGCAATGGCAAAGTAGGAATTTTTTTGTGCCTTCATTGTGAATGTGACTAAGGAATATATTTTTCTGCTGTGAACATGTGAAACACCACCACCACTAGATTTTAGTCTGGAAGCTATGCGCTATAATGGTGAACTGCATAAATGCACGAATGTAATGATCGCTTATGAAGTATCAAAAATTCAACTGATTAGCATGGTCTTAAAGGAACACCAAAGCTAGAAATTTTAATTCTGCTTCTATCAGTAAATCACTCTTGCAATCCTAAAGCACCGCTCTTACAGCAAGATTGCACTTGGTAAGCGGGAAAACTCGAAAAGGAAATACTGGTGGCGGTGTTGCCTTGGGGTTTGCGCACCAACTTGCTGTGGCATCCTAAATTGTGAACACGCTTGCAAATACCGAAATAATCACCCAATGATAAAATATAATTGCATTGTGTTCTTATGATAATTAATGCAACAAGCTTCATGAAATTCCGTGGAGCCAATGCGGACAAAATACTAAAGAAAGACTAAAATCCATGGCATCATGCTTGCAATGGTGTGCGCAAAGAAAAGTTGCTCAGTGTAAACTGATTTACTTTTTCACACTTTAGTGTCCCTTTAATGTTGCAGCACACCTAGCTCTTGTGGGAAAGGTTGCATGGGCCTTGGTTTTCTGCATTAATGTGTTTTTGAAACCGTGAAACATTGATGATAAATTACATATGCCTTGTTTCCTCATTTGCATTGTCTGCTCCGCCAGCCAAAGATGGACCACTACAAAAGTGCTTGCACTATTGCAGGGGAGAATTGTGCCAAACATTTGTTATGGCTGATTGTGTGATTTGCTTGGTTTTCGTGTGTGTTGCCTCGGGCTACCTTGTATAGCTAGGGCTCTGCCTTGTTTTAGTTTTCTCTATCTCAAAGCATGCCCATCTACATCTTTCATTGCAACAGAAGTCATGTTGTATAAACAATAAACAAGACATTTCAAGCACATTTAATCTTGTCTTTGTTGTGGAGATCAACAGTGACTTGAATTCATTTGCAAGCACGTAAAGGTGTAAGCTTTGCTAATCATAATGAAAAAGCAAAGAAGCAGGGGGAAAATGAATGTTGCTGCTTGTTTGTAGGTGCTGAAAGTCTGTGGTGTTTGTGTGTGGTCTACTACAGCTTTCTTTTCCTTTGCTACTCTTAACATAACTCTTGTCACATTAACTTTTCTTCAAGTGATTAATGCCTCTTTTGATAAACCTTGCGCAAATTTCAGTATTCCGGACTTCTTGGACCATCTGTGGGAAAAGTCAGTGACGAATTCAGCCAAATTCATGTTACATTTTTGATTGCTTGTGACACACACTCCTATGTAGGGTTGTGCAATATTTGAATAATGAATCGACTAGCATTCTATTCGATTCGGTACTTGAATAGTGCATATTAGAATCCCAAATATTTTTCGAATAGTTGGCTAATACTGGGAACCAACAAGAAATCTTTGTTGTTTGATTATGAGAGAGATGATATGAGAAACGCCGTAGTAGAGGGCTCCAGAAATTTCGACCACCTGGGATACTTTAACGTGCACCGACATCTCGTCGACCCATTAACTCCCTCAACAGAGCCTACGGTGATTTGAATGTGTGCGCTCCGGTAGCATCGTCGAGCCACAGCTCCGGATATAGTTTCCAACTTGTTCTGCACCTGACAGCGTGCATGCGCAAGTGCACCTGCGCCATTTTGTAGACATGTTCTCTCGGGTCACTTTCCTATCAGACAGTCTTCGCTGTGACAGAAGAGAATGTGGGGAGAGGAAAAAAAGAAACGTGGTTGATCCCTTTGTCATAGGCATCTGATTTCATGATTGATTTCTGGGGTTTTACGTCCCAAAACCAGCTTTGATAGAGACGCCGTAATGGAGGGCACCGGGAATTATGACCACCTGGGGTTCTTTAATGTGCACTACTTACATCGCACAGTACGGGCCTCTACATTTCGTCTCTATCGAAATGCAGCCGCCGCGGCCGGGATTCGATCCCGCGATCCTCGGATCAGCAGCCGAGTACCATAGCCACTAGACCACCGTGGCGGGGCTCTTACTATGTGTTACACGAAATTGAAACCTGTCGTCGCGAAGCTGTGGAACGCACAGGAGCTTCACTTCGCCTCATGGATGGCGGCATCGTTCCAAGCACATTCCAGACTGCGCCTCGATGCACGCAGAGCCGCACGAGCACATCGAGATAGAGGGAAAGAAGCGAGATGAGGAAGACTAAGCCACGTTCGTACAGCTTCGAGCATATTAGAGAACCGTCGTGGAGCGGAGGCCAGCGCATCAAAGGAAATTCTGCGGGTCATCGGCGGGGACGGATGCGCGCCAAACCGGCTCCGTAAAACCCATGCTGTCACTTTGGTAAATCTTCATCAGGCCTCACCAGACTTCGCATAAAGCACTGGAAGGTGAGTAGAGACCGCTCACCAAGTTTGGTCACCTTAGCGCCGAAAAATCCCGACTTTTTGATCAGAACGGACACGCCGTTCAGGCTAGAGATGGGAAAAGCGGCTCGTTTGAGTGAGCGGCTCAGAACGGCTCAGCTCACTGTAGTTAACCGGTTCATTTCAACTAATTTCAACGGCTCACCGGGTCCAAGGGAAAGCGCTCTGGCGCGAGAAGAGAACGGGACCGGCCGGAGTGGCGGGCGGCCGTTCCGCTGCCTTGCTACCCGAACTACCTTGCGCTTCTGTTTGTTCCATAGTTTTGCGCCACCAATGCTCTAAGCGCCTTTATAACCTGTATAACCACGCTCTTCCCTTCCCTATGACTGAGGGAAGGGAAGCTCAGAGTAAAATTAGGTACGAATAGAGATTAAGGAATATGAAAGAAAGTAGATGGGCAGCGAAAGTATTCAGGTATTTGTATAGGAAGAACGTTGACTCGCAATGGGGGAAGAGAACTAGGAGGCTTACCAGTAAGTATACAGCCAGTAACGAAACGGATGGGACGAAAAAGAGCGTTAAGAGCATGGTCAAAGCGGCGGGGAAGTCGGATTGGATAGCAGGAATGGAGAAGAAGCCGGCATTGAACAACTACCGAAAAGGGAAAGACGAAATCAAGAGAGAAAAATTTTACGATAATTCAAAGGGAAGCGCTTTACTGTTTGAGGCAAGGTCCGGTTGCCTGACAACCCGAAGTTACAGAGCGAAATTCAATAAAGAAGGGGACACATGTACGTGCTGTGGAAAAGCTAGGGAAACGACAGATCATATTTTGATTGAATGTACAGATGTCCACCCAGGTGTAGCTGTGGACACTACCCTACAGGAGGCCATGGGTTTCAGGAGTAACAGGGGAAAGCTGAACATGCCGGCGATAGAGATAAGTAAAAGGCGCTTAGAGCATTGGTGGCGCAAAAGTATGGAGCAAACAAAAGCGCAAGGTAGTTCGGGTAAGATTGTTTCATCACAGAGGAACGATAATAGATAAATGGACGAGGAGAAAAATTAGTTGTGAAAATATGTGTGATTCGGGAAAAGAAATGTTTGTAGAGGAAACAGAAATAAAGCTAGAGCTTGGTGGCCCGGCTACCGCCCCGTTATAAAGGGGACGCTCCTAATATCCATCCATCCATCTAGAGTTACTGTATATGCTCCCTACGGGAGCAGAGTTGCGCGGAGTTAGAGTTTACTAGAAATATTCTAGTACACTCTAGCGGAGTTCCGCATAGGTCCGCCATCTTGCACGTCCATTCGCGTTAAGCGGCAAAGCCGCTCCTCTCTAATGTAGGAGACGGCGCGGTTCAGCAGAGGCGTGCGCTTTCTCGCTCGTTCATTCCGCGTCGCTGGCCGAAAGACTTTCGCTTCCAAAAATGAAAAAGAAAGGTGATTCGAACAAACAATCAATTTGCCAATTTAGACATAAGTGGTTATAAACTGTTCGATGGCCCTCACTATCGGCAGAAGCGTTTTTAATTTTTGTAAATATCAAATGAAAACACTATTCTGGACAAAATGTATAAGCTGAACAAATATCTCTTTTCACGTCGTACGTGACGCAAGGCTTTAAAATACAAAATAGGTACATTGAAAAACGATGAGCGCAGATAACACAAGTAAAAAAGATTACCTTCGCGGCGAATCTTCGCAGATCCATAAGTATATCCGGCGTAATGGAAACTGGATACGGCTTACAAAATTTTATGCTGCGTAGCAGTCTGTGCTAGATTTATACAAAGTGAATCCTTATGCATATTCAAACGCGCACGTTTTTGTTCTTTGAGGTGCGATTTTTGTCACGGGCTAGCCAGCTGTTACCAAGCGGGCATGAAGTCCTACTTATCCTGAACGTTTACGATTTCACTATCACAAAAATATTACTAATGAGAGTTATCATTGCTCCATATAAACATATCTTATGCGAGGCGTATGTAGGGATGTGCATTCTAAAACGTACTGCTAAGCTGAAATAAATATTGGGTCGCATCGAGCTGCCGACCTAACCCGCTGGGCCGATTCCAACGACCGACCACGACCATTTAATCATTTTGCTTCGAGTGACACTTCCTTTTTTTTTTTTTTTTTGGCACACGTTTGAGAAAACAGATTTTCCAGCAAAATTAAACCACACATCACGCTGCCACAGCCAACGTTATTAGATCACAGCTGAGCCAAATGAGCTATGCCTGAACGTCGAAACATGGCCTCCGCGATCGGCAGCTGCCGTCGTCGATTGCCGAGGCCACGGTCGAACAGCGGTGGCGCGGCGGAGGGTAGCGGCCATGGTGGCGTGGCGGGCGTTAGCGCACGCGCTGCCGTGAAGTTGGCTTTCCCTAAAAAGGACGCATTTTGCGCACGTGAGCGCTCTAGGCGAATGGGGGGCGCGAGCGGCGAGTTCTGTCAGAGACGCAACTCTGTTCCCCAAGGGGAACATATACAGTAATTCAAACCAGCTCCCGGCCGTTGCGGAGGCTAGCGCGCGCAGGGAATGTTCGGCTTCAGACTTGCCACGTCACTTTCTGAAGCTCCTCTTATGGTATGCATGGTACCAATGCGATGAGAACACTGTAGCAAGCATGTATGATAACTCTGATGATTTTCGTTTTTCGGAGGGGGAGGCACAGGCCACTGATCCGCCCGCTTCTGCTGCGCGTGAGAGCACTTACCATTGCGCGTAGCGCTCAGAAGGCTCGGCCGCATGATTTGTCACCGACAGTAAGAACAAATGACACGAAACATTCTTGTTTGGAGAAAAATGGTTTTCAGAATGTTTACTTCAAATGCACATATGCCAACCATTACTGTACTTGAAATTTATAAAATATAGACATTTTTGTTGAAATTATCACAATTCTTGCTTCAATATTAAAATAAATACCTCGAAAAGCGGAAAGTCACTTTTTCCAACAAGAAGCCGTGAGTCGCAATCACAGCAGAATGAACATGATAATAATATTAATAATAAAAAAAATGCCCACCAACCCACCCTGTGAAGGTGGTTGGAAAGCGAAGCTTTTTACGCCACCCTCACGGTGACTGCGGCGCACTTGATATTTCGCACACTACAACGTAACTACGAATCCTCATAGTTCAACTATGCACAAGTGAAATCTCCCACCGGCACTTCATTGCAAGATCCAGTGCATATATATATATATATATATATATATATATATATATATATATGGGTTGCCGGTGAACGCTTCTACAACGCGAGGAGTCGGTATTTCTCAATCAAGAAACTCGCTAGGAGACGCTGCCTGCGCGAACGTTGTCTCTCGCGGGTGAAGGCGCGTTCTCCTTCTTTGCGAGCAGTGATGTTCCGTGCAGGGAATTTTCCCTTTTTCAGGGAATTTTCGACCGTCATTTTGGACGAAAGGGAAAAAGGGAATCTTCGCAATATTGCAGGGAATTTTGGAGGTGAAGACATATCCTTATAATGTTCGAAACACTTCTGTTACGGGGCACTTTCGGTTCGTACTCGGTTGGCAGTTTTCGGTTTCTCCAATCATTCCCGGCGCATGTAGCACGGAAAATCATAGCCTTTAAGATTCGTTCCTGTTACACGGAGCGTATTTTTGTTTACTCCGGGCGGTAGGCTCGAAATCCACATATGCGCTATGTAATTACAGCACATGAGCTCCGTGACTGTCGACCGCCATCGTAGCACACGCTAGCGGAAGCCATTATTCTTTCACCAAAAGCTGGCAACTATGTCTGCGACAAGCCAGGAGCTTTCAGTAACAAAAACAATAATAATAGCACACTTTTCATTTTATACAGCTGCCCTGTGTACACAAACGAGTATGTTACGGCATTTCTTCCGCATCGCATACACCTCCGCTCGAAGGTAGCTTCCGCGTAGTATGAAAAGCCACTCTCGGAGGCAATGCTTTGAGTTGCGCTGGAGCACAAGCGCGAAAAGAGCGAACGATAGCGAGAGCCGGAAACACGTCAAACACGCATATATGTATATATATTTGTGCAGGGAAATATGCGGGGATTTTTAGCGATGCATGCAGGGAAAAATGCCAGAGATCGGGAATTTTCATGCCTCGGAAAGGGAATTCTTCGGCGCAGGACGGAACATCACTGCTTCTGATCGAGTCAAAATTTCACAAAAAACCCTATAATATACTCTTACCTTTTTTCGCATTTTGGGCAAGATTTTGAGAGACCGTATTTTTATTCAGGAAGGCGCGCAATAAGCAGAGGAACGCTCTACGATGCGGTAAAACACATTTTGTGCGACTTCTGATCGAGTCAAAATTTCACAAAAAACCCAATACTATAGTCTTACCTTTTTGGCATTGTGGGCCAAATTTTGAGAGACCGTATTTTTATTCAGGAAGGCGCGCAATAAGTAGAGGAATGCTCTATGATTCGGCCAAACGTATTTAGAGCGACTTCTGATCGAGTCAAAATTTCACAAAAACCCTATAATATACTCTTACCTTTTTTGGCATTTTGGGCAAGATTTTGAGAGACCGTATTTTTATTCAGGAAGGTGCGCAATAAGTAGAGGAATGCTCTAGGATGCGGTAAAACGCATTTTGTGCGACTTCTGATCGAGTCAAAATTTCACAAAAAACCCAATACTATAGTCTTACCTTTTTTGGCATTTTGGGCCAAATTTTGAGAGACCGTATTTTTATTCAGGAAGGCGCGCAATAAGTAGAGGAATGCTCTAGGATGCGGGTAAAACGTATTTGTGCGACTTCTGATCGAGTCAAAATTTCACAAGAAACCCGAGACTATAGTCTTACCTTTCTTGGCATTTTGGGCAAGATTTTGAGAGACCGTATTTTTATTCAGGAAGGCGCGCAATAAGCAGAGGAACGCTCTACGATGCGGTAAAACGCATTTTGTGCGACTTCTGATCGAGTCAAAATTTCACAAAAAACCCAATATTATAGTCTTATCTTTTTTGACATTTTGGGCAAAATGTTGAGTAACCGTATTTTTATTCAGGAAGGCGCGCAATAAGTAGAGGAATGCTCTACGATGCGGTAAAACGCATTTTGTGGGACTTCTGATCGAGTCAAAATTTCACAAAAAACCCAATACTATAGCTTTACCTTTTTTGGCATTTTGGGCAAAATTTTGGGAGACCGTATTTTTATTCAGGAAGGCGCGCAATAAGTAGAGGAATGCTCTAGGATGCGGAAAAATGCATTTTGTGCGACTTCTGATCGAGTCAAAATTTCACAAAATACCCAATACTATAGTCTTACCTTTTTTGGCATTTTGGGCAAGATTTTGAGAGACCGCATTTTTATTCAGGAAGGCGCGCAATAAGCAGAGGAACGCTCTACGACGCGGTAAAACGAATTTTGTGCGACTTCTGATCGAGCCAAAGTTTCACAAAAAACCCAATACTATTGTCTTACCTTTTTTGGCATATTTGGCAAAATTTTGAGAGAACGTATTTTTATTCAGGAAGGCGCGCAATCAGTAGAGGAATGCTCTACGAAGCGGTAAAACGCAGTTTGTGCGACTTCTGATCGAGTCAAAATTTCACAAAAAACCCAATACTATAGTCTTACCTTTTTTGGCATTTTCGGCAAAATTTTGAGAGACCGTATTTTTGTTCAGGAAGGCGCGCAATAAGTAGAGGAATGATCTATGATTCGGCCAAACGTATTTAGAGCGACTTCTGATCGAGTCAAAATTTCACAAAAAACCCTATAATATACTCTTACCTTTATTGGCATTTTGGGCAAGATTTTGAGAGACCGTATTTTTATTCAGGAAGGCGCGCAATAAGCAGAGGAACGCTCTATGATGCGGTAAAACGCATTTTGTGCGACTTCTGATCGAGTCAAAATTTCACAAAA